>OZ025656.1:450060-847691 GCA_964019335.1 Diplonema japonicum
CCCAAAAATGAGGCCAATTGACACTTTCAATATTTCTCTAAGTACTTTTTCCCAAAGAAAAAAAATTCTACAACTTTCCCGGCCCAGGTTAGGAAAGAAAACACCCCAGAAAATGGGAAAGTGAGTGTTACTAGTACCCAGAAAATTCAGTCCTAGGGGCAAAAATGGGTTTTTTCACTTTGCACAAATTTAGTAAAAGAGGAGTGACAAAAATGGATGCTTTTAAACTTGCTGTTGAGAAGCTAGGGGTAAAAAAAAATGGTATTCGGACCGAGAAAGGGTAAATGGGAACACCACGGCGATCAGGACACTCGCCACAGAGGTTTTTGAGAAGCTCAGTGGCAACGACTGTGCTGCACTAGTTTGTGGCGTAGTGTGTAAAAGGGAACTTCTAGCGGCACTTCTGCTATCATTTTCTGGTTGATTTAGTAGCCAACAAGACACCACACGGCGCCAATTGGTCAGAGGCATGAGGCTTGACCACATCACACATGATGAAATAAGGGCAGCTGGCCTTACTGTTGGAAAAGTCTTGTTCCACAGTAGCATGGGCACAGAAAAAAATAAAGAAAAAAATGGAGTGGATACTCTGGACTGACGGTGGGCGTCACTTTCGTGCAAAGGAATTTTGCTACTTTGTTCTTTTTGGTCTTCGTTATGTATATCCCGATCGGACGTTTTCCCTGTGGTTTCTGGGGGAGAAACACGGCAAAAACAACAGGGACAGCCACTTTGGTGTGCTCTCTCGTGTTTGGTTTTGGGTGCCTCGTTCCACAACAATTAAAACTGTGGAACAAATAGCTAACATCACCAATACGATACGGTGCGCCGTGCATGTAGTTACTGATGTCTTTGGCCCGTACAAAAAGAAAATTCTTGAGTTTCCGGATTTTACAGGTGCATATGAGCTCAGGAGCACACCGGAGGGTGTACTTGCTACGTGTGCGTCCACGAGCTAGAAAGAACTAAAGTACATCATCAAAGAACTCGATGCAGACAGGGCAGAGAAAAGGCCCCCAGTCTATGAATCTTGTGATGAGTATGAGGACGTTCCTGATAGCCTTCCCGGACTTGAAAAACGAGAAAGAATAGTAACCAAATTACAAAAATACTAGACTTTGCGGGACACCCCATGACAAGCCCAAAGCACCAAGTACACCTACGAATGAGCCTCTTAAAACCCCCCAAAATGCGGTAGAAGGCCTAATAGTATGAAAAAGAAACGAGGTCGCCCACTCAGCAGCAGCACATCTCAGCCGCAGAAGACTAGGAAATGAAGGTTTCCACTTCCAACATCATTTCAGCCACCTTCTAGCAGTGAGTTCCGCTATTTCTTGCTATTGAAAGCATACTCTCTGACTTTACCAAAACCACTAAAACCCGATTTTTACCCTAAGACTGAATTTTTCATAGGTCAAAATAGCACCCTTGAGCGATTTCTGACCCGGGTTCTTTCCTAATATGGGCCGGGAAATATGGAGAATTTTTTTTAAAGGGGGCGGCATGCCCGAAAGTGTCAATTGGCCTCATTTTGGGGGGGGGGGTTTTGAAATCGACCCATATATTGTACTTTCCACAGCCTCTCAATACTCAAGACACAGGTTTAATAGGGAAAGAAAAGATAATAGCGAATATGCAGTCGCCAATGGCACCGTCGACCTGGTCCAACTCCGACCTGAAGGAGTGCATGTGCTGGAGCTCATTCTTGAACAACTGGTGTCAAGGCAAGTGGATGAACCAGTGTGACGACTACTGGCTCACCTACTCATCCTACGTCATCATCGCCCTGTTCGGGGCTGGGCTGATCCTTGTGGGGGCCATTGCCTACTACATCCTCAGGTGTCTTGTGTGCTGCTGCACTTGCTGCAAGGGGCTGACAGAGGGCGTATCGAATATTGTGCTGATGTCTTACCGAGTGGGGATCCTTCTGTGCTTCATCACACTGGTGGTCACTGTCGGGGTGTCGAGCCACTACAGAGCTGACGATGTGCACGATGGGCTGCAGTCTGTGAACACCTCGTTCACTACACAGACAAACGCGCTCCGTGCTGTGACCTCGCTGTACATGAACACAACCTACGACCTCCTGGAGGAGGTGGGCTACCCCAATGGTTCCGTCCCCCCCACCATCACCACTGCCATCACCACCGTGAACCACAACGTGGACCACTGGATGCACAATGTGAACACCGCTCAGGACGATGTGATGTCGCACCTGTGGCTCCTCGACATGTTCCTGTGGCCCTCCCTCATCACCACCGCCCTCCTCCTTGTCTTCAACATGCTGGGGTTCCACCGCATCGTCCCTGAGTTCATGATCTTCTTCGTCTTCGTCACGGCCCTCTCCGCCTTCTTCCTGCAGTTCACGGCTGGCTTCTTCCGGAAGGCCTCCGTCGACCTGTGCGATGACTACTTCCCAGTGGTGGGGTCGCTGATGGAGATCATCGACAGCAAGATCGGCGGCTGCAACGAGGAGGGCAGGCTCGGAGGCATCATCACCAGCACTGTGTTCATCCAGGACAGCTACATCACCGAGTCGTGCAAGGCGGCCAACGTGTCTGTCGGGCTGCTGTGCTCGAAGTACTTCACGTGCGACACATGCGACACGTTGGACGGTGTGGCCAGTGTGCTTGCGAACGGATCTGTTCTGACGGACGGGGCGAGCCTTGGGTGTGTGGGGTGCAGCATCTCGCAGTGTGCCGAGAAGTGCACCGACAGTGAGGCGAAGACCCTCTCCTCTGAGGCTGTTCAGAAGGATTCCCATGTGAGGGGGGGACTGGCAACCCTGAAGAAGGAGGTGTACCCTGTGGCGGACTGCTCGTACTTTAAAAACATGCTTACTGCGGTGAAGCCCTCGATCTGCGGGGACTTTGAACCCTCAACAGAAGACTACTTCAACACTGTGGGTGTGGCTGGGGTGTTTGTGATGTTTGTCTTCATCCTTGCGACCCTTGGCAACGTCATGTTCCTGAAGGAGGACGTGCCGGCTGTGAATGAGGTACAAGTGGTGGAGGCCGCTGTACCTGCAGAATACTACCCTGTTACCCTTACGAAGACCCTCCCTAACGACGAAACTATTTAAAGATAATGCGATGCTTCCATTACACATTCGTCTTTACGGCAGTGATGTGTTCCTCTATTCGTTCTCACGGACCACAGGCTGTTGTTTCGCTTTTAAAAAAAATTTTTTTTTGATACAAACTCTTAACTCTCTACTGTGCTCCGCTGTCTGGTGAGTTGCAGACAACGTTGCTTTTGTTTCCTGGGCGGTATTATGTTGACCTCCTTAATCCTTTGTGAATGTGTATGAGCCCTTCCGACGAGGGGTTTGCCACTTACTCATTGGCAACCTCTTGCAAATTTATCCAGACCTTTACTGTGAATGCGATGCATTCAAAAAGATTTTTGATGACAATGTGCCCCCATATTCCACTCCTCTCTTCCGTGTTCTTGAATTCGAATAAGCTTTTTGTTTACTATTTACGTGCCTTTGTTTAAGGTACCCCAAGGGGGTCGTTTCGAAAAAGAAAAAAAGACAGAACAATCGGAATCTCCTCCATCTCGTTTTCTTTTTTTTTTCCCCCTTCTTTTTTTTTTTTAATAGCTTTGCCATATCCAAATACGGGGAAAAAAAAAAAAAGAAAATAGAAATTTTTTGTTTCTTTACAATTATGCTCAAACTAGCTCCTTTTATCTATTTATTTGTCCCGGAAGGGATTCTTTTTTTTTTTTTTTTGATTTTTTCGGGTATTCTGGGTAAAATGAAACAAAAAATGAAAAAGAGGGAGGGAGGGTAAAAGAGAATACAACAGCCATTAAATCCTGAGAAGTGCGCTCTTTTCCCTGTTTTTTTAAAATTATATACTCGTTTTTTCTGTTTTTCTTTTTTCTTTTGTCCGGAATACCTCACCACAAAATATATATCACAGTAACGTGATGTGGTGCATATAAATTTAACCTGCAGCAACACACCTCTATGCAGTTGTTATGGCTGAAAGGTTTTGAAAGAAAGCAAGAAACAACGAAGAAGAAGAAGAATACTATGTTTTCTTTCCCTTTCGCTTTCCTCTCTTTCTCCTATTCCAGTACTGATCCTTCTTGTGATTTTGTACTTTCCTTTTGTTTGTTTCCCCCCCCCCTTTTTTTTTACCTCTCCTTATCATAGTTAAAGTTTTTTTTTCTCCTTCCTTCGCCATGCTACCAGTAATACATATTCGCGAAAGGTTCAAAAGAAGAAGAAAAAAACACATTATGCAGTCGCCAATGGCACCGTCGACCTGGTCCAACTCCGACCTGAAGGAGTGCATGTGCTGGAGCTCATTCTTGAACAACTGGTGTCAAGGCAAGTGGATGAACCAGTGTGACGACTACTGGCTCACCTACTCATCCTACGTCATCATCGCACTGTTCGGGGCTGGGCTGATCCTTGTGGGGGCCATTGCCTACTACATCCTCAGGTGTCTTGTGTGCTGTAAGAAGTTGTGCTGCAAGGGGCTGACAGAGGGCGTATCAAATATTGTGCTGATGTCTTACCGAGTGGGGATCCTTCTGTGCTTCATCACACTGGTGGTCACTGTCGGGGTGTCGAGCCACTACAGAGCTGACGATGTGCACGATGGGCTGCAGTCTGTGAACACCTCGTTCACTACACAGACAAACGCGCTCCGTGCTGTGACCTCCCTGTACATGAACACAACCTACGACCTCCTGGAGGAGGTGGGCTACCCCAGTGGTTCCGTCCCCTTTAACATCACCACTGCCATCACCACCGTGAACCACAACGTGGACCACTGGATGCACAATGTGAACACCGCTCAGGACGATGTGATGTCGCACCTGTGGCTCCTCGACATGTTCCTGTGGCCCTCCCTCATCACCACCGCCCTCCTCCTTGTCTTCAACATGCTGGGGTTCCACCGCATCGTCCCTGAGTTCATGATCTTCTTCGTCTTCGTCACGGCCCTCTCCGCCTTCTTCCTGCAGTTCACGGCTGGCTTCTTCCGGAAGGCCTCCGTCGACCTGTGCGATGACTACTTCCCAGTGGTGGGGTCGCTGATGGAGATCATCGACAGCAAGATCGGCGGCTGCAACGAGGAGGGCAGGCTCGGAGGCATCATCACCAGCACTGTGTTCATCCAGGACAGCTACATCACCGAGTCGTGCAAGGCGGCCAACGTGTCTGTCGGGCTGCTGTGCTCGAAGTACTTCACGTGCGACACATGCGACACGTTGGACGGTGTGGCCAGTGTGCTTGCGAACGGATCTGTTCTGACGGACGGGGCGAGCCTTGGGTGTGTGGGGTGCAGCATCTCGCAGTGTGCCGAGAAGTGCACCGACAGTGAGGCGAAGACCCTCTCCTCTGAGGCTGTTCAGAAGGATTCCCATGTGAGGGGGGGACTGGCAACCCTGAAGAAGGAGGTGTACCCTGTGGCGGACTGCTCGTACTTTAGAAACATGCTTACTGCGGTGAAGCCCTCGATCTGCGGGGACTTTGAACCCTCAACAGAAGACTACTTCAACACTGTGGGTGTGGCTGGGGTGTTTGTGATGTTTGTCTTCATCCTTGCGACCCTTGGCAACTACATGTTCCTGAAGGAGGAGCAGCAGACCCAAGTACAGGATGACGTGATGCCCAATGAGCCCTTAGAAGATGCTCACTCTGTCGAGAAGGCCCTGCCTGATGACCACACTGTGTGAGCCTCCTTCGGTGCTAAATGTTTACCTATTCGTATTTTGTTTTAACAGCAATCGGACTACCTGCTGTCAAGCAGTTAGTCCATTTAATAGACCCCAAATACAGTACTACCCTCCTACTTGCTCCGCCTTCAGACGAAGGCGTTTACCTTTTGTTTCCCGTTTATCGCATGCAAGCATGAAATTCTGTTATCAAATTGAATTATACGGACTGACAACTGCCCAAGGGGAACCAAACCAGAAAAAAGCTAAATTTAGCAAGAAGCTGCGATTCCCCCCGTTTTCCATTCTTTTTTTTATTTTACAGATTTTGTCTGCATGCTTTTTACTCTGTTTCCCCCCCCCCCCCCCCCCCCCTTCTTTTTTTTCCCATTTTTTCTCTTTTGTACTGCCACCTAGTAGTCAAAAAAAGAATAACTACTCCGCCACCGGTGATATCATGCCAAGTAACATGATTCGATGGAGCCACTATAAATTCTGAAATCCGTTGAAACCCGTTGTTTCCCCTCTCTCTGTTCGGTTCTTCCCCCCCTCTCTCTTATTTAACAAAAACCTTCTCACAGGAAATGAATGGGCGGCATTCAGTTCGTAGTGGTATCCACTCACCCAGAGGTCTGAGCTCTCCCAGAAGACAGTTCCCCGGACAGGAAAGAAGGGAACCCCAAATAGAAAAGGTCCTGCAGCGAGTGAAGGTGCAAGATGACGCCGTCGCAGAAATGCAGAAGAGGATGGACGCCATGAAGCTGACAATGATGGACTTTCAGGTGATCCTAACGAGCCACGAGAAGGAGGTAGAGGGGCTGTGGGCGAGGGGGGTTCCTGCGACACCCATGATAAACGATGCGCACGAGCTACTGGAGTTGAAGAGGCAAGTCGCCCTTCTAACTGAAAGAGTAGAGGTGGCTGAGTGCAGGAACCTCAAACCCGTACCTGAGAGCCTTCAGGCATCGACGATGGAATTGTTGTTTAACCAAAACCGAGAGTTCATGGACGAGCTTGACTTGAAGCTTAAGGTGACGCAAGACGCATCACTTAGAGAGTCGGACAGGGTCGAGTCACAGCTTGCTGCAATCAGAGAAGCCCTACAGCTCGGCGACAAACAGCAAGACATAGACCTCCGAGCAAGCGAATCAAAGATCACACGTAACCTCCACAGCATACAGAACGAAACGCACGCATTGTGGTCGTGTCTCGCCTCTTCTCTCGCCTCGCCCAACGTTCCCATTGATTCCCTCGGCGACGGTTCCATCGTGTCTAAGGTAGGCGGCGTGAGGGACGCCATCTTCAACGTTATCACCGCACAGCTCAGCCAAGCCGTCGAGACGATGCGCAGGGAGGCAGATGATCGCTCGAAGTACCACGACTCCAGCCTTAAGAAAATGCAGATGATAGTCGACCGCAACGGCACCTTAGTGGAGAACGTCGCCACTGAGATGAAGGAAGCACCCGCATCGCTGATGGTGCAGAACGACACGATGGGCATGATCGACGCAGTGAAAAGGCACGTGGAGCACCAGATGTCCGACCTCACGACAAAGATCACATCGCAGCAGCTTGGTGTTGTGGACATCGACAGGAGGCTGACCGATAAAATACAAGGGCTGGGGGACGCCTTCTCGCAGATGGAAGCCGTTGTTGGTAAGCTGAACGACGACGCACGACTCGAGCAGAACAGCATTCAGGACATCATGTCGCAGATAGCAGGGGTGCGCGAAGAACAGGTACGCTCCAGCGACGATGCCAGAAACTCGTCGTTGGCCTTCCAAGAGCAGTGCAACGACGTCTTGCAGCGACACATTGCAGAGGTACGGGAACGTCTCGTGCAACAACAACAGGACACTAAGGCACAGCTGCACATTGCAGGCGAGAAGGCACTCGCCGCGAATCGGCTCTCCGAGGCAGTGAGGGCTCAGATGGACGACCTGTCGAGTGCTCAGAAGAGAGTCCAGTCCGAGATGCATGAGCTTGAACTGCACAGAAAGGAAGACCTGCGACGCATCCAACAGCACACAACCGACGCCGTAACACGCGTGCAGCAGTTGACATCAGCTGACCTGCACAGGCTTCAGAAGGAGACGACACAAGAATTGCAACGCTACGAGGATGCTGCCAGCAGTTTGTACCGCACGGTGGAGGAACTGCGGGGAGTGCAGCAGAGGACCCTAGAGGAGTACCACAGACAAGGGGACGAACAAGCAATGGTGCATGCAAAATTCCAGCAACAGCTTACGGAGGTCAACAGCGTGTTAAAGGAGCAGCTGCAGTCTGAGAGCGACAGGCTGCAAGGCCAGCTGCGCACAGAGTCGCAGACGCTGAACGACCAGATGGTACGCATGAAGACGGACATGGGTGAGCGGGTAGGTGCGACTGAGCGGCGTCTCGGAGAGACTGAGAGTGCAATTGACTCTTTCAGGGGGAGGCTCAGGTCACTGGAGATGAACGACACAGGGAAGCTTGACAAGGCGTTCGAGGAACTGAAGCAGCGCACAGCGCATATCGATGCAAAGGTGCACACACTGGATAACTGGAGGAGCGAGGCCATATCGAAGATCGGGAGCCTCGAGGGGAGAATAGCAGATGCAGGCAACGCAGCTCAGCTGACAGTAATGGGGAGGAAGCTCGACGAGGTGGAGCGGGGCTTGAACCTTGCAAGAGGGTCCGAGAAGGAGGAGTTGCGCAGGGCAATTAAGAGTGACGTAGAGAAGTCGAACACACTGCTTGAGGGGAGGGTCGACAAGCGGGTGGACAGCCTGGCGATGCAGGTGCAGGACCATGATAACATCATCAACCAAGTTAGGAGGGACATCAGTGACAACCAAGCGCTCATTGGCCGCAACACAGAGAGCATCGCTCGCGTGGACACCAACACCCAGGCGTTGATGAAGAAGCTGAGAGACAATATCACAAAGGAACTGCAGCCGATGATCGAGGGCTGCAACAAGCAGATCAAAACAACGGCCGGTGTTGTGAGCGACCTGCAGACCACAGTGGACGAGCTAGAGGAGCTCATCAAGACACGCGAGGCGGAGACAGAGAAGGCAACAGCACAGTTCGACGAGCTAAAGGTATAGACACCCTCACCCTCCCCCACCTGTCATGAACACGCCATAACAGGATGACATGCGCAAGCAGCTGATGGACTACGTCTCGAAGATGAGTGAGATGGAAAAGCTCTTCCAAGCGATCAGGAATGAGTTTGACATTCATAAGGTAAAAAGTCGATGAGAGTTACAAAAAAAAAAGAAAATTAAATCAGAGCGACTTGAACAGCAACACTGCCGAAGATGAAAAGAGAGCCAGAGAGCTGCAGCAGATGCTGTACAGGGAGTGCGACAATATGAAGAAAACCTTCGAGGATATGTTTGACAAGATGAGGGCAGACCTTGCATCGAACTCCGAAGAGGACGAAAGACGAGCGATGGAAATGCAGAGAATAGTCACGACATACTCTGATGAGTTCAAACAGATGAGGGTATGATTTATTTTTTTTTGAAAAAAAGAATGTTTTACAGACTGATTTGGAGAAGAACCAAGATGACGATTTGAAGCGAGAGCAGTATTTCCAGCAGATGGTGGATGAACTAGTGGCTGATGTAGAGCAGAAGAACAAGCAGTCTGTGAAGGAGATGGAGCAAATTCACATGGCTGCAAATGACTTGTTCCAGGAAATGCAGCAACAGTTCGGTGTGTGGAGGGACCGTGTGGCACAGAGTGAGCAGACACTGCAGAAACTTGACGGGTATGGCAAAAGATTTTCGGGAAAAAAGAAAAAAAAAAAAAATAGAATGCTCCACCAATCTATCAATGAAAATCGTAACACGCTCAACGGCTATGGTGAGAAGATCGATAAGCTCGAGATCGATCTCCAAACACAGGTTAGGAGAGCCAACCGTGAACTCGAGAGGCTCGGCAGCGGTGATTAAATGTAAGAAGAAAAGCGAATTTATTTAGAGTTTCCCCTTTCTTCTTTTTGCAACGATATAAATCAAAAATTTAGAGGGGGCATGTGTCCCCCCCCCTCAAAAAATGTTAGATCTTTTTTATACTCATTTTTGTATTTTAACAACCCCTCCTCTGTTACACGCACAAAAAATTTCTGTTTATTGACTTTTTTATTTTCTCCCCTTTCACGTGTTGTAGTTTATAATTATCCTTTTTTTTTTTTCCTGTTGTTCTTCTCATCTCCCTTCCCCATGATTTCTTTTTCTGTTGTTTTTTTTTTTTTTTTTTTTTTAAATTTTTTTTATAAATTATTCGTGTTTCTGGACCCCATCTCGACATCTGCGGGGGTATAGAGGACCTCGGCGTGCCCAGGCCAATTTTGCACTATTTAAATACCCGAACCGATTAAAATACCCGATTGGTATCGGTATAACGTGCAGGCTATGTAAATATTTTTTAATTAGAAGTTCACCAAAAACCCCCCGTAAAGGGAAGGAAGAAAAAAAAAAAGAGAAAAAAAAGAAGAAAAAATAATGCATCGGGTAGAGGATGCCAGCTCAAACGGATTTTTGTGAATCGTCCCGGGTGTGGTCGGGAAAATGTACTTATAAAATAGGCGACGATGCCTTGCAAGGACAGTACGGTGTGTTGGAAATATTCATAGGGGGCTTGGAGGTTGCTGTGGAGGCCACGCAGTCATCATTCTCGTTGATTAACGATGTGAATTTCGAAGAAACGATCCGTGACGAAGCAAACAACAAAACAAGGATACCCTTCAAAGGCCTGGTGCAGGTTGATTGTGACTTGGAACGGAGCATCGCGGTTGAAAGTTCGGGGTTGGGGGTCATCATTTTCTACGACATCAGCGACCAACGGGTTAAAGGCCTTCGAAGATTGGTTAACTTCTTCATTACACGATCATCAGGTGGAGAGGGTAAACCACAGCATGAAAAACTTCTCTCAAGTCGGACGGAGATCGATCTCATCTCCGCCTTTGAGTTCGAGGAGTACATGGCAATTCTCCAGAAGACCTTCAACATTACCATGCCGCAGAGCATTGGGCAGCTGTATCACCTCCGCAATGTGTGTTCCTCCTACGCAAGCGAACCTTGTGACGTTTATCTCGTGTCGCCTTACCTCTGCTTCGACAGTGACGAAAAGAAAGTTGTCAACCTCAACACAATTGCGACTTTGAAGGTTCGCAAGAATAGGATAACCGTGAAGTTTTTAGATGGGCGGGAGAAGCTGGAGCTCAAAATAGATGCCGATAACAGTGATTCGTTCTTCAAGTCTTTGAAGGAGGCTTGGCTGATGACGTGCTATGCGGAGTGTTCAAATTTGAAGAATAAAGTGGTGGGGAGTACAAACGACCTGTTGCATGTACTCAAACGGCTGTATCTGCACTTCGACTCCCTCGATGCTGACAATAATGGTTTCGTGAAGAAGAAGCACTTCCAGTCCGCTATGCAGCCCCTCCTCCAAAGCAGCGAGTTCTCCAACTATATCTTCCGTGCCCTCGCCGATGAAGAGCGGGAACTCATGAACTTCGTGACCTTCCTCTCTGGCATGGGCGAAACCATTCTCGGCGACACGGCTGATAAACTGAACTTTAGCTTCAAACTCTTCGACGTTAACCAAGACGGTCACATCGACCTCACCGAGTTCACAGAAGCCCTCCGTCTCTTCCACTCTCTTGGGAATTTCAAACTCCCGAAAAACGAGACTCTCGAGGAGTTCGCTGCCCGGCTTTTCAACCAAGAGCTGGGGCCCCGCAGCAGCTCGATTTCTGTGCGGTCTCCCATCAACCAGCCCTTCGCCATGTCTTTCAAGGAGTACAAAGCTTGCCTTCTTCACAACGAAGAGCTGCACCTCGCCTCGGAGTCCCTTGCCAACTTCGCCCAACACCACACCCACACAGACGCGCTGTACAAACGAGCAAAGGACAAGTTCATCTTGTTCGGGAATCGCGATTGGGAGCTGGCTTCACGCATCTTGCACGGCATCACACGGTCCGTGATCAACGCGCACGAGTGCGATGTGAAAAAGGTAAAAGAATGGATCGCAAATCCTAGCACGGGGACGCCAGCACAACTTGACGAGTGGTTGCAGAAGGAAAAGTCTGCTAAGAGCTGTTTTGTAATGGGCAAGGAGGGCTACAATGAGGCAACATGTACATGTTCTCTGAAGCCGTCACTGCCTGCGTTCACAGACTATGCACCGCAGATCTTCAGGCTGCTGCGGAGGCAGTACGGGTTGGACAAGACAGCCTACTTGAGGTCTCTCGGCATCGACATCATGGTATTCAACCTGCTGTTCGGGAACCTCTGCACGCTAAAGCAGATGTCCTCGTCCAGCCTCAGCGGGTCCATCTTCTTCGTCTCCCACGACGAGCGGTTCATCGTCAAGTCCCTCCCCAGTGACGAGTTCAACACCTTCCGCAAGATGCTCCCCCAGTATTTCAAGCACATGACCGCTAACCCCGACTCTCTCATCACAAGGTTCTGCGGGCTGTATTCCGCAAATCTGAATGGCAAGAAAATCAGGATCGTTGCTATGGCGCATGTCTTCACGCCGTCGCCTGGGAAGGAGATCAAGCAGGTCTACGACCTCAAGGGGAGCACTGTGAACAGGTCAGTGAAAGTGGTATGCATTTTATAATAGTACCACACCACTCAACAGAAAGACAATACTGTGGCAATGAAGGACCTCAATCTGAACAGGTGCATAGAGCTAAGGTGGGACTGGCGGCAGAGGCTGCTGTGGCAGATGAACATCGATGCCTTATTTTTAGAGAGCCAAGGGTTGATTGATTATTCGTTCCTGCTGGGGATCGACAGTTCGAGGAGGAGAGCAGAGTTGCCGATGAAGAGTACTGTGGCGAACAGGAACCTCAAAGCGCTGAAGACGAGCGAGAAGATGGCCACGCACACCGGGTGCACGTGTGTACCCAATGTGAAATTGACTGAACCCTTGACTGCCATCGACCATATTGACAGCTCGAAGGACTCCGTCCCTAGCAATTTGCAGGGCTGCAACGCGTTCGCTGTGCATGAAGGCGGCGTGTCGACCAGCGACAACACGGAAGTTGTGTACTTCGGCATCATCGATATCCTTACGAAGTACGACTGGCAAAAGTGGTCTGAGCACCGCCTGAAGCGATTATGGTATGCCCTCCACCCGACATCACAAGCACATCACAGCCACGGGAGAATGAGGATGTCATGCGTGCCCCCCGCCCAATATCGCGCCAGGTTCATCACCTTCATTTCCGAGGTCTTCACCAAACCACAAGGCGATGTCCCCATGGTATGCGACAATCAGCAAGAAGCAATATACCCCTACAGCTGAAGCTTCCTGCGAACGTGTCGCCTGGGGGGAGGTTCCGCGCTGTAAGCGAGGCGGGGCTCTCCGTGGAGCTTGTGGTCTCTGCCCACCCTGACCCCATGATCTGGGTGATTACACGGCCTAAAGGAACGGCACCTGACGAAGAGGGAGAGACAGCCTTTGTGAGGAGCAAGTGTCGGCTGGAGGACGTGGTCTTCGGCAATACATTAGACATCAAGACGATTGACAGGTCGAATGCCCAGAAGGAGAAAGAGCTCATTCTCGTGATGCGCACAGACAGGCTCTTTCCGGCAAAGTTCTACTTCAAGATGGACACTGTCTCGAAGTATCGTTTCCTCGCTTCGTCGTGGAACGTACGGAACCCAGGACACTTCACGCATGCAAGCATCAAGGTGACAGTCGTGCACCTGCACTTCATGAGCAGCACGTGTCTCACTGACTTAACGAACCACATAGCTGAAATGGGTGAGAATATGTTGATACTTGTTTGCATTACGGTGGAGAAGCAGTTCACTGCAGGCCTGAAGGGGCCTGTTGAACAGCTTGCTCTGAAGCTTTCGCGGGCGTACCATTTGGAGAGCGTGATATCATGCAAAGAGTGCAAGCTGGCGTTGTTCGTCCCATTCAGTGAACGGGGCATTGTGACGGACTTAAGGTCTTCCGCAGGCTCGCAAGACGTGCCTGTCTGCGTGATGCTCATGCAGCTAGGGCAGATGCCCATCGCTGTGGTAGCGTCGCCGTGTATGTCGGATCCTAAGGCGTTCCATAAAGCAGTGCGGTTTATATCTCGTTCGATGCAGGTGGAGGGTAGCATCCTTGAACTCATCCCCGCCACAATATGGTTGACCTTCGAGACTGAAGACGGCGAAGAGGCAACTTACGCGGATATCGGCGTCTTCAACAGGTTCTGCAAACTGGAGTGCAACGAGAACCTCTTGTACCACGACAGGCAGAACGTGCTCACTGTCTTTGACGCAAAGACAGCACCCTTGATGAGTGCCACAACCTTTGACATCCAGATGCAGGATGACATTTTCGCGCCCTTTGCGAAGTACACGCCTGAAACGGGTACTAAGATTGTGTTGCGTGGGCTACGGCTTCAGTGCGAGCTGCCTGATAGATGGCCGAAAGGTGTCACTTTGAATGTGTCAGGCGACTTCCTTCCGCAGCCAAGCAGCGCTGGGAACGGTTCGTACAATGGAGGATGTTGGTGCTGGCCCGATTTGACGGTGCTACCGCTAGGGACAGAAGGACACAGACTGGCGCCACCTGCGCTTATGCGGCAGTTCCTGAGCAAGCGATGTTTGGTGCTGACCATCAACAGCCCGGTTGATGCAACAGCAGACCCGAACGACCAAACCACCACGTCATGGGTGTACCACGGGGTCCTGCAGGGGGCCGTGCCTTTGATTGACATCTCGCAACCCTTCTCAGTAGAAATGCATAATTACGGTATGCTTCCATGGCAATGGACCCGTTTCATACATTCACTTTACAGGACTTCGGAGTCAGTGCACCATGAAGGGCACCATCGCTTTGGTGTAGACAGTTTTCTCGTATTTGTATTAAGTATATTAACCTGTTGAGTGCCATGGTCAAACCGTTCTGACAGAGGTCCACAAATAAGTAATAAAAATGGGGGCAGGTAGTAGTAAGGAGGAGTTCAATCAGAGGATTCAGAAGCTGATGACGTCGAACGCAGCAGACGTCGATTCGAGCTTCTGGCGGCCGGTGTTCATTACAGAGGCCTCGCTTGATGAGATACACATGCTGCTGAAGCTAGACGAGGTTCGAAGGGTGCGGCTACAGCATCCGCAAAATTTGGCGTTGTTAATGTTTCAGTGTTTGGAGCAGCTCAGACACTTCTTGAAAGAAACGAAGAAAGAACAGGTTCTGGATTTTAAGAGCGCGAGTAACAGCCTGCGCATCATCACCAGGTTGATGCCCATCCTGCTTGAAGAAGTCAAGGAAGGCGACAACAGGGCGGTGAACTTTGTGGAGGAGTTTTTCTGGCAAAACAAAAAACTGTTGCCATCGGACAGGAACGCGAAGTTTACGTCTATCGCAGGGCAGCCTCTAGAGGGGTCCATCGGGACCGTGCTCATGCAGACCCTCGTCGATATGGCGCACACGCCCAACTTCTGTCTGAACCCCATGGCTAAGATAGAAATCGACAACAAGCACCCCTCGTACGACCTCATCAACCCCTCACTCCTTTGGTACGGTGGGATCGGCCCAACCAACAACATCCCCTCATGGGCTGCCCTCGACAGGAACAGGCTCGATGTCGTCACGTGCCTGCTCGCGTGCTGCACGGGGCCCGTCTTCCAAGCTGACCCTCTTGCGAAAGACAAGTTCATCGACACGCTTGCGCGTGACGCTGCAGACCTTCCTACTTTTACTTACTCGCTGCTGAACTGCATTGTGCCTTATAACCCGACGGGCACACTGCCCTACTCTTCTTACATGACTGACACCAAAGAGCCGCTCATGAATGTGGCTATACACCTGTTGCTCGTTATCCTTGACAACGGGTACTTGTGCAGAGCGTTCCCAGACTCCAAGGAACAAGCGCCCCCTAAGGGGTACGCTGTCGCTGCGCAGACCAGCGAGAACGTCTTCTGGCGGACAGTGTCGAACATCTCGTGTGAGCATGACATGGCGTCGCTCTTCAACGGGCTGGTGAAGCTGCTTGGCAACCCCCTGGATGCCAAGTCCACGTGGCTCCCCGGGTCGCAAAAGTCGCTTGACAACGCACAGGAAGTACTGGGGCTGGTGTGGAAGATGCTAGACTGCAACGTGGTGTTTAGGAAGTTCGTGTGCAAAGAAATGCAGATTGCCAAACTGGTGGTCCCGCTGCTGTACCTGATGTGGTTGGCGAAGACGTCGAGAGAGAAGGTGGCTGCACTGCAAGTGGCCCTGTGGATCATGCTACTGCTGTCGGGCGAGAGGGACTTCGGTGTCAGCTTGAACGAGACGATAACAACGATGCCCCCGAAGCTCCCCCTGCCGGTGTTCGGTGGCTCGTACATCGATCTCGTTGTTATTGTGTTCCAGCAACTGATCCAGTCTGGCGTGGAATGGGTTAGGATATCAACCGACGGCTTCCTCACAGTGATCGCAAACTTATCACCCTACGCGAAGTCGCTGTGCATGGTGTCCGCGACAAAGCTTCTCAACCTCTTCGAAGCCATCTCAGGGCCGAGGTTCCTGAACAGCTCGGAGGAAAACTGGAAATGCTTGTCGCTGCTCCTCCAGGCCTTTAATAACCTGATCCAATATCAGTATGAAGGCAACACACCGCTTATCTATGCCATCTTGAGGAGGCAGACAGCGTTTGAATTGCTGGCGGAGAGCTTGAAAGGGGCGGGGCCCAATGCCATCACTGCAGAGTGGAGGACACAGGTCCCGATTTCAACGGTGATGCGAATGCTTAGCGTGCTGTTCCCGGAAGTGCAGAGGTTTTGTGAGGAGAGGTCCGCAGCGGAGCCGGAAATGTTGGGATTCCTGCAGAAAACAACATTGGTGGGGCTGCTTCCTCAACCACACTCCATTCTCATCCGATCGTACTTCGCCACACCTCATATTTACTCATACATCACTGTCTGGGCATGGGGGCTGTTGTACAACAAGCACCAGCTCCCTCAGATGTTTATCGCGCAGAGCATCAAGCTCTTCCCTATTTACACTGAAGTTGGTGATGGGAAGTTGCAACCTGTTGTCAAGGATAAGCCGGAAGTGAAGACTCCGCAACTTGTTTCTCAGGAAACCCAAGAAGCTGTTAAACAACCACCGAAAGCGACCCCTAAAAGCCAGACACCCCCACCCCGTAATGAACCTATGAAAGGTTACTCGGCGCCGCCCAGTGCTGCAAAACCTGTTGAGGAACAGAAAGAGCAGATGGAAGGTGCTGCTTCGTCACCGCCAACTACGGATTCACAGTTGCATAAGAAGCTTGCCGAACTGCAGGTACAAAGTTCAGTTTTTTTTTTTTTTTTTAATTGAAATTTTATTTAATACAGGATTTAAGAAATTCTCAATCGTCGATCCAGCGTCAGATCAGGGACAGGCAAGAACGGATACAGTCAGCAATGGCGAGGTCGCAGGGTGGCGTGGTCCTGTGATCTTTTTTTTTTTTTTAAAAAGAAATGAATCTTTTTTTTTTTCCCCTTTAAGTATCGTTTCCCCACCCTTTTTTTTTTCTCTTTTTTCCATCCCCCTTTTTTTAAAAGAGGCAACGAAACAAGATGAGAGAGAGAAAAAAACAAAGAACATGGCAATTTTTTTTTTATCGCGCACGGGAAAAAAAAAAAAAAAAAAAAAAAAAAAAAAGTGTTTCTAATGAAAGAATTAAGGAAAAGAACATGATGGTGAAAAACAGCAACGGGGATAGGAAAAGTGTAGTTTTTTTTTTCTTTTCTTTCTTTTCTGAGTTTTATTTTGTTTTTCTTCTTTTATTTTACTTTATTTCTTTCGAAAACCTAGCTGTTCTTCTTCTTTATATCTCCTCTTCCCATTTCATTCTTCTTCCAATAGATCTCACAGCTTCGCACGATCTTTTTTTTTCTTCATTCCCCCCCCTCCCCTTCTTTTTTTCACAAAAGAACTTTAAAAAAGAAAAAGAACAGGCGAGTTACTTCAGTGCGCAACGGTTCCAAGCTTTTTACCTAAAATAAAAAGAGATATTATTATTTTTTTTTTTTCGTTTTCTTTTTTTCTTTTGAATAACTAAAAAAATAAAATAAAAAGGGGGAAGGACCATCGTTTCCCTCACACTCCCCTCTCAAAAAAAAAAAAAAAAAAAAATATGGAAAAACAAATAAAACGAAAGGTCCCATTAGCAGTTGCTGTTCTAGTCCTGATATGGTGGGCGTTTCGGGTAGAAGATGGACACAACAAAGAAGGCGGAGATTTAATAGAAGAAATTGAAATGCGAGACAAAATGGACCACACACCTCTACGTCTAATCTCCATAAGAGAAGCACACACAAAGGGAAAGGTACACAGAGGTGTTTGGGTGTTTGTGACAGACAGCCGGAAAAGAATGTTTTTCATAAAACGCGCGGCCCACATGAAAACGTGTCCTTCAGCGTGGGTGACAATAGGTGAGCATTGCCAACCATCGGAAACATGGAAGCAGACTGCTCTCCGCGGTCTACGAGAAGAGCTTGGCTGGACAAACCCTCAGGAGGGCGTCACACAAGTCGGGCCCCCATTCTTGTTCAACAACACGTATACCAACGGGAAGGTCGACAAGCAGTGGACGGTGATCTTCCACACCACAGTGCAGGCAGACAACATACCCGCCTACACCCTGTCAAAGGAAGAGATCTCGGATTCAGTTTGGATGGACCCCGAGGAGTTCATGAGGGAACGGTTGAGCGAAGCCACGCCACAGTGCGACGCTTACACACAACGAATGGTTTTCGAACATGGTGTGAGGCAGGTCATGCACGTAATGTGAAAGGGATTTTTTTTTTTTTTTTTTTTTTTTTTTTGGAAAATTGAAAAAAAAAAAAAAAAAAAAAAAAGGTACACGAAGGGGGGGGAAAAAAAAATGTCGAAAAAAGGCAAAGGGAAGCAGAAGGAAAAATCCGAGGACGACCAGCTACGCGAAGCTGACGAGGCGCTGGTGGACCTCGGGAAGGAAATCTGGCAGCTCGAACGCCGGTTGGTGATTGAGGCCGAGAAGTACCAGCGGTACAGGCTTGTTCAGCTGGATCTGAAACGAGACATAGCTCAACTAGGGGAACAAATGGCAAGTGAGGAAAAGCTGACTCAGCACACCCGTGTAGACATGTATAGACAGTACAAAGCCATGCAGCAGGAGCTTTGCCATCGAATAGATCTCCTCCAACAGACAATAGACAATTTACGAGAAGAACTTGAGACACAACGGAAGACGCTGGAGGCGACCAAGCAAGGGAAGGACGAAATCATCGCGCAAAAGAATAAGGTTTTCCTCCCCCCTTTTTTTTGTGTCGGAATGCACACACACACACACAGAAAATAAACGAGCAAAAGCAACAAATGGAAAATATGGCCATTGTTTTCGGTAATATGCTCAAGGAGACTCTGGAAAACATGAGTCATAGAATGGAGGGGCAGGTAGGAATTTTTTGTAAAAAAAAAAAAAAAAAAAAAAAAAAAAAAAAAAAAAACAGGGAACGAGAGCAGCGAAGTAACACAAACAATTTTTATTTTCATGATTTTTTTTTTATCCATTGTATTTTTTTTTTTTTCAAATGATTTTTATTTCTTATATGTTTATTTTTTTTTTCAGGCCGGGGGGTTGTATAAAAGAAGCAAAAAAAAGGTAAAAGGAATACAATAATTCTTTTATGAAGTGAAAGAAATCGTTACACTTTGAAGAAAAAAGAAGAAACAAAGAAGAAAAATGCAATTGACAACAAAAGCGTTGATGCTTGTGGGAGTGGCAAGCTTTGTAATGGGAATGGTCGTGCGGAAGGAGTTCGGAAGTGGGGATACCAATGAAGCCCCGTGTCCGGTGATATCCCGTCCCCCCCCTCCATCTCATTCCTCTCCACCACCACCTCCTCCTCCGAAGGTGAAGGCAAGTCCTGACCCGTCTCCTGAAGCGAACAGGAAGAATGAAGAAAATACAAAAACTCATGAACCTTGGAACCACCCTGACGATGTGGTAATGGGTTTGGCACGATATGAGGTAATGGATAAAAAAAAAAAAAATAAAAAAAAACTCTTCAGCATGATTTCTCAGCGTCCCCTTCCTGGCCTGATGCGATGAAGATGTTTGTAGGCACTCTGCGGCATGTTGGCTACAAGGGGCGCATCGTGATGTTCGTGCACCCCCTTATGACCTCTGATTCCCCCCCAGCAAACCTTCTCGCCACCAAGAAATACCTTCTCTCAAAGAACGTGGAGATTATTGGCGTAGAAACCGCGCCGTGTCAGTTCCCGTTCAAACCGGTGGACATCCACCAGGAAATCAGGAAGCTATGCTCCGCTGATTACCCGATGCTTCAGTTAGAATGGGCCCGATTCGCTATCGGCCGCGACTGGCTCAAGAAGAACCCGACGACTGGGTGGTCCCTGATGACTGACGTCCGGGACACGTTCTTCCAGCGAACACCCTTCGCGGATCTTGGGTTTGTGTTTTTCAAAAAAAAAAAAAAAAAAAAAAAAAAACAGCCCCCCAACGGGTAACCAAACATTTGTTTATGAGGAGTACTACGGCGACCCCACGAGGACAATCGCCACAGGGAAGAAGATTGGCATTGACACTTCGCATTGGTTCGCTAAGATGGCGACAAAATGCTACGGGAAGGACAACTACGAGGCGTATAAAGGGAAACCCATGCTGTGCTCGGGCCAGATCCTCGGGACGGGCACCGGCTCCGTCAAAATGTTAGACGGCTACATCGACGAGATGCGCGCTAACGGGAAGAAGAACCCCACCTGCGTCCCCCCGGAACTACCCGACCAGACCTTGGTATTTACAGAAATAAAGATTATTTTTAAAACTTCCCCCCCAGCTTAACTACATGGTCTATCACAACCAGTTGGATATCACCCCTGTCCCATATGGGAAAGGGGCTATTATGACCATCGGCGGTGCCTGCACTTCGAACACCGGGAAAAAGGGATTGCGGTATGTTACGATAAAAACAAAGAAGAAATAAAAAAATATTTAGAGACCAGCTAGACTTCGACGGGGATGGGTACATCCTCGACTCGAGAGGGAAGCGGGTGCCTGTCGTCCATCAATGGGATCGATGCGGGAACTGGATGGAGCTCTGGATTCGAAAGTTCGTTGCTTCCTTCGGCGAGCTGCCTCTTGGAGCACGGTGGGAACGAATGGCCTCCGCCGTCAACAACGGCATCGCGGATTCCGTCCCTGTCGTGAAGGCAGATCTCTCGTCAAACAATTGGGTGGAGTGCGCAGCAGAGAACGAAACGTGTAAGTGCTCCACTTCGGTATCCCCGCTATTTTGCAAACCCACCACACCACCCCCGCAGGTGCGCTTCGGAAGCGTCAAAATTGATAAATGGGAAGCCGTCGACCTCAGCGGCAAGCAGCAGGACGTGTCGTGTCTGAACGAGAACAGCGGTGGTCTTTTCAAAGACCCTGCACCCGGGAAACACAAAATATGCCAATGTAAGCGGAGTTTATAACCAGACCCCCCCTGCTCTGGTCTATTACAATCGCATCTTTAATTGTGCCTCCAGTGCTATTTATATGTTTTGGAAAAAAATAAGATCATTTTTACTTACTACCTTGCATCGCAGGAATGACAAGACGAAGATGGGCCCGATGCCAGGTGGGACAGTCGTGTTGAAAGATGGATTCCTGAAGGGGAGGGAAGTGAACGATGTGGCACGGCGCTTGAAGAGTGGCGGGGTGCGGGAGTTGGTATTGAAGAATGTGCGGGTGATGTCAACGGAGTGGGGGGCACTGTGTACTGGCGTTATGGAGTCACACTGTCTGCACACAATCAAGCTGACTAACACAGTCATGCCTATACGGTACTACCAGACGCTTCAGAAGTGGAGCAAGGGTGCCCTCGGGAGGGCTCTGCTCATGTCAACTGAATGGGCAGAACAAGTACGCTTGATCCCAAACGTTATCACAGACCCCACAGCATGCACCGCTGCAGTGAAGTATGAAATCGCATCACTCAAAAGACTGGCCATCACTGTCCCTCCTGATGCTTCGTATCACGAGGCGTGGGCTGCTTTGTCCTTCGGTCTACAACAGTGCAGGGACGAAGGGATCAGATACCTCCACAGCGATACCACGTCACAGACGCTAGGCGCTAAGGGTGTTGCGATGTACCACCACTCAGTGGCGTGTGGCATGACGCAGCAGATGCGGAACGACTACTCCTCGGCGTGGATGGATGCAGTTGGGAGATGCCTGAACATCAGGCCAAATTCAAGCTATTTTGCACCCTCGCAGACGTTGCAGAAGATCGCTGATACCGTTGTCTCTGCAACCACGCAGGCGCCCTTCACGGACAGCCTCTCACGCACGCTGATGGATATCAACAAGTACCTCTACGAGGATGTCACGCTTTGCGTGCACAAGCTGGTCACCCGTGAAATCCTCCCCATCATGCTGGACACTGTGTCCCCCACGCTGCCGTTCAACCTCACTGCGTGGGTGCATCTTGCGGCGTCGCTTCGGTTTGATGCATTGCACCCACGTGAGACGGAGTATCCTCTCGATGTCATAGCAATCAGCTTGGAGAACGCTGTGAAGCGGATATGCGTGGAGGCCTCTGAGATTGTTGCTGCTTGGAAGCCCCCCACGCCGCCCACGCTACCTAGCAGGCTTAGTGGAAGCATCCTGTCTGTCACTTCTGTCAGCGACTTGTCGCTGCCTGAAACGTTACTGTTTGACGACACTGATGAAATGGACAGCGTGCCCGTTGTGAGGGCATTGTTAAATGACAGCAGTCTGACTGACCCGTCAGCACCGCCGAAACAGTTTGTGATGAAAGCCCCTGCTCCTTCCCCTGCAAAAAAACAAAAGAATGAGAAATCGGAAGAGAACGATACCAAGCCTCGCAGAACGCGGGGCACACGGGGTACTCACTCCCCCCCGAGACTGCCACTGCGGTTCAAGGTAGGGGACAGAGTGCAGTGCACGGTGGCGAAGAATACGAGATCTGCCGGGAAGATTGTCGCACTGTGGGAGAACGGTAAACCTTACAAGATAAAGCTGGACAGCGGCGGCGAGGTGTATGCCAACAAAGACACTTCAAAGTGTGTCATCGGAGAGGCCACCGAGTAATTACATTTATTTTTTCTTCTTTCTTTTTAGATTTTTTAAGTATTCGTTTTCTCTAAGCGACGCTGCCCACCCAACCCAGCAAGAAAAAAGGTCGGGTTCCTATACGATGCAAGGCGATGAGGAAGCTCCGCAGCAGCAGTCGGAAATGTACACGGGGAACCATAAGAAGACAGCGTTGATGCATGTGATATTCAAGGTGGCGGTCTTTTTTATGTATTTGATGGGGAAGTTAGTGATGAGTAACTTTGTGTTGTGTTTTGTAATAATGGTATGTTGGCAAAGGGAAAAAGTAGGAGGTAAAAAAAAAAAAAAAAAAAAAAAAAAAAAAAAAAAAACAGCTTCTGTTGTCCGCTGCAGATTTCTGGGTGGTGAAGAATGTTACGGGTAGGGTACTGGTGGGGCTGAGGTGGTGGAACATGGTGAGAGAAAACGGGGAAAGCGAGTGGGTGTTCGAGAGCGTGAGCGACAGGAAGCAAGTTCACGCTGTCGATTCCACCTTCTTCTGGGCTGTCCTGTTTGGATACGTTCTGCTGTGGCTGGGTGTCGCCTTCTTCAACATGTTCGACCCGAAATGGCTTGTCGCAATATTGGTTCCCTTGTCATGCTCGGTATGAGGGGACTAGAAAAAAAAAAAAAAAAGAAAAAAAAAACTAAAATCCAGGTAACTAACGCGTACGGCTACGCAAAATGCAGAAAAGACTGGAAAAAACAAGGCGCTAGTCTCGTCATGAAACATGCCCAAGAAAACCCCGAAATGGCTATGTCCGCCATGACAACAGTAGCTGGTGCCGCTGCAAGTGCGCCGCAAGTATGATGCTATTGGGAACAAAAAGGAAAACACAATCTTACTCAGGCCGCTCCCCCACCGTCTCAAAACTGGGGCAACACGCAGTAACAGAGAGGGGGACCCATTCGCATCTCTTTCTGATACAACCTATCCTTCCTCGTAGTGTAGAAGACAGGGATGATTCTTCTGTGTTGCCCCCTTCTTTTTTCCCTGCTCCTCTAACCAACCAGCAGGCTAATATGTTGGAGCGTTTGAAGGAGCTCGTGGATGGGCTGTCAGAATCCATTGTCTTCGGCAGCACGGGCTTTGTGGAGCTGTACGGCCCGATCGCTTCGGGGAAAACAACTGTGACGCAGAATGTTATAGAGGCTGTGCGCAGGGAGGGTGTAGAGGTGCTGGAAGTTGAGTGTTCGGACAGCAACATGCTGTGGAGCAGCGTGCGGTCTGCCTTCATTGCCATGGTGCCTGTCGCACAGGGCCACGTCTACGACCATGACGTGCCGCAACTCCCTGACCCGGAGCAGGAGGGCATCCTTGACATCCGCGTTTGCACCTTTGCCGAGGCGCTACACCTTTCAGCAGCTACACCTGAGTGCTGTGGGTTTTCATGGGACGGGCCTTATGAACTAAAAGACGATCCCACGGCGACGGAAGAGTTTACTTTTCTAAAAAAAGGGGTCCGGCAACACAACGTGGAGATGGAAAGTGGCAGTGGACCATGCATGGCTAGGAAGCTGATGGATCTTTCTGCCCCCAGCGCCAATGGTATCTGGACAACGCCGGAGCTGAGCGCTCAGATCAGCGTCACAAGAGAACTAAAGCGGAGGTGGCGCAGGACACAAGGGTGCATCGTTGTCGACGACTTGGTGGGGTTGAACCTCAACGACCAGCGCATGAGACAGGTGTTGAAGACGCTGATGGAGCTTTCCAAGCTGTGTAGGGTGATCGTCAACACGTCTGTCAAAGTAAACTGGTTTGGGTTGCAAACCATCACATTACCCCCGATGGCAAACCACGAGCAGAAGGAAGAGGTTATCGCCTCCATCGGCGACACGGGGTGTTCAGCACAGAGCTTATCGGCGCTGGTATCGCTCGTTGCCGACCCATGGAAGTGCATACCCGACATGCGGTATGAAGTGCTGAAACTGATTCCAAACGTGCGCGAGCTAGAGTCAAAGGGCTTAGGGACGGACTCGATGTTGTTCTGGGACTACTTGAAGGAGTGGACGCAAAAAGAGACGTTTAGTGCTGCCAGCGGGGATTTTGTGGAGGACCTTATCATACTGAGCGCTTACCTGTGTAAGCTACGTCCCATCAAGCTGCAACGGTTGGAGGAGAACACAAATGACAGACGCAGTTCGAAAATGAAAGCGAGAGTGATGAAGGGTTTGATGTCAGAAAGAGACAAGGTGGAACAATTGAACACCAGCTACACGGTAAAAATTGATAGACTGGTGGTGCAGATGCAAGCTTTGTTGGTACCGTACCATTCAAAGAAGGAGGAGACGGGGCTGAGCAAGCATTGGTGGCCACCCCACGCGAACACCTTTGACTTGGGGCGGGAACTTCGCTCGTTGCTGCGGAGTCTCCCCGCCAACCCAGGCTTCGTCAAGCTCAACAACAAGAATGAGATCGACACCTCCTCCATAAGTTTGGAGAGAGCTCAAAAAATAGCTCTGAGGCTCGGCGTGCCAACCCCAGAACAAGGCGGCTACGGCCTCCTGTTCCGCAACGGCATGAAACCCATTGCACAGTCTGATCTTGAGCAACTGTGACCTTTCCTTCATCATGTTCGCCACTGCGATGCACTACAGAAGGGTAGCAACACCCGTTAGCGCGGATGACAATTTCGTAAGTCAAGAATTTATGGAGCAACTACTGTCATTTTCTTCTCTTTTTCGACTGCTGATGCAGAGGGGTTGCGCGTTGACGGCCTATAACCGATATACGTCCACCTTAAAAAACTCTTCTCTTTTTTTTTTTTTTTGTAATTTCTTTTTGTAATAGATATTAGAATACGTACTGTTAGTGGACCGTTGATACGGTAGTTTAGTGAAATTTATGGAACTTGATGGATTGATGGAACTATTTGCCATAGCTCATAAACAGCAGGTGGGCTACATGCGGTAGTGGTTGAACAGAAAACCACAGAAGATGGCACGGGTGCTGGACAAAGGGCTTTGGTTCAATTTCAGCACCAACGACACAGCAGCGAACGTGCGGACGCAGTTAGATGCCATAGGTGATCTGTTCTACAAGGGACGTGTGCAAGATGCGCCTGTGCCGGACAAGTCCCCGCTGGGAATGGGGGTGTACGAGTTCGTGCGGAGAGATGGAACCTGGGTGCCTCCCCCTCCTCCCACACTTCCACCATTTACACCGCCTGTTATACCAGCATGCAAAATACAGGTACCAACCCAGAGGGCCCAAGTCCCACCCGCTCCTCCGCTTCCACCCACTCCTGTTGTCATCAAGGCATCTGTTGCCTGCTCTGAGTTCTCGTTGAACCTGTACCTCAGGATGACGAGTATCGAGCGTCTCCGCTACCAACTCCGCTGGGGGCACATTGAGTGCCCTGAGGTGCTGAACCAAGAGGGGTGGGTCCCGTTTGCTGACACACAGCTCCCTGCCTCGCAAGACAAGCCACGTTTCGTGACTGTCAACAAGCCAAAGCTACTGAGAGACACCACAGAAGGGATTGTAAGGTACTGCTGCCCAGGTGACGAACCCACGCTGCGTCCTGTCGACGTGTGGTGCATCACAATAGTAGACCTGCATGAGGCAGGGTACACCCGCGACGTGTCTGTTGGGGGGGCGATGGCCACGAACGACTCGCACCAGGAGTGGACGTACGCGTACCCTGTGGACACACGTCTGGTGCCTGAAGGGTGGAACAAGAAGATACTTACAGACGTGTTGAACGAAGCACCCAACGAGAAGGGAACCCCGACTACAACAAAAGCGTTTGGGCGGCAGTCGAGGTTCGGTGGTGAGGAAGTGGTGGTGTACGGGTTGGGGCTCACCGAAACAACGAGGATCATCTTCGATTGGCCATACGGAGGGTCCAATGGGTGGTCGGTGACAGCGACACCGGTGGCTGTGCACTCGCACGCGATGCTAGCAGTGGCACCGCCGATGGCCGACGTCGTAGATGGCGGGAGCATTAAGGTATTTTTGTTGGCGAGCGATTCTGAGGGCTCGGGCAGGGAGCAAGGTGACGCGTCTTGCTGCTACGAGTGCGAAGACGGGGAACTCGAGACAATGCGAACGAACATCGCAAAACTGCTGCTCCAAAGCGACGACTACGACTTGTGCCCCTATGACCAAGGACCCGCTGTGATGCCTATTCGCAGCACGCAAAGCATCTCGACTGCGCTTGACAGCTTTTTAATGCACATCACACAAGAAGAGCTCGTGCGGCATTTAGAGCAACGGAAAAAGTCAGGACACCTCTTCTCCCTACTAACCTTGACGGATACCGCAGGGCGAAACTTACTCCACTACTGCTGCAGGCTGGCATGGAAGGATGTGCTGTCTTACTGCCTAGCAAATGGCGGAGGAACGGCTTTGGTATGCTTACTCGACGGCCAACATTCGAACACAGGGCGCAAGGGATAGCTGGGACTTCATGCCCTTTCACTTCGCGGCTGTGTCCTGCGACAAGGATTTCTTGAAATATCTCGCAGCAGAGATGAGCGACAGTATGCAACGTGTTGTGTAACACACAAAACGTAGGACTTTGCGAGCTTGTGCAAGACTCTACCCGTGACGGGTCACGTTTGATCGATATGCTACCTAGCAAGTATGGAAGAGTTAAACATCTCTTTATGCACCGCACAGCGAGATGAAAGATTTTATGGAGGATTTGCTTTACCGAAAGCAACCTAGTCCGGAACGGGAGGAAAAGCCTAAAAAGAAGAGGAAAAAGAGAGTATGATTAAAATCTCCTATTTTTTTTTCTCTTTTTTATTAAACAACCACACAGCATGCCTGGGACCCCTCCAGGGACACCGATGTGGACATCTCCGCCGTCGACGACGAGGGCGCAATAGTGTTGTGAGTGTTTTATTGAAGCGTCACCTTTTTCTTCTTTTTTTCCTCTTCGCTTTGATAAAGCTATGGGAATGTGTATTTTTCTTATGTTTAAAATTTTTACAGAAGAGAAAAGACAAACTCCATCCTAAAATGCCCGCCAAGAACGTCAAGAAGCACACAGCCAATGTGGTGAAGCCCACCAGGCAGGGTAAGAAGGTCGCCAAGAAGGTGTTGAAGCCCAAGGCCACCGCCGTCAAGAAGAGGAAGGAGAGGTTCATCGTGCAGTTCCACAGGCCGTACACCCTCCGCACCAGCGCCGCGCCCAAGTGCCCCCGCCGTCTGTCCCCTGTGGTGAAGAAGAACGACCACTTCTCGATCATCAAGTTCCCCCTTACCACTGAGAGCGCCATGAAGAAGGTATGAATACTCCTCCCATCACCTTCGAACAACCCACAGATCGAGGACACCAACACCCTCGTCTTCATCGTTGACATCCGCGCCAACAAGGTCCAGATCAAGGAGGCCATGAAGAAGATGTACGACATCAAGGCCGTCAAGGTCAACACCCTCATCCGCCCCGACGGTAAGAAGAAGGCTATGGTGTGTTTGTAACAAAGCGTGTCAAAAGAAGGGGGAAAAAAAATCACCCACAGGTGCGCCTTGACGCCAACCACGACGCTCTTGAGGTGGCCAACAAGATCGGTCTTCTGTAGATGGGCATGCTGCTAGTCATCATTCATTTTCTCTGATAGTACCTTTTTTGTTTTTTTTCCGTTTATGTTTGCTGCACATTTGATGTCCGTTTCCCCCCCTCCAGAAGCAAGCGATAACAAAGAAAAAAAAAAGAAAAAAAAAGATGCAAAGCTAAATGGACTATACAATGGCACACCACGACATGGAGGGTGAGATCGCAGAGTTAGCGGAAAATATTCAGGCGCAGCAGAGGACGCTGGCAAGGTTGCAAGGGATGTTGGAAGACTTTATCCCAGTGGGGAAGAGGGAGTGGGATCCTTCACCAGCTGGAACGCCTCCACGAAGACGTCCGTCTCCCGAAGCATGGAGACAAAGCACGCCAAGGAGGAGAGGAACATCAGCGGGAAGAAGTTTTATGAGCAGCCCCCCTGCAAGGCCAAGGAGCCCATGGAACAAACACACAAGGCTAGGCGAGGAAAGCCCTAGTCATTACTACACAAAGGTGTTAGAGCCGATGCGACCTGCAGTTATAAGACCAATTGACATAGTTAACCATTTCCCTATAGTCTCATGGGGGAACCAGTGGAATACAGGCCTACGTTCGCCTTGTAGGTCTTCCCCTAGAAGCCCACGGAAGACACCCCCCCCTGTACAGCGAGCATCTTCGTCTGATCGTCTTCAGAGGGACAATCAGCTCCTACAGGAGCGGTGCAAGTTGCTTGAAAACCAATTGAAGTTGAAACGGAAGAAAACCGAAACCAGGCCGAGGTGGAACTCGTACCAACAGCCAGATAATTGATTTTATTGTATTTTTTTTTCTTTATATAGACCCCTCCTTTTTTTTTCTTGTAATTTTTTTTTTTTCCCTTCCGTTTTTCTTTTTTTTTCTTCCTTTTCTCCCCACTTTTTATCCATCACAGGCGAACACGAAGAGGGGACACGTTGGTCCATGGGTTAAAACCCTTTCGTCTCTAAGAATAGCGAGAAAAGAACAACGGAAAATAAAACGAATATAAATATTTTAAAAAAAGAAAATAAGAGAAGAGAGAAAAAAAAGGGGAAAACAAAGGGATTATTATGGGGGACACGTCGGCAGAGCCGAAAACCTTGAAGAAAAGCGATGTGAAGTTACATGAGGGCGCGTGCTTCAAGACGTTCTTTAAAAGAAGCGAGAACTCACGACCGACAAGGCTGGGGAAAGGCCCGGCGGTGAAACTGAGCTTGGGTATCCACAACCTGTTCGGGAAGGTGGGACCGGAGTACAAATATAAACTCGAGAATAAGCCAAAACGTTATTTAACACAACCAGCGCAAGGTACATAAAAAAAAAAAAAAAAAAACACAACACAACACAGCCCATACTGCGAACAGACGGGACAATGCACAAAAAGATCTAATTGTATACATGGGGGAGCATATAACCGACCCCAACACAAAAACTGAATTCTGGATCCGAAGTTTACTAGGTTGCGGGACCTTCGGACAGGTGCGGAAAAAAAAAAAAGAAAGAAAGAAAAAAAAAAAAAAGAAAGAAAGAAAGAAAACAAACACTTATCAGGTCGTCCGAGCCCGAAATGTATCGACAGGTGAGACCGTGGCCATTAAGATAATCAAGAACGAGCACTCATATTACAACCAGTCCCAAATAGAGGTGAAGATGCTGCAACGAATTAACGAGAAGTACGCGAATGCCGAGGAAGAGGGTGTACATGTTGTGAAGCTTTTAAGCAGGTTTGACTATGCGGGGCACCTCTGCTTGGTTTTCGAGCTTCTCAGCGTCAACCTCTTCGAGCTTCTGGAGAGCAACCAATACCGCGGCCTCTCTTTAAACACCGTAAAACCAATCATAACGCAAGTCCTCACCACGCTCAAGGCCTGCGCCGAGCTTGGCATCGTTCACTGCGATCTTAAACCCGAAAATATCTTGATGGCAAAGCCGCCTCAGACAGATATCAAGCTAATCGACTTCGGATCTGCCTGTGAAGAAAACAACACCGTCTACACCTACATACAGTCTAGATACTACCGGGCCCCCGAGGTCCTTCTCGGTGTGGAGTACAACGCTATGATAGATATGTGGTCTCTGGTATGAGTTTTTTTTTTTTTTTTTTTCCAAATTACATTTTTCAGGGGTGTGTTGCGGCTGAGCTGTTCCTCGGGCTCCCTCTCCTTCCCGGGTACAATGATTACAATCAGCTGTACAGAATGGTATGGAAGGGGTTTTTTTGATTTTTTTTTTTTCAAAATCATTTTTAGGTTGAAATGGTGGGTTTCCCTCCTAAGCATCTAATTGAGTCCGGGACGAAGTCCAGCCAGTACTTCAAAAGGTACGTTGATGGCGAAGACGATTCAGGCGATGAAGAACCCCCGCCGCCACAGCCGGTCCCATCTGGGAAGCGAGCACCGCCACCGGCCCCGAAGATTTACCCTTCACACGGGTACAAAATAAAAAGCGATTCCGAGTACTATGCTGAATCGAGCGATAAAAAACAGCCTTTCAAACGGTATTTTTACTACCACAAGCTGAGTGATATAGTAGCGAAGTACAGCTGGCCGAAGGGGATACAGGAGTGCAAGGATGAGGAGAAGAAGCTTGCGATGGTCGAGGACGAGCGGAGGAACCGCATGAAGTTCACAGACTTCCTCCACGGGCTTCTCCACACGGACCCTTTGGAGCGATGGCCTGCCGTTGTCGCCCTGAAACATCCCTTCGTAACCGGCGAGAAATTTGACGGGGCGGGGACATTTCACAACGAATACGCGTTGCCCGAAATACAAAGAATACGGGAGAAGAAATACGAAAGCAGCAAAGGTGTCCCTATCAGCATCAGCCCAGGCTATCAATTCAACACCGCTTGGGGGGACGCGACCTCATCCATCCCCATCGACTCCAAAGGAATGGGCATGCTGTCCCCAGGATACTATCAGAGTTCCGCAACGCCGAACTCATCGTTCGCACAGTCACCCATACCGGTGGGGCTGTCTTTCAACGATTCGTCAATGGCGTTAGGCGTCTCTCCTATGCCGCAACACCTCACCTGCCCAACGAATACCTCTTTTGGAGGTTCTTTCGCTGCTGCTCAGGGAAGCAGTGCACCTTACCACATGGGTACGCCCACCCTTTCTAGCCATATGGGTGGGATGAGTGGTGCCGCGCCGATACCGATCCCAACGCAAGAACCCTACCAATCGAGCATGCCTTCATCATTCCCTACTAACTCGTGGACAGGAGGTGCTGACTCGTACAATGGGCAAGGGTTCGGTGGGCATGGTGCGTCACCTCCTGTGCAAGCTACGTTAGGAACGTCCCCTTCCCAGCCGTCAATGAGCGCGCCTCGCCAAATGCATCAAAGGAAGGGAGGATACCAAAGAGGGAAGCCTAAGCAGGATACTCCCCCGCAGCGCAGCACACCTCTCAACGTCCCCATGCATGGATCCTCCCCAGGAGGGTATGGGTCTTCTCCGGGATACCGGCCGCCCTCGTATCCAGGGTCGCAGACGATGGGCAACACACTTCAAAGGACACAGTCGCATGGTACGCCAAACTCTTCTTACTTCCCTCAGAACGCGATACAGCAGCCGATGATTCCGCTTCATCAACAGCAGGTCTTCCAGCAGCAGAAGCAGATGACCCCGCTGCAGCAGCAACAACAACAACAACAACAACAACAACAGCAGCAACAGCAACAGCAACAATTGCAGCAGCAACTACAACATCAACAACAGCAGCAGCAGCAGCAGCAGCAACAATACCATATGTTGCAAGGACAGCGAGTTGAGTCGCAAGAATGGCCTCACGAGTGGGATTGAAAGAAATGCCGGAAAGAAAAAACAAACGGGAACTTAAGTGAAGGGAGGGGGTGAAACTGAAAACAAATAATAAAGAAGAGGAAAAAAAAAGAAAAAGAAAAACATACATGCGGGTATAGGGGGTAAATGTTTGGGAAAAGAAGGGACGCGGGGATGTGTGACAAGTAAAAAAGGTGGGAAAACTAAGAACGGCAAATAGAAGTGTGGCATTTCCCTCTCTATCTCGTCCTTCTCTGTCTCTTTTTTCTCTCTTACAACTCAACTTATTCTAAGAAGGTTGTAAGAGAAAACCACACGATGGGGGAGGGGGAAGGGGGAATCGGCAGAGAAACCAGTATATTTCGTACTATTCCTCAGCCTTTTCCTCTTTTGCCCCTCCCCTCTCCCCCCTCCCTTTTTTTTTTGCTTTCCACTTTCTTGTCAGGTTGCTCGTTGGTCGGTTCTGGTTCGTCGTATACTTTTTTCTGAGTTCCCCCCTGCCCATTTTTTGTTTAAACCAAAATCATAAAAAAAAAGAGGAAAAAAAAAAAAAGAAAAATCAAAACACATAGTAAAAATGTGCGAGGGGGGGGGGGAAGGATAGAAGAAATGCGACATCAGAACCAACAAGAACTTAGCCGGTCTTCGTTAGGGAACTCTTTTCACGCCCCGTCCCCACCGGTGATGAAAACCTTGGGGCGCAGGGGAAAGCGGTGCTTTGCAAAACTAGGTGTCGTCCGCCTTGGATTAGAAGAGAAAAGAAACATTCTTGAATCGCCTGCAAGGCATAAACAATGCCCCGTGATAGACAAAATGCTGCTGCGAGCCTTACTGAACATGTTTAACCATACCGAAGATGATGCGACGCCCATCGCTGGGAATGATCTGAAAGCAAGTCTGGTAGATATCACCACACCTCCCGTGCTGACATCGAAACGGTCGGACAACGATGAGTTGTACAAAGTATACTTAACACAGTGCTCGAGGCACGCTGCAGGGGATTATTCCGACCTGACCGAGAATGGTTTCACTACCTTTCTCCACTCTCTCGGTTGGGAGCCGTTGAACCCAGCGGTTCTCTCGATGTTCTTTAGCAGAGCCAAACGTCTTGCTTCCACCACTACCTTCACCTACCAAACCTTTGTTATGTGCTTTTTCATGCTTTCCATGATGGCAGACGATCCTTCGGTTGTCGCGAACGCTTGTCACGAGGTCATTGTCTACACCGCCTTTGAAAAGATGTTGAAAGGGATCCTGCTTCCCTCCCTCACCACCTCGGACTCCAGAGCACCTTCGGACCTTCGCTGGAACACTGGTATCAACAATTTGTTGTTTGTGTACTGGAAGCACATTGACTCTACTTTTAAGAAGTTTTGCTCTCTAAAGAAACGGAATTTCGAGTACTCTCAGAGGCTTCTCGAGACGCTTAACACACTGATGGATCTCGACGGTTGGCTGGCGTTTGCCACGTCTGTGGACCTCCACAAGTCCCTCACGCACCAAGAGATGGCGCAGATTGTGAAAGCCGCCCAGTCCTCCGACAAGAGCGACATCATCGACTACGGCATCCCCGCGGACCGTGCCTTCCTCGGCAGGGTCTGTCTCGACCTCCCTGAGTTTTTTAATGCGCTTTCTCGCTGTGCCCTTCGTATATACACCGCCATGGAGTGTTCTTCCACCGACAAGGTTCACTCTCTCTTGCACAACATCTACCGCACGCGTGACTTGGACTTCGCCATTCCCCCATCACCGCTGCTCGTTGACATTAGCCCGCACCTGTGCAGCGTAGACGACTCCTCCACGATGACTATCAAAGGATACCCTTTCTGTGCTAAACGAGGTGTTTACTACCGTTTCTCCGGTCTCGGAACAAACCGTGGGCACTACAAAGGCAGCGAATCGGTGAACGCTAAGTACCCGCAGTTCCCAAAATCGTTGCGGCATACAAAGCCCCCGCTGGAACGATTGGCGGACATGGAGGTGTGGCGGCGAACTGTTGTCGACCAACGGAAGAGGGAACGGCTGTGGAACTTGGGGACAACGCGTACGAAAATCGCCGAACCTGAGATCACAACGCAGGTCCCGTACCGCAAGGTGCTGTCGGTGACGCCGGTCCTGCAGGATGACATCATCATCATGAACCCTGTCTTTACGTACCAAGTAGAAGTGTCGCTGAGCAACGACGGCCTGCACTTCTCTCTATCCGACGGGCACTCGTCACAGGTCTCGTTCGTGGAACCGTTGGAGCCATATGTCTTACCCGCAGAACAAGTTTCTCTCTACCGCACTTTTTTCCAGATATACTGCTCGTACAACGACCCTTACAACGACACGCTCATGACACTGGAGAAGTGGAAATTCTTCAAGACGCACTTCGAGCTTGTCGAACCGTGCATGCCTGTGTACGCGAACCCCAGAATGCCTTTGAATAGGATGAAGAGGAAGCGGCTGATTGTTGACGAGGACGAACTGAGAACGCTAGAGGTAGTCATGAGAGAGGAGTTCACGGAGAGGCAGCGTATGGGATGGTTCGGGGTTCTGCCTAGCATCGAAGAAAGATGCGATGAAGGCTTTGACGAAACGCAAAAACGTCTAGGGAAACAAAGAAAGGTGCCAGGCGTTGTACACCAACTGGTCCCTGGCAGCGCTGTGCGTAGGGTTTTTGATGACGAAACAGGCAAGGACAAGATGCACATAGAGGTTATCAGGGTGGAGGTGCACCACCATATCAATCACAATCAGGAGTGCCCTATCTTCGATGAGCTGTCCGTCTTCAACACTCGCATCGAGGCAGACGCCGTGTCCTTTACAGGATTCATGTCCGCTCTGGCCAGGGTGTGCGCAGATGTATTCGGCGAAATGAATTGCATCAATTTCCTGCAAAAGCTCAGTATGTGCAAGCCGCTCCTCCCTCGGATCAGGAAGTCGATCGTTGCAAACATCGGCGACAACATGCCGCGGGTGCTGAAGTGCATCACGCAACGGTCTGTCAGGTCCTTTGATGTGTTTTTCGGGCAAACGTATCTCGGAAAGTTATCCGAAGGCGCTGGATGGGTGCTGCACAACGGAGTGAGACAGCGTAACAAATACCTGTCGTGGGACCCTGGGGTGCACCATCTGCAAGATGTGGAAGAAAAGGTTGTTCGGGTGCTGAGCTATGATGATACGGCATATGACCTAGAGGCCATACTGGTGAGGCTGGTTGGTGAGGGGCTGCTTCTTGCCCCGTCAAGGGGATGTGTTCCTGGCGGGGACATCATGGGAAGGGTTTACGCCGTCTTCGACGGAAACCTGAATCACCAACTGCGGCCTGTGAAGCGAATCCTCAGAACCGAAATGCACGTCGTTGAAACTTTACGTGCCGTCCGCCTTGCAGGGCACATCTGGGAACGCAAAGGCACCATTGGAACCCTTTGGTGGCAGCCCGTCACCGAAGAGGTCCTCCACCCCCAGGCCACCATGGCAGTTTATGGCAAAGACCCTACGCTCCACTTCTACAAAATCTTCAGCGCGTTCTCAGCAACACAGACTTTGGCCGAACTGCGAAACGAGCTCGAAAACCTCAATTACACCTTACAACTTATTTAGATCTTTTGTGGTATTTTTCTCTTTATGTGCTCCCCCATTCACCGAACCCAGGCATGCAATGTACATCTGCACGTCTTGCGGAGGGAAAGTAGAAAATCTGCACAATGTAGAGAACACAGGCATGATCTCCCTGTGCAGATGTAATGCTTGCGGTAATGTGGCAGACCCGCTTTGCGAGTTTACATCGATTCTTGCTTTTGTGGACGTGCTGTTGATGAGAGAAGCAGCGGCGGTGCACCTGCTTTATAATAAATATCGATTGGTGTGGGGAGGGGGAGAAGGGTGGGTCACGAAGTGGGCGGCTGTGTTGTTGCTCTTTATGGCGGGGTGCCTCAGTGATGGAGATGTGGAGGTGCGTGGGTTTGCGCGAGCGATGTGTCTCAGGTTGTGCTTTGTCCTAGCTGCCTTCATTATGTCTTACCTGACGAGGCCCTCCACGCATACTATGCTAGAGTGTCTCGTCTTGATGATTTCAACTACTTGGTACACCCTACCTCTCTTTGTCACTTTCATCTGGGACTACTCAGATGCCCATCTTACCCTCCCAGCCTCGAGCATCGCTGTTCCCTGCGCGGTACTTCCTTACATCGCTGTCCCTGTCAGTGCTTACAACCACGCCACCTTCCTGCGCTGCAGGAACCCTCTTCTCACACCCCTCGCAGGCTGCCTTGCGTTGTCCGTTTATACCTTTCTTCTTTAACTGAGGTTTAAAACTATTTCTGTCTTCATCCCCCGCCCTCAAAGCCCTCAAACATTTCAGGAATGTTGCTGAGAAGTGTTCGGTGGAACACATACCGAAGATGGGCCTCAAGCGGAGCTGTTGAGTACCTGAAGGAGTTGGCTAAGGAAGCAACCCATTTGTCGAAGAAGCTTGAAGAAGGTGATGACACGCAGGACACCAGGCTGCGGTACAAGAGGATGCAGATGTACTATGATCAGGGTTTGGCGTATTCAAGTCTTCAAAGCGAGGAGCAAGGACTGATGGAGATGCTGGAAGAAGGGGACAAAGAGCTGATGGAGCTGGCGGAGGACGATCTGAAAGGAGTGCGGGACATGATGAGGGAAGTGGAGAACTCATTCGACGGAGTACTGGAGATGGTAGATGATGAAGACAAGGCAGATGTGACGTTGGAGCTGAGCGGGGGCGCAGGAGGGCAGGAGGCGGATTTGTTCGCGAAGGAACTCTTCGACGTGTACAAAGACTACTGCAAGAGGATGGGGTGGCGCTGGGAAGACCTTACAGGTGACGTGGGTGACGACAATCTTTCGGAGCACCATTTGGAACGGGTATGATTGCCATGGCAAAAAAAAAAAAAAAAAAAAAAAAAAAAAAAAAAAAAAAAAAAAAAAAAAAACAGACACTGACAGCACGCGTATCAGGGACAGACGTGTTCAAGTACTTGAAGTGGGAGTCCGGTGTGCATCGTGTACAGCGCATCCCACAGAGCGAGTCTGGGGGTCGGACCCACACGTCGACAGCGGGTGTCAAGGTCTTGCCCACTTTCGAGCCGGATGATATAACGGTGAGCTTTCCACGTGAAGACTTTAAATTCACAAGTTCACGCAACACCGGTCCCGGTGGGCAGAGTGTCAACAGCACGAACACCCTTGCGATCTGGAAGCACATCCCGACAGGAATGGTCATGAAGGAAGGCAGCGGGAGGGACTTGCAAAACAACGCTGCTCTGGGATGGGACAAACTGATCGGAAGGCTGTGGGAGTTGGAGAAGGAAGCAGTATGCTAAACAAAGGGGGGAAAAAAGAAAGAACCAAACAGGCTATCTCGAAGAAGGAGAACACGCGGTCATCTCTCGCCTTCAGTCTTGACAGGCACAACAAAATCAGGACCTACAACTGGTCCAGACAGAATATCGTGGACCACAGGCTTCCCAACACTCAAAACACTGTAATGTTGGACGAATTCTATGAAGGGTCAGATCTCGATTTGCTGATCGAGCGGCTGCAGGCACAAGATGTGGCCACCAGACGAGACGGGTGGCTCAAGGAAAAGGCTGCTGAGCTTCGAACCCCTCCAGTGACAAACCAGAAAAAATAATCATTATTATTGACGTACGATGTCCCCCCCTTTTTTTTCTTCTTCTTGCTCTACATACGGAAAAGCATCAAAGAGAGGGGAAGGGGGACAAAAGGAGACGAAGGGAGAAAAAAAAAGATGAAGTTCGGACAACAACTGCTGAGTGAGTTCAATTTAGAGTGGGGTCTCGACGCCTACGTTGGTTATAAGAGCCTGAAGGAGCTTCTGAAAGATATCAAGGTTTTATAGGGAAGAAGAAAAAAAGAAGAGGAAAAAAAAAAAAAAAAAACAGGCGAAGAAAACAGATGTGGAGATCTTCTTTAAATCGATACAAGAGGATCTGCAGATGGTGAACTTGTTTTTCAAAAACCAAGAGACGACGCTGTACGACTCAACGAGGGTTCTGAGAGACACCTCTCAAGAGAAGGTCTCGAAGAAGGACGTGTTCGAGTGTTACAACCAGGCCAAGGCGATCCATAGGTACCAGGACCTCAACAAACTCTGTTTCGAGAAAATTATCAAGAAGTTTTTGAAACGAATGGGTCTACGACAGAGAAAGAAGGACGAAGAGGCTCAGGTAGAGGAGCCCCCAATGTTCTCCAAGAAGCAAGAAACCGAGCTCAGACTCCGCTGCGACGAATTCTTAGAAACCGTGGAAGACTCTTACTTCCAGAACCCCGAGAAGGTAGATCTTGCGAAGACCATGCAGGACATGGAAGTATGTATCCTCACGCCCCTTCTCATGTCCACACAGATCGTGTACTCTGAGAGCTTTGCAAACGGCGACGAAATTCTGTCTCAGGATGTTTTGGAGAAGGTCTGGTCGATGGACCACAGGTCGCAGTCCCGTATCATCGACTACACTGACGCGCACTACTACAAAGAAAAGCTTAGGAAGCGGGAGGTGTGGAAGGGGATAAAATAAAATAAAATAAAAATACAGCAACATTACGCGTGCAGAATCCTCTGCGGCAGTACCAACCGATCCCTCGCCAGGAACGTTTCGAGGTGTCTCGGGCACAAGTCCCTCTGCAACGCGAGGGTCGCTACCTTCGCAAACGGCGAGTGCAACCTCCAGGTTCTTGACAATGTATGGTGATCGAAACGGGGAATATCAAAAAGATCTTTCACCACAGATCCGAGGCGACGACGTCTTCCTGTTCCAGTCTGCATCCTTCACAGACGAAGTGAGCCTTGCTCATGCGCAGATGGAGCTTCTCCTCTTGGTGCACACCTGCAGGCTTGCCAGCGCTGCACGTATCACTGCTGTTATGCCGTACATGGCGTACCAGTCGAAGAAGCAACCGATGAGCGCGTTTGCGCAGATGATCACGAAGATGGGTGTTGATAGGATACTGACGGTGGACATGCTGTCTGGGCAGATCCAGGGCTACTTCGAGTCGACCCCATTGGACAACGTGAAGGTGCTGATGGAGTTTGTGAAATATTTCAGAGAGAAGTTCGACAACAAGGTGGAAGACTACGCGTCACAGGTGTGCATCGTGTCGCCACGCTCGACGGCGGTGGACAGGGCAAAAGAGTTCGCGGACGAACTGGGGTGCGGGCTGGCAACAGTAATCAGACGAAGGAAGGAAGAAGAAGAGGAAGAGAACAAACTGTCATGGAAGTTCAAGGAGGTAAGTGAGATCGTAGGCGATGTTAAAGGGAAGATCTGCATCATCTTAAGCTGCATACTGGATGAGGGTGAGAACATGGCAGGCGTCGCTGAAGAGGTTGTGAGTGCGGGAGCCACCGAGGTCTACGCCGCGGCCGTGCATGGAGTCTTCGCAGGCCAGGCTGTGGAAAGGCTCGACAATGCGCCCATTGAGGAAGTTGTTGTGACCGACACCATTTGTCAGGATGATCTCATGTCTTCCTTTGCCAAGCTTCGTGTGATTCCTGTTGCGCCTCTCCTTGCGGAGTGCGTCGACAGGATCCACTCCGAAGCCTCCCTTGGTGGCATGATGAAGGCCAGGAGAAACTACACCCCTGCGGTTTCTCGTCGTGTTTCAGCCATGCCCACCTCCGAGTCACATGACATTCTGTCCCACCTCGAAGGCGTGGATCTCACAACCCTCACCAAGCTTCAAACCAGCGATGGCCGACTCTCTCCAGTATGTTTGGAACAAAAAAAGATGAGAAAATAAAACAAAAAAAATGTAGATCACTACAAAAAGGGGCGCTTTTAAATAAATTATGAGGGGCGGCGGGAGTGGGGAGGGGGGAATCACCCCATCCCCACTTTTTTTGTTTTACTACTTTTGGGGGCAGATTACAGACAAAAGATATTACGGAAAAACAAAGGGGTTCATAAAAAACATTTTTTATTTTATTTTTTATTATTACGTGTGTTCCATAAAGTAGGAGATGTTTCATTAGAAACAAGAGGAGGAGGAGGGGGAGGATACATGCGAAAAGTATGAGGAAGGTAAAAAGAAAAAAAGAAGAAGAAATTAGATAGGAATGCCAACGATAGAAAAATGGAAGAAGGAAGGAAAGACCAGCTGGCCGTGTGTGCTTCCAGTCTGGGTTTCCCATCTCACCCTCCCCCCCTTTCAGGCTGCACGTTCCGTGTGTCGGTGAAAAGAAATTGCCTTTTTTTTTTTTTCCTTGATCATTTCCCCCCTTTTCCCCCTTAACCCATCCTCTGTTCCCAATACCCCCTTGGTGAAGGAGAAATCACAAAAACGAAAGAAAAAAATAAAATTGGAGGGGGGGAGGAAACAACTTGTCGCGCAATATGGGGGGGGGGGGGGGGGGGGGGGCAACACCCCCCCCCCCCCCCCCCTCCGTCCCGTCTTTCTCTTTCCCCCCTCTTTTTATTTTAATATTTTGTTACACAAACAAAAAATGAAAACCTCCCAAAAAGGGAAAAACAAAAAAAGAAATGCCCCCCCGGCGAGGTATCTCAAGTGAATGGTTGGGGGTAGTGGTGGGGTTGATGATAATAGCAGTGGTGTCTATTATAGGCTATCAAAGAAGAGTGGACAATAGGAGCGACAGAGGGGCAACAACAAGGTTCCAGGGCAACGAAGCGATGATCCGCCTGGAAAACATGGAAGAAAGAATCGGGTCGCTCCGGGGACAGGTCGGAAGACTAAGCAACCTGGAGACCAAGGTAGCAGACCTCACAAGCGAAATAAGAAAGATCTCAAAAAAGCTCGACAAATCCGGCGAATCCCTTGAGTCCAATTCTGACCATTCATCCAACACCGGCAGCGATACCCCAGTACCTGATACAACCTTGCAAAACCCTATAATAGAGAATATCGAATGCCCAGCATTGTCTCCTTCTGTTCATATGGAAATCCCTTTGGAACACCTTCCGAGGAAGAAGAAAACGACGGTTGCTCAGAAATACGATAGGCGGGCAGTGAACTGTAACGGGAAAGGGCTTTGGTCTGCGGTGAGCAAGGAGGATCACTACAAGATCATGCAGCGGATAGGGAAGACCATCAACGTGAAGAAGAACGACTTGCTGTTCGATTGGGGCAGCGGGTGCGGCCACAAGCTACAATGGTTTGCAAAAGAATTTGAAACATCTGGTCTCGGGGTGGACCTGTCGTACAAGTCCCTCCTTTACGCTTGGCAAAATACAACGAAATCCAACAAATTCTGCTACGGCGATGGTTCTAACTTGGAATGGATCCCTGACAACACATTCGATGCCGTTTTCTCCTTCGGCTCCATTTTCCATGTCTATAACGAAACTCTAATGTGCAGGTCGTACAGGGAAATGGTACGAATAGCGAAGAAGGGCGCGAAGATCTTCAACGGTTGGACTGCAGAGGATGAGTTTCCAAACATGGCGGTGTGTGTGTTTTTTTTTTCTTCTTTTTTTTCTTTCTAATGGAATGATGTTCTCCTCCAGGTGTTTCATTGCTTCAAAGATATCGACGTTGAAAAAATCGAAGTCATAGAAGAACTCAAAGACCTTTTTAAGGGGATCAAAACATTCCCAACAAAATACAAAGGGTATGCTGAGGGAAAAAGAATCTAAAAAAAAAAAAAAAAGGTATGGTCACGAAATTGTGAACGGCAAGGCTGAACGGCGGCTCCTCCGACCCGTCTCGTACACTCATTTAATAACAAAATAAGGTTCTTTTTTTTTTTTTTTTTTTTTTTTTTTTTTTTTGCCTTCTCCCCTTTAGAAAGAAGAAGTGAGCGAAAGCTAGAAATTTTTTATTCCCCCCCACCTCTGTTTTTTTCTTAATTATTTGCCTTTTCCCCTCATCTCCCTTCCGGCATTCTTCACCTAATTATTAAGGAGTATTACAATAAGAATTATCATCATAAAAATCACAACATGGATAACAAGAAGCTATTGCTAGGAGGTGCAGGGACTGCTGTCCTTGTGGGTTGCTGCGTGGCATGGAACAAGAGCAAGCAGGTGAGCGAAGATGAGGAAGGGGAGGAGGAGGCTTTTATCCCTAACGCTGCTGCGTTGGTAGAATTAAAGAGGAAGGGAGGGAAATCAGAGGAAGAGATCAGGAGAGAAGACGCCCTCATGAAGATCAAGAAAGGGCCCCGCCAAGGGTGTTCTCTACCTGAAGGGTCAATTGCCAGGATGGCCAATGGGAGCGTCCTTAAGTCTTACGTCCCGATGATCAATGCATGCAAAGCGAGGAAGTTCGCGGAAATGCCCAAAGCAGCCCAGGGTCCTCCTAGCTCGTATCCTGATGCGAATGAACTGTGGGCCAGCCCAAAAGAGCACGAATACCTCACCACCGCCACCGACGGCACCCGTTGGCAGTGGACCAACTTCACCACTTTGGACGAGTCCAGCCAGCTTGTCTCCACACAGCACACCTACTACTCGGAGGCCTACGGCGTCAAGATCATCTTGATCCCCACCCTGAGGTTGGCTGACCGTAAATTTTTCGACTTCGCGCTCTCCGAGGCCCTCCTTCATGAGGCCGTTGTTATTGTAGAAAGCCTCCATCACGAAACGCGAAACAAGACCATCAAGAATGCTGAGGCTGAAATTAAAAAGCGCACCCAGCCGTACACGAGGATGTCAGCACAGAGCGCATTCTCTATCCAGCAGCAGGCGTACTCAAGGGGCGAAGGTAAGGTGTCACAGGATATCGGTGGGGAGTGTGTGACGCTTGACTACCTGACCACCTGCATCGAGGCACACACGCATTGGCTGCTGGGCGATGCCGGCCTTAGCGACGCTGAGATGAGCAATGTTGGGGTAACTGTAAACGCTATAGAGACCTTCAGGGCGCTCTGCCACGTGAGGGAGCTTGAGCTTTTTAACGTCGTCGACCAGTGCCTCGTGGCAGCTGCAACCACCAGCTCCTGGAAGGAAGTGACCGGCCAGCAGAAGGAGGGCGACAAGGTGTTGGTGCTGCCATGGAACGGGCGTCACTGCTCACGAATTGAAAAGTTCCTGACGAAGCACAGGGGGTTCTCTGTGCTGGATGAGTACAAGCACCGCATTATATTTGAGAAGGAGCAGGTTATCAAGATGGTGTCGAAGGCCACCACGGAGGATCTTGAGGACGGGAAGGAGAACCAGAAGCTGCTATTGAAGGAAACTAAGCTGCCTGAGAACCCCCTCGGACCGGCCCCCTCGCACAACTTTGGGGAGTTCGCGAGCATGGTATGTTGAAGGCTTTGAAAACCAACACATGTAGGAAAACTTGAACTACCTGAAGGAACTATCGGCAATGAAAGAGAACAACACTGGTGAGTCGCTAGAGATCTTGGTGGAAGCTGGTGCTGATGCACCTGAAAAGAAAGTGGAAGAGGTAAAGAAGGTGGAAGAGGAGGTGGAAGAGGTAAAGGAGGTGGAGGAGAGTGACAAGGTGGAGGAAACCAAGCCTGAGGAAGCAGAAGCGGAGGAGGAGGTGGAAGAAGTGGAAGAAATAGAAGAAGTGGAAGAGATCGAAGAAATTGAAGAAGAAGCCACGCAGGAGGAAACTCAGGCACCTGGTTCTGCCTAGCGCGTTCTTTTTTTCCCCCCTCCCAGTAGTGTGTGTGATTTTTTACCCCCCCATTTTTACTTTCCCCCACAAGCCTTCATGACCATTTTGATGAAAGTTGCGAAGTGCTGGATCACAATACCACCTTTCTTCCCCCTCATTTTTTGACTTTTATTTTATATCCCCGACGTTTAATGCTTTTTTCTTTTCTTTTCCTCTTTTCTCCCCTACCCCTTTTCTTATCTCCTTTTAAGTGATCTGATGATTTGTTTCACCAAAAAAGAAAAGCTTCCGAAGCGGGTTAATGGACAGTCACCTTTGCTGTAAGGTGCTTTGTTGGACGTACTCTCGCAAGATGCATGCATTGGACCAAATCTCCTTCTGAACTAAACGTGGCGGACGTGTCGCAGATGTAACGAACAGTTCTCCTTTTCACTTATTCTGACTTTCGTCTACTTCCACTTCTTCGTAAACAAGAAAGCGGGTTAATGGACAGCCACCTTTGCTGTAAGGTGTGTTGTTGGACGTACTCTCGCAAGATGCCTTCGGAGATGCCCAAGGAATGAAACAAAAACGAGTGACTTTTTGGATACTTGTTTCCCACTTTTTTTCGAAAACAAAAGAAAGCGGGTTAATGGACAGTCACCTTTGCTGTAAGGTGCTTTGTTGGACGTACTCTCGCAAGATGTGTTGTACTTTTCGGCCAATATGTAAGAAATGTCAGGATGACTTCTACATGTTGGTCGTTGCTTCTTCCTGAATTACTTTTTCGAGGAACATAGCTGACAACACACAGTAGGCTCGCCCCGGAATTCCCCTAAGATCATCATCCAGGAATACATGAGTCATTATGATGCTTTAGGGCTGAGTGAAGGAACAGGGGTAAAGGAGGTGGTGACGGCTTACAGGAAGAAGGTGTTAGAAGCACATCCGGACAAAGGAGGAGACCCCGAGACATTCAGCAAAATACAGGTAGCATACGAAGTTCTAGGGAACGAGGAGAAAAAAGCTGACTACGACAAAGAGATGTACAGCAAGAAGATGGACTTGGAAAATTGCAGCTCTGAGGTGCACCAGTTGCGAGATGTTCAAAAGACGGAAAACGAGACACGCGACGGGATGGGGTGGGAGATACCGTGCAGGTGTGGGGGTGTCTTTGAAGTGCTGGAAGACGATTTACAAGCAACGCAAGAGGAAGGGGGCGACAGCATGATCGTGGGCTGCACCCACTGCTCGCTGCAGGTGGAGATTGTGCTGTGAGTAAATTATCATTGTTTAGCAGACATGGCCGGCCAACTTACACGAAGGCATTTACACATAACATGCAGCCCATAATCACGGTAGAAATATCAGACGACGAAGTTGATGACGAGAAGTTCAACGACTCCCGGCCAAGCTCGCCGGTTTCAGTCGTGCCTAAGCCTTTGATTATCTGCAGCCCGTTCAGCTGGACACCAAAAGACACCACAGGCATAGCGACGCCGGACGAACTAGAAGCAGTGATCCTGCTCGAGCGTGAAGTCGATTGCGTGGAGCTCGTCATCAAATCGCACTTCTACTGGGAGTGGTGCGAGGTGAAACGGACGCTCATAGGCAGCAACATCTCACTGTCGTGCGATTGCGATAGCTTTAAGACGGTCATCGAGGAATATGTGCGCGGCTCGGAGCTGGAGTACGATGAGGAGATTGTGAATGAAATCGCAACGACGGCCAAAGCGAACGGGATTATGTTTCTAGAACCGTTTCTAAACCTTGTCGACACGCCTTTCCACACACACGAACTGAACGCGTTGTGGGGCAGAAGGTCCCTTGCCTACATCAAATCCATAGCACACAGTAAGTATCGCATCTTTGAAGCGTACATTCAAGAAGCCTTCCAGAAGGGCGAGTACAGCCACGACATCGACAGTGCCATCCTGCCTGCCGACGTGATCTGGAGCGCCTTCGAGGAAGTTGGCATCACGTTCCTCACTGACTACTACAAAAGCATGCTCTATCACAGGTACGCTTCTTGCAGTGGGCGGACAGAGCTCAAAATGATGAAAGCTGATTCTCTACTAGCGGCCTTGGAGGTTGTCGGCAGTATCGCAGACATCTGGTTGTGCAGAGAGCTCTTGGGATCTGTCACCCATGCTTGCAGCAGGGATCTGCTTATGCAGGTTCAAAGCCTGTCGTTCCCCCCCAGATGCTTGATACAAACTTCTGGTTCACCTGCCAGCAGCCTCGCCCCTAGCCCGAGCTGCACCCCAAGGAACAGCGCCAACACACAGCCTGCACCAATTACACCGGTTACTGCAGTCACCAACATTTCCTTCATGACGAACGCTGCCAAGGGGGATGTCTTAGCCGATCCGCTGAGGTACAACCTGAGGCATCGAAAGAACCAAAACCAACACGTGGATGTAATCAGGCAGGCCTGCAAAGCTTGCGATCCCCAGAACACAGGCCATGTTTCCACTGCGGACATGGCGTCTGCTACTCTGCACATCTTCCTCAGCACGCTGCCCGACACGTGCTTCACTGCGCTGAGTGTCCTGTACAACGACACAGCAGTGCCCCTCATGATCAACTACGAATCCCTGCTGCACGACATATCCCTTAACGAGATGGCGTACGCTACCCGCTGCAGGGAGGAACCTATGTTCCACGACGAGTGCTGTCAGCTGCTGTCGTTACTATACAACAAATGGAACCTTCGCGGGCGACCGTCTGTTGTGGACGACAAAAACACGAAACTACGCCGTCCTGAAGAGATGCAGCAAAGGATCGCCCAGGTGCTGGGAATCAGAATCCCTGATGATCTGCTGAGCCTCTTTATGTGGCAAATCATTGATCCCACCCCAGCACCCCCTAGACTGTACGCCATGCCAACAGTTCTGCCAGACACAGCACGTGAGCTGCGTGAAAAGCTGCGAAAGCCACAGCCCTTGATAGGGTCGCTCGAGGCCGTGCAGTCCATGCTAGAGGTAATGGACGAGAAGGTGTGGGGTTTTTAAGTTTGTCTTCATCACTACCCCCCGACACGCACTACTTCAGAAATAGGGTTTTTGCAAAGGAAAAGAAAAAGAAATGCTTCGCTTTTTAACCTGTGCACTGCTCTGTGCAGTGTCTGCTGCAGAGGTTGTTGATCTGACGTCGCTTAACTTCGACGCCATCGTGGAAGAGGAAAAGCTTGTGCTGGTGAAGTTCTACGCACCGTGGTGCGGGCACTGCAAGAGGCTTGCTCCGGACTGGGAGAAGCTTGGTGAGGAGGTCAACGCTGACAAGGTAACCATCGCAAAGATCGACTGTACAGAGGTGGGTGATGTGTGCACGAAGTTCGGAGTGAACGGGTACCCCACCCTGAAGTTCTGGGCCAAGGACTCCAAGACACCCAGCGACTACCCGGGCGGCAGGTCCTTCGATGAGCTGAAGGATTTCATTGATGAGCAGCTCGGCGGTGGGTGCGGCCCTGACGACAGAGACGCTTGTGACGCCAAAGAGCTTGAGTACATTGACACCTGGAAGGCCAAGGGCTCTGACGCTGCGAAGGACGTATGTAACCCCATGCACATTCCAACACCCCCTACCCACAGGAACTCCACCGTCTCGAGGCAATGAAGTCCACCCGTGCTCGCACGGCCGACCAGCTTTCCTGGTACAAAGCCCGAACGAAGCTTCTCAGGAAGCTCTAAACAGTGTCCCCCCCTCCCCCCCGTTACCCTTATAACGTGAACAATTGGCTTGTAACGGTCTGTTTTCACATAATCCTCCCCCGCCCACCTTCATGGTAGCTCCCGTAACATCCTCTTGTTCCCCGCCCCATTTTACATATATTCAACGATGACAACGATGAGCATGAACCACAGGAAGGGGGGGATGACGAAGAAGATCAGCGATGCGATGGTGGGGCGGATAGCAGGGAAGGTGGAAATGATGGTTCTGAAGAAGTGTGGGAAGCGTGTCGGGAAGGAGCAGAAGAGGAGGGTGAACGAGGACATCCGCGCGTTACTACAAACGAAGGGCGCGTTGGCGCACAAGGATCTCGCGAAGATAGCGGCGAGGATTGGAAAAGGGTTTACAGAGGAGTCCATGTTACTACCGCCGGTAAACCTTCCCTCGTCGTCTGACGTGAACACCGCAGTGAGAAGTGAGGTGGGAATAAATTCGAGTGAGATAGAGTCAATGAAGCCTACCCCGACAAATGTGTCCGAGAGGGATAGAGAATATTGGAGGTCAAGACAATCCCCCGCAAGCCAGTGGGCGACGGGCATCAGCAACGACATACGTACATTCAAAACGGAACAAGCTGAATACCAAACGAAGCTGCGGAACGCTGCATTGCAACATCGTGCAGACCTCGATGCACAGATCCGTGAAAGAAAAGAAGCGGCGCTTCGTGAAAAAGACGAGGAAGAGAGGTACGTGACAAACGTGCAGTCGGCCGCGCGAACCTCCAACGAGGTGCATCAGAAAGCCGCAGAGCAAAGAAAGCAAGAGTGGACCACGAAGAGGGAGACTCAGCAGAGAGAGATGAACGATTTCCTTGAACAGAAGAAAACCAAGCTTCAACACGAGCTCCAGGAGGACCGTGCCCAAGCCGACGTCATTAACCAGCAGATTGTAACGGAGCGGCAGTGTGAGTTGGAGTATGCTAGAGAGGGGGGAAACAAAACAAAAACAATAGCTATTTACTGCCAACAAGTAATGACTTTACCGTTACCTCGAGGTTCCGCATTTTACCGTCGAGGGCCCGCAGGGCCCGAGATGGTAAAATGCGGAACCGAGAGGTCGGTAAAGCATTACTTGGCGGTAGGTAAGTGGTTTTATTTCACGACACTCTGAAATTACTTCACCACGAGGGGCACAACAGGGTGACAAGGGGTACAACAAGAGAGGGGTTACAAAGGTTACAATACACGTTGTTTTTCCACCAAGGGAACACTGGGTTCGGATAATCAAAAGTCACAACGACAAAAATGCCACCGCAAGGCCGAGGTGGAGCCTCCACGACGGCGGTTCCTGGGCGGGCTTCCTCTCATAAGGGGAAGTCCGGCGAATCCACCAGGCCGAAGACGAGGGAAGCGGTGCAGGATCTAGCCAATAGGCTGGAGGGTTGGAAGGTGATAGACACCGGAAGAAGGCAGGGAGACTGCTTCTTCGAGGCGGTGTCGTACGCGGTGCACGGCGCGAGGGACGAGGCGGGGGCGCTGCGGGAGGTGGTGGCCTCTCATCTGGCGGGGAAGGACTACTCCTCCTTCATGGTGGAGGAAGGGGAGAAGGCTGCGGCGTGGAAGGAGTACCAGAGGCTGGTAGCTCTTTCGGGAACGTGGGCGGACAGGTGACGGTCAGCACGATGTCCGTGGTGATGGGACGCAGGATCTGTGTCTTTGCTGTAAGGGATGACGTCCTCACCCTGAGCTGCTTCGAGCCGGGGAGTAGGAATGAGGTACCAGACACGGCCACGCTATGGCTGGGCTATGTGGAGGGCCACTACGTCTGCGCGGTGAAAGGGGAGGACTCGAAGATGCCTACCACTACAGCGTATGTGCCGCCGGTGAGGATCCCACTCCCCATCCGCAGCGAGGGCGCGAAGGACGGGAAGAAGAAGGAGCAGGGCAAGCCGGCACGCAAGGCCATCATCGCTTGCCTTGCCGAGGACGAGTGGCCCGTGCGCGTGCGGGAGTGGGAAGGGGCGGAGACACAGCCGGAGCGGGCGGTGTACCTTGTCCCGCAAGGCTCTGAACGGCTGGCAGCGGAGTGGCTAAGGGGCGCGCCGGCTGCAACGGTCGTTTCGTGGGGACGTCTCCCCTACTTCTGCGGCGAGGAGGCTGAGATCCTTCTGAGCACGAACGAAGGGCGCGGGAAGACGTGCAGACGCCTGCAGGTGACATCCCGCAATGGTCACCCTGCGATGCCGGACGCAAACAAGGAGGAGATGGAGGAAGAGGAGGAGCTGGAGGAGCCGGAGACCTGCACCTCGGAACTCTATCTGGTTGCTCAAACATCGCTGGACGCCGAGAAGGCCAGGTCGAGAGTATTGACATGGCTGAGGGAGAGAGCAGGGCGGTACCTCACCAAGAGAGGCAGGAAGCGGGACGGCGTTTTCGAGGTCCCAATCACGGTGATGAAGACCGATGTCCAGTCGATCCTCATGCGCAGTGGCGAGGACGGCGTGTTTGTGCGCCAACCGTGGGAAGCACGCGACCTCCTGCCGGTTTTGTGGCTGGAGGGCACGGCACTGAAAGCGGCACTGCTATTCAGGCGTGAAGTGTGCGGATGGGGACTGACCTTCAAGAAGTCGGGCAAGTCCGTCGTCTACGGGGTAAGGGTACCGAAAGCCGAGCTTGACACAGCAAGGCGGGTGCTCAAAGACCGACATGCCGATCTGAAGGTGACAGCGACAGCAGCGACACTGCTCGACGGCGAGCACTATGAGGTACAAGGGGTGCCCTCTTCGATGAACGGCCTCGAGCTGGAAGACCGCTTGAAACGGTCGGGATGGCCGGTCACGGTGAGGAAGAGGCTGCATAGGTTTGGCGAAAAACAATCCTGGGCCGTGACTTCGTGCTCGAAACCGAGAGGTCTGGTTCTGAATGTCCAGGGCACGCGTTGGACCATCCAGCCGCTGGAGGGTGACCTGCAGAAGAAGAAGAAGAACAAGAAGGGCGCGAGTGACAGTAATAAGGCCGTATTCACATTGCCGCCGAACGCCATATGGGGCAGACAAGCCGGGCAGGCGAACCCATCATCCGCGCCTACACCTGCGCCAGTGTCGGACACGCAGGCGTCAACACACCACGCTGCGTCAACACCTGCACTCAACGCCGGTAGCCGAGGCTCTACCCCCACCGAACGCGCCAGCACCTGCTACGAAAACGATGGCGTCTGTCGACGCTTTCGAGGAGTGGGCGCGGAAGAAAGAGCTGGAGCACGAGCAGGAGAGGAAAGCGATGGAAGCGAGAGTGGTGGACATGGAGAGGAAGGCTGCCGCGACCATCTCGCTAGTGAAGTCGATGGAGCAGAACATGCAAGCTCTCGGCAGGCAGATGGAGATGGTAACAACACGTCTCGAGAAGTTGGATGCGGTGGCTGTGGCGGTGTCCGAGCTGGTTAAGACTGTCCAGTCTATCCAGCAGGACATCCAGACTGCGAAGCGCACGGACAAGAAGAGGAAGTGCGACGACACGACGACCAGCAAGAAGGCACATTCGGGTGCCCTTGTCCCCACGAGTGCAACGGGTTCGATGACACCGATATACCTGCCCGGCGGCACACCGACATGTGCGGCCACACCTGACGTGCACATGGCCATAGCTAACACTATGACCCCCATCCTACCAATCGAACATGACCCTGACGAGTTCAACTGAAGGGACGCCAGCCATGAAGACATCCGGAGGGACATCTTCATGGGTGGAGCTAGGGACCCCAATTCGCTCACAATCACAACTCTCAATGTGGGGTCCCTGAGCAATAAGGTGGACGAGGTGTTGGCCATGGAGAGCGACATCTCGTGCTTGCAGGAAGTGAAGCTGACCGCACACGACAACACATGATTGGGAGGCATGTTGAGGACAACGGCAGGTATCGTGCGCTGTGGGGAAACCCACAGCCCGGTATCGTGGTCGATGGACTTGCTGCTCCCGACAAAGCACAAAGAGGTGAGTCGGCATACTAGTACAGCGGTGCAGGCCGGCGATAGTCAAAGCAGTCGCTTCGATGGACGACGGCAACAGGTGGGTCCATGCTATGATCAACTTGGACGGACGAGACATGTGGCTCCACCTCATTGTGGTATATTGCCACTCGGGAAGTTACGGCAAACACCAGCGTGAGACACTTTTGAACAAGGTGCTGAACGATGAGATGTGCCCTGGGAGATGTTCCTATCATCGTCGCGGGGGACCTAAACACCGAGGTGTCGCAATCAGGTGTACTACAGCAGGCGGTTGGGTGTGACTGGGTGGATGCAGCAGCAATGCAGGCCGAGAAAGACGGGGTAAGGCCGAGCCACACCTTTGTGAGGAGAGCCACTGACACAAAGACACGCATCGACTACGTCTTGATGAACCCGATCGCTGCGGCGGGACTACAGAAGGCGTGGGTCCACGACACGGTGTATACCAACGAACACAGATGCCTCTCCATCAAACTGTGTATCCCTACTCTCAAGAGCAAGACACGCAAGTACTTCATCCCGAAGGAATTGCCGGTGTCGACTGCTAGTGATGACCACGTGATTGAGCTGCTACAGGCGGAGAGATTCATCCAAAAGCTTGAGGACATCGACGGCGCATACCGTGTGCTGGCTGACGTCTCGGAAAGACACTGCATCACAGGCGTGCCGATGGAGCAACAGAAGACTTTCCGAGGGAGGGGCGAGGAGCGCAAACCCAAGGAGAAATGCCTGTCGGCCAAGTCTGTAAAGGAAGCCACGGGCGCAGCGGTGGGTAGACAGAAGTCGATTGCCTGTTTGCAGAGGAAGCTTGCACACATCAGCGCGGAAATCCAGGTGATGATTGACAAGGGACAAGTGTGCAACATGCCAGTAGTTCTGTTGAAGACTTGGGCGAATGCTCTGAGTTTGCTGGAGAAACTGCCGAACCCTCCAGTATTTGATAGGAACTTGCTGAAGGATGACCTGGAGTCGATTGTCACCAGACTTCAACTGCTAGACGACAACCTCTCCTCGCTACTACGCGAGATCGCAAAGGACACGAGAGTGGAGCGGGAGAAGAAGTACGAGGCGAGGATCAACACCCAGTTCCAGGAGGAGCGGAGGGGGATGACCGCCTTTGTGAAAAACACTTCTACGTCAGCGGCGCAGGCAGTGGAGAGCGGCGGAGTGCTGACCGCAGACCTCGACGAGATGGACAGGATGATGCACGCGGAATGGGACGGCGTGCTCCAGATGTACGGTGAAGGGCATGAAGAACCATCGTACGAGGCTTTCAAGGCTAGATACGGGCCATACATCTCGACGCATGACATGGTGCTCCAGCCACTGACAGGGGCTGATCTGAGAGCAGTTCTGGCCAAGAAATCGACGAGGACAGCACCGGGAGTTGATGGGTGGAGGATGGCAGAACTTCGCGCTATGCCAAATGTATTGTTGGATGCGTGGGCGATGCTCTTCAACGCCATCGAGGTGACAGGGAAGTGGCCGAAGGCACTCCTGACGGCGTTGGTTACGCTGATCCCGAAGGGAGGCGAGAGGACTCCGCTCAACCACCGCCCCATCACAGTCACGAGTGCGGTCTACAGACTGTGGGCCTGTGCCAGGTTGCGTGATATATCGCCATGGCAAGAGAAATGGGCGGACGACTCGCAGCATGGTTTTCGACCACGTCACGGGACGGACAGCATCCTGATGGAGCTCAGCACGCAGCTGGAGACGGCGATGCTGACCAACACCCCTCTTAACGGCATAGCACTGGACTTCGTCAAGTGCTTCGACAGGGTGCCACAGAAAGTAGCGTTCGGGCTTATGCAAGACCTGGGTTTGCACCAGAGGATACTGACCCCGCTCAAAGCGATGTACGCAGGCCTCAAAAGACGTTTCCGCTTCCCTACTGGCGTGGGTTCCGAGTTCCACGTGACAAATGGAATTCTCCAAGGGTGTCCAATCTCCGTCGTGACGGACGTCAACTTCCTGCCTGCGTACCATCTTAGGCTTTTCAGCCACCTGAGGACGCTCTTTATGTAGAACATTAGGACCTTTCCCGACGCTCCGTTCGATTTCAACAGCTCCACTGTGGGCACAGTGTGCTGCTTCCCCGTTGTGATCTCATCCCACGGGTTGGTGGTGAGGATCCTGGTGCTCCGTTCAGCCGCTCTGGCGTCTCGTCTTGTCACGACATCCAACAGGTATCGTTGCACGACTGCCGCCTGTTGCTTCGCAGCCTCCGTTGCGCCTCTTGGAATGATCCCGTGGAGGGCGGTCACTGCAGGTAGGTCACTTCGTGTCATCCCGCCATATCTTTCGTTTGTCAGGGCAGCTCTCGCTGGTGCACATTCCCATAGGGCGTGCTCCGTGACTTCTGTCGTCGTCTGGCATCGATGGTCGCAGACGTCGCACGCAAGAGACGAGCTTTCCACACCCACGTTCATCCAATTGCTTCCCCCACACTCGAGGGTGTACCGTGAACACTGCACCGCTGATGATCCGCCGCAGTCTGTACGATATCAGCGGTCTCCGTGACTGGAGCTTCCTCCACCAGGCGTTCGTGGACGGACATGCACCCGCTTCCATTCCAGCAAAAGACGACCTGCCGTGGATCAATTCCTTTGCAACAGCCGGTCTGATCGCCTGTCTTACTTCATGGCGTCTCGCACTGGGCACCAGAGCGCGCAAACCTTCAATGAAGGACCACCCCTTGTTCAGGAAGGGTAGCCACCTCTTCAGCGAGACCCCTAGCGGCCCCCTCTCCTCGTCGTCCTCTCGCTCCCGGTACAGTGTAACAATCTCATTGACTCGCTGCCACAGCTGTGGGGAGGTGAGGCTTTCTCGCACCAGGCAGTTCACCGTGTTGTAAACAATCTTCGCTTGTGGATATGTTGTGTGTCCAGGTAACAGCACATTGAGCACAGCCATCGGGGATCTCATCCTGAAGCGCGGTCCCCACAGGGAAGTCACCGTCGCTGTACAGAGCTTCTTCAGCTGGTTGTCAGACGGCGCAGCGTAGGTCGTACATAGACAGGATGGTAGCACAGTGCCCGTCAGCATTGACGCCTTGTTCCCGAAGCTTAATGGCAATGCACCAAGCCGGGACAAACGGCCTTCGGCGGAATGTAGCTTGTCCAAACTATGTTTCCCGTTCATGTTCAGGATCACGCCAAGCGCCTTGATCCCCTTCGTCACTCTGAACGATGAGCCTGTGCACTTCAACCAAGGGCCGATCTCATCCTTCGTCGAGAATGCTTGTGACTTGCTTTCGTTAAGGCGCATGCCTGTCCGCTCGCAAAACTCGATTGTTTTGTTGGTCGCTCTCTTGAGTACCTCGACCAAACGCGCAAGTAGGTACGCGTCGTCCGCGTACGACAGCGATCGCGAGCCAGGTACCTCAGCAATCACGCACTTCACCATCACTGACACCAGAGCGTATGGAGCTCGCAGTAGACTATGAGCAGGCCACCCGGCAGTCCTTGGCTGGACCCCTCGACGACCAGGACTGGCTCACAGAGAAGGCTGGAAGGATGCGATACATCTTAGGACGTATTCAGAAATGCACAGCAAAGAGTGGGAAGAATGCTTTCCCCGCCAACGCAAAGACAAGGGTACACACCCTTCGACATCTTGGGGGCCCGACGACACACGGCTACGACAGGAGACCACTCTTCTCCTCGAGCCAAACCGCCCCCTACCTAGCACGACTCCAAGCAATGTTTCTCGCCCAGATGCCGTCCATCTCATCGCGACAAACAGCCACAGCAGGCACCAGACAGCAACCGCAGAACGGTGACCGATTAGTGTGAATTTCTCCCTGAACGGTGAGCACCCACCCGCACACCGAAATTTATCAAATTTTTCCTCCTTTTGTTGACTAAGAGCTGCCGCTGTCACTGGCATTGCCACTGTCACCATCTCTAATCAGGCCTTCCCATACCTAGCGCGGCCACTGGCTCCTTTTTTTCTGCTGCTTCGGTATTTTGAAGTCTTTTGGGGTGCTTGGGTAAGCTGACTAAGTTACCCTTACCCACAGAAGAGTTACCGACAGAAACTGGGAACAAGGCCTAGCCAAAAGTGGGCAAATTGGGAGGAAATAGTCCAACTTGGAACTGAGCCGAGGCAAAAGTTGGCCAATTGAACTGAACCTGGGGGGAAATAGCAAACTGAGAGGAAAAAGTAGCCCCACTGGGAACCGAACCGAGGCAAAAATTGGCCTACCGAGGCATTTTATTTAACGGAAACCCCCTATTACTTCACGGAAAACAGGCCATTATTTCACCGTGAAGTAATGAGATTTAGCGTGAAGTAATGGGCCCCCCAGTGCGTGAAGTAATTTCTGAAGAGTGAAATAAAAACAAAACAAAAAATAGAAAACGGCTGTCGAAGCGTAACGAGGTACAACGGTTGGGAAAATTACTAGAACAGAAAGAACTCAGGTAATCCATCCTCCCCCCCCCCCTTTTTTTGCCAAAATTATAATCAATCGCAGCAACCGAGAAACACAGAAGAAGTACAAAGAACTTGACAGGCTAGCTTCGCTACAGCACTTAAGCATACTAGAGAGGTGTGTTCGCGGTTCTCCCCCCCTTTTTTTTCTTCCTCTACTTCCCCTCATTTTACAGGAGGGACAACGAAAGGAATGAAGTAAGGGAGCGCAGGCAACAAGCGTTCAACAAGCACCAGGCGATGGTGGACGGAATGGCGGGTTTAATGTGCCAGAAAGGGGGTAAAAACTGGATAGAAGAGGATGACGTACTAGCAGAGAGGAAGCAGCATGAGAAGATCAAGGAAACTATGATCTCAGAAAGGGGAGCCACTCACCGTGCACGGGCAGAACGAGCTGCATTAACTCGCGCGGACCTGGATAGGCAAATCGAAGAGAAGCAGAGATTGCAGGCTGATGAAAAGGCTAGAGAGAAGACTGTCCATGACCAGCTGCTACGGCACCTTCGCCGTGTTGAGGAGAAAGAGTCCGAGAGGCAGTCCCACAGAAAGCAGGTCGAAGCCGAACACAAGAAAACCCTTGACCAGCAAATCCTCGTCAAGAAGCAACACCGGGTCTATAAGAGAGTAATACCCTCCACACCGTGCACCGCTTGTTCTTAAAAAAAAGAAAAATGAAAAATAATGGGAAAAAAAAAGAATCCTCTCCTAAAGTCTAAATTATTTGGTAGTCCCCTCCACTCCCCCCTCGTGTCAAAACTTCCGTTTTGGCGAATCCTTTTTTTCTTCTTTGTCTTCCTGCTTCATTTTTTTTTATTAGTCCCACTGGGGGTACCTAGGGCCGCACCACAAAATACTGCGCTCGACGTAAGTGCCCTCGCACCTAGAAAGACGTCACTTTTTTTTTTCTCCCTGATTTTTTTTGTTTTTTTCCACTTCATGTTTTGAAAGCGATTAGAAAAGGCGGAGGGAGGCGGGGCGGGAAGAAAAAAGAAGGGGGAAATAATGTCGCGAAAGAAATCGACAGTGAAAAGGCCCAGCGTGATCCCCGGGGAGAGCTGCAAGGTCCGCATGGGGCTGTGTGTGGATGGGGCTGAAGAGGAGGACACAGAGCTTGTATTTGAGCTGTTCATGGACAGGGCACCAAAGAGCGCTGATAACTTCAGACAGTTGATCACAGGCGTCATGTCAGCAGACAAAAAGAACCCCCGCACCCTAGGCTACACCGACACGGCTATCTTCAGGTTCACGGACTACATGATGCAAGGCGGTGATGTTATAAACACTATAACAGGATTAGAAGGACCCCCCGCATCGGGGTGGAAAGGACAAGAATCGTCCTTTGGAGGGCTCTTTGAGGACGAAAGAACATGGGAAGCGTACGCTGATAAAGACGTTGGGTGTGAGGACGAAGGGGCAGAGGTGGGGGATGGAAAGGACGTGGATCAATGCAAGAAAATATGTCTTGAAAAGGGTTACGGGGGCTTCTCGATCCGAGGGGGAAAGGCACGGTACAGAAAAGAAACCCCCGAACAACTCCAGGAGAACCTTGCTCTGCAGGAAGGCGTGACGCTTTACACATATAACGGACCGTCCACACCTCGCCATGTGTTCGGCTCCCTCTCCCTAGCAAACTCAGGCCCAGACAGCAACGGGTCACAATTTTTCATATGTATCAAAACCTCCCCATGGCTAGACGGGCTGCACACTGTTGTGGGCAAGCTTGTCGCAGGTGACCTTCAGGCCATCCACGACAAGGTGTACCCACAATGCAACAAAGACGGCTTCACACCGACACCAAAGACGTGTTACGTTAAAAACTGCGCCGTTGTTCCAACATCACCAGAACCGCCTGCAGAAGTTTCTTGAAACATAGAACGAAAAAAAAAAATTTTTTTTTAACCCCACTTTTTTTTTTTGGAGGACAGCTAAAGATCGCCATCTAGCTTTCTGTATCAAGAGGGTAATTGCGGGAGGGATCCCCTACCTAAGTCCGTATGCCAGAGCAGGACCAAAGTGTGTACCCCCCACGAATGAGGACGACGAGTCCGAGGGACGGAGCGAAGAAGAGGAAGATCAAAACGAGCCAGCGGCGCATGAAGGACAAGACGAGTCGGGATTTGAATGTGACCTCTGCCCGACCAAGCATGCGGACACAGTAACACTGCTACGCCACCAGCTGTACGAGTGCCCGCCAGCACGAGAGGAGCTGATACGGGAGGAGATGGAACCACTGCGCGACAGGACGGGATGGCCGCTCTGCCTCGAGCTGCATGCCATCCTACCAAGGGGGAACGGGTTCGAACACCTGGAGAAGCTGCAGCGATACCTGGCAATGGTGGTGGAAAAGCGGGACGAAGGCTGATGCAGGCAGAAGGCGGCAACAAGAAGCTACCATGGGAGCGGGAAGTGACAGGCAAAGTGACCCCGGTACCGACGACAGCACAGCTGGGGACAGTGGTGGGACTGCTGGAGCAATTCGGGGAACCACTACTGGAATGGATGGGAAAGCTGCGATGGGTGGAGGGCGACACCGACTCGGAGGTTTCGGCAGCTGAACTTGCACTCGACTTTGAGGAGACAACCGGTAAGTCACTGGGAGTCTACAACATGCAGAGGAAGGCACGCAGAATCAAGCTGTTGGTGGAGAGAGCCAACGCAGTGTGCAGAACGAGACGGATAAGACGCCCCTTCCCTGCGGACGGGGCAAAGAGGGTCAAGTCGCTCACAGCGATCGGAGGCAAGGCTGCAATAGGCTTTAACAGGAGACCGATCTTCGCATCAAGACAGACAGCGCAAAAGCTACAGGAGTTGAAAGGGACATACAAGAAAGAACGCGTGTCGAGACTACGAAAAGCTTTAAAGGCGACAATAGGAACGAAGGCTATGCTCCAGAAGGGGAGCATTAATAGATAGGAACTCACACCACAAGAGGCTGTCCTCGAGTGGGATTGTCTTTTACTATGAGTTTTTTTTTTTTTAGATTTTTATATAACAATCCTATATGAAGCCGTTTCCAGAAAGAAAAAAAAAAAGAAAATGTCGGAAGCCGACTTAATGGCCCCTTTCAACCACATAGCGAATGTGCCCGGGAAGGGGTTTCGCTCGAAGATGATTGAGGCGTTCAACGTGTGGCTACAGGTTGAAGAGGAAAAGATTAAAGGCGTGAAGAGTATAGTCGACAAGCTTCACACGAGCTCCTTGGTCATCGACGACATAGAGGACAACTCTCAACTGAGACGTGGTGTACCTGTGGCACATAGCATCTATGGCATCGCTGCCACTATTAATTCCGCAAATTACGTGTATTTCCTGGCCCTGCAAGAGGCAATCAAGTTGGTACCCCGTGAGGAGGACGTGAAATCACGCGAGCTTCTTGAAGCATTTACCGAAGAAATGTGCAATCTGCACAGGGGGCAGGGACGGGATATCCATTTCAGAGACTCCTCTGTCGTCCCAAGTGAGGAACAATATCTCAGTATGGTGATGGACAAAACCGGCGGGCTGTTCAGATTAACCGTGAAGTTGATGCAATTATTCTCCCGGTTTGACGGTGACTTCACGGTGCTTTTGAACAAAATGGGCGCGTATTTTCAAATTCTGGATGATTACCTGAACCTGCAAAGTTTTAGGTATCACAAGAGTAAGACATTTTGTGAGGATATTACGGAGGGGAAGTACAGCTTTCCCATCATCCACTCCATTCACGAATACAGCAAATTGAATGACGACCGGCTTCACAAAATCATCAGAAAATGTCCCGAGAGCGAGGATCTCAAGAAGTACGCGCTTTCCCTGATGTCCAAGACCGAGTCCTTCTCATACACAAAAACAGCGTTGTCGAAGCTTTACAACGAAATAGTCGAAGAAATTGCTACAATTGGGCCAAACCCGCCCTTGTTGAAGCTGATGGAAAAATTACACTCGCAAATTGAGGAACAGGATGATGTTACTTCAGATGGGTTTGGGTTCTAGGAAGAGGAAAAAAGAAAAAAGGCAGGGTAAATTTGTTTCCCCTACTCGAGTGTATTGATACCCTTTTAAGAAAGAAATTCGCTATCTATCTTTTACAAAGAATAAAAAAAAAAAAAACCCCCTCCTAGCTTTGGAATTAACAAAAAAAGATGAATAATAGAGGAAAAAAAAGAAAATTGAGATTTTTTTTCCCCCGCCTTCAAACCCCTTTCCTTGTTTTTTTACGGCTCTTCCATCTATCTCAGAGGGGAAGGGGGGGGGGGAGTGGAAAACAACAATAAAAAGAAGAGAGTGTGAAGTTTGTTTCCCCCATTTATTTATTTATTTATTTTTTTGAACCATCTTTTTTTGAAAGCCTCCCCCCCCCCCCCCTTCTTTCCATAGGTAGGTACACAATAAAAATGAATGACGAAGAGTTGAGCTTTAAGATAAATGTAGAGAAAATCGAGAAAAGCCAGGGAAACCGGTTAAGTGCCCCGTGGCTCCTGCAAGTGGTGAGCGGTGACATCAACGCTTCCCCCTGCCCTAGCCCATCAGTGTTGTCATGTGCCTCCGGTTCGGTCATTCCCAGCCCACAGGCAGGGGGTGGGAATGAGGCTGATAATTTTATAATAGAGCCCGACGACTGCTCTGTCTTTGAGGAGTATGACGACGGGAGTTCTAGCTCATCAATAGGCCTCTGAGTAAAAAAGTAGAAAAAGAAATATAAAAATAAAAAAAAAAAAAAATAATAAGCTAACCAAATGTCCTCGACAGGGCCATATGGCAGCCCCTCATAAAAAACAGTTTTTTTTTAGGCTTGCACAAACAATCAGCCGACTCTTTTTTCTTCTTCTTTTTTTTTTTCTTTTACGTCATAGTATTTCTTCCGAGTACACCAACAAAAAAAAAAAAAAAATTAAAGAACCAAAAAAGTTTTTTTTTTTTTCATATCTCCCCCCTCTCATTATTTTTATTTGCCTCGTTTTTTTTTTTTTTTTTTTTTTTTATAACATGTTCCTCTAGGAAAAGGGAAAATGTCGAAATGAACAAGTCTATCCTCATACGGACATGTGTGGCAGCGGGATGGTGGTTATGTCTCGCTGGGGCTGCCACACCGACAGCTACACTTAGAACACCGACGGTGAGCGGGACGATTAGGACAGAGACTATAACAGAGACAGTGGAGATCAACACGGGGGAACAAAACGAGTACTGGTCCTGCCAAGGTAGCCAGTGTAAGATACTCAATAATGATTTTCACGAAAGCAGCAGCGGGCTCTCCGCAACGGAAAAAGGGCTCATCGCAGGAATCGTACTCTTAGGCGTTTTGTGCATAGTGGTGATCGGCATCGTGTTTGTTCTACACTCTAAGGTACACCAGCTGATGGGACTTCGAGCGGAACTGGAGAAAGCCAATAAGTCGCGATATGAGGTGAAGCAAGAGCTTTCACATGCGGATGAAACGATAAAGGCGCAAGAGGCAGTTCTGCAATCTAATGTTAAAGAGTTGCAAAGTATCAATGGGGCCGGGCCCCCGGAGGGCACCTCTGCAAACCCTCTTGCAAATATACCCCAACCCCCCTTGAGAACTACCGTGAGTGATTTCCAGACCCGGCTTGGGATTGTATGGGAAAGAAATAATAATAATAAAAAAGAAAAAAAAAAAAAAAAAAAAAAAAAAACACAGCTCGAGCACGAACTTTCTGAGCAACGCCGCGCCACCCGGCAAGCTTTGATCTAGATGAACATGCTAGATTCTGACAAAAAAATATATATATATTTTTTTATTTTTTTATTTTAAAAAGAGGAATGTGCTGAACAAGATAGGTTTTTTTTTGTAGTACTTCGATATAACAATAGATACCCCCCCTTTTTTTGTTCCCATTTTTTTTTTTTTACCCCCGTGTTTTTTTTTGTATCATTCTCTCGCCTTTTTTTCTTTAGCACCCCCCCTTCCTTCCCCTTTCAGAGTTAGAATTATAGTATCCTTTTTTTGTTGCCTCCCTCTTCGCCCCCCCCCCCCCCCCCTTCTCCATTTTCCTGCATTTGTTATTAAAGGTTGACAATAGTTATTCCCCCCCTCTTTGCTAAGATCATGAATAGCTGAAAGAAAATCTTACCCTGGGAACTGGGCAGGCCTTGAATATTTCCCTGTCTTGAATGCCAGCAGAAGAAAGCGGGTTAATGGACAGCCACCTTTGCTGTAAGGTGTGTTGTTGGACGTACTCTCGCAAGATGCATAGGACCATCGGTTCTTTCCACTATCCTTCCGAAGCGGGTTAATGGACAGCCACCTTTGCTGTAAGGTGTGTTGTTGGACGTACTCTCGCAAGATGACTCTCTACCGTGATACCTTTCTCTTTCAAACGAGAAAGCGGGTTTTAGTGACAGTCAAGACCGCACTCTCGCAAGATTCCTGAATCGAGTGACTTGTTCCAGTGACCTTTGTTTTTCACTTTTTTCGCAAACAAGATTAGCGGGTTAATGGACAGTCACCTTTGCTGTAAGGTACTTTGTTGGACGTACTCTCGCAAGATGCACCATCGGTTTTCTTTCCACTATCTTTCCGAAGCGGGTTAATGGACAGCCACCTTTGCTGTAAGGTGTGTTGTTGGACGTACTCTCGCAAGATGGCCAGATCTCCTTCTGAATCTCTTTCAGTGACTTATTCTGACTTTCGTCTACCACTTCTTCGTAAACAAGAAAGCGGGTTAATGGACAGTAACCTTTGCTGTAAGGTACTCTGTTGGACGTACTCTCGCAAGATTCACCCGTCAAAACGCGTTCCAGCCGGCATTTTTCCTCTTTTTTGAAGTCTGTTCTCACAATGCAGCATGCAGCCATCATGGCTATGCGTACCGTGTCTCGCGAGGAATTTTCTCAAAGCTTCACCACAGGACACGAAGGAAGATGTCGAACGAGCATGTGAATGAAATGGTGGAGGCGGTTGCGAAGAACGCCGGAAAGTGGGCGGAGGTGGATGACAAGAAGAAGCTGGTGTACCTAAAGAATGCAGCGGCGAAGGTTGATCAATTGCTTGACGAGTGGGGCATGGCCTGCACCAAGGCACGGGGCTACGAGAACAAGCCGTACTTGGAGGGGATTGGGTACAACGTGGGGCCCGGGATGACCTCCCTGCACTTGCTGGGGCTCATCCGCACATATGAGTCGCTGGCGTCGACCGGCAAACCGCCTGCAGCAAAGTCGAAGAAGGTGGGTGACCAAGAAGTGCTCTCAGTGTACCCGATGTCCATCAGCGAGAAGCTTGTCCTCCCTGTCGACGTCGATCTGTGGCTTGAGCCAGGGAAGCCAGCCACTCAGGGCGCGTGCCGTACCAAAACTGGGACCTGCGGGATCCTGTCACCGGGCAACTACGAGGCGCCCATTGACATCCTGTACAAGATGTTCGTCGAGTCGCACGTGTGCGTCTACTCCCGCCATGCCAACGTGCAGGACTCCAACTGCTTCGTTGCTAAGATATTCGAAGACCTCATCGCCGACGGCTTCCTTGCCATCGTGGACCCTGGAGTCCCCAACGCAGTGGCTGTTGTTGCGCACGAGAAGGTCGAAGAGATTATGATGACCGGCGGTGGCGCCACTTACGACAAGATCGTGTGGGGTGATGCCGAAGCTAAGGCAAAGGGTGAACGCAGGACCACCAAAACTGTCGAGGCAGAGCTGGGAGCTGTGTCCCCTTACATCATTGCGCCCTCCGATTCCTGGTCCGACAAGGACATCGAGCACCACGCGGGTGCACTGGTCGGGTTCAAGCTCTCGAACTCGAGTGCGGTGTGCGCTTCCCCGCAGCTCCTGATGGTGTCAAAGAAATGGAAAAAGAGAGAACAGTTCATGAAGGCGGTGATCAAAAAGATGGAAGACTCGCTGGCTGTGCCGATATTCTACAACGGGACGCAGGACAGGTGCGACGCTGCGGAGAAGGAGTACAAGGATGTCGTGAAGGTGTCGTGCAAGCACAACGAGGAGGGATGCCTAAAGCCTATCATCATCAAGAACCTGACCGAGGAGGACGTGGGGACATGGTCCATGAAGAACGAGGCCTTCGCGCCCGTGCTGGTGGAGTTGGTGATCGACGCCCCGAACACGAAGGCCTTCATGGAGAAGGCACGTGATATCGCGAACTCGAACGATGTGTACGGCTCGCTGAGCTGCTCCGTGATGCTGCACCCTAGCGTGGAGAAGGAGCTCGGTGCACCGTACGTAAATTCGTGGGTGCAGTCCATGGAGTGGGGCACCATCGCGGTGAACAACTGGGCGGCGCTGGGGACTTTCTTCCCCACCGGGATGTGGGGGGCGTTCCCCAAGCACAGCCCCGCTGACATCCAGTCTGGCATGGGCGTCCTAGGAAACTGCCTCATGTACGATTTCCCTCAGAAGCAGGTATGTAGGTTTCCTAATCATTAACATAACCATACAGAGCTTGAGGTCGCCTTTCAAGGCACTGGGCCACCCGACAGGCGGCCCTTCGCAGGTCGAGGCAAACGTTTTCAAGAACGTTGCTAGCTACGCGGCCAGCCCAGGGTGCTGGAGGCTCACCAAGCTGGCAGGCTCTGCCGTTCGTGCTATGCTGTAGGAGCGATTTCTTTGATTTTCGAAAGGCTCAAAGACACATGCTGAGAAACACAAAGCGCGCATTTGAAGTTGTGGTGATTTTTTTTCAATTTTTACACTCCCGGATCGTAGTGATTTTTTTTTGTCCCCTTCTCCTCTGGCAACGGGGTAGCAGTTTTCATATTTTTCTTTTGTCTGACCATTTCTTCTGCAGATGGCCCGTGGGACCTACGGGCAAAATCGCGCTAGAAAAGCAGGAGGGAACATAGGCCGAAAGAGGAGATGGTGAACAACGGAAAAAAAAGAATCCCATTCCCATCTTTCATTCCCCCCTTTTTTATGAGTGTGTTGGATTAGCGTGTGCAACAGCTAGCAGCTTTTAAATGTTTATTCCCCCCCCCCCCCCCTGTGTCCTCATTTGATTGCTCTCATCACTTTTCCTTTTTTTTTTCTCTCCTTGCGATAGAAAAGCTACAAAAGAGGTCTGTCTTTCCCCTCTCTTTTTTTTGCAGTGAATTCTTCTTTTAGTTTCTATGTTACCCCATAGTGCATGGTGCTGGTGGGAGAAGAGATTCCCCTCCCCTCCCCCTGGCTTCTCCATTCTCTTTTTATACCCACAAAAGACAAAAAGAATAGTCACATCTAAGGTCGAAGGGGGGCAGCCTTTCCCTTGTCGAAAGATAATGATCGCGTCCCTCGTGAAGGCGATAACAGCATCTAGTCTGGCGTCTGTTGACCCGACAATCTTGGAAGATAGCAAACGACTGGGGAGCATTTTGCAGAACAGTAGTGTCATGCCACGGCCCCCAGTGGAAAGCGCAGATGAAGGGTTTCAAATAGACGAGATGCCATGGTTCATCTGGCTGATGGCAGCTATAGCAATCGTTGGGCTGTGTATATGTATCGGAATGACTATCATAGCACTGACAGCGCAGGAGCGTATCCTGAAGCTGCCCAGCGATTTTAAGTATAAAGAAACCCCTTCTTTTGACTCTCCCAACCCCAACCCCACCAACCCCATCGATCATCAATTCCCGCAAACGGACAAGCAACCCCACCAACCGGAACTACTCCAGCAACCATCGCAACCCCCACCACCGGTCGTCTGATGATATATCTATTTTTTTTTTTTTCTTCTTCCTCTATACACATCCAGTATTCTCGTTATTATATTTTTTTTTTTCTCTTTTTTTTTTTTTTTTTTTTTTAGCACGGGTAAAAAAGAGGGGGAAAAAAAAAAAGGAGAGGGGAGAGAGTGGGAGGGGGGGGGTAGGGGGAAAAAAAAAAAGAAAAGAAAATGCCGGGCGGTTCGCTGTTGAAGTTGTACATATACAACAACACGATATCTTTGAAGGAGGAGCAACAGCATCAGAATGTGTTGTTCTACCACCCCGAGGTCCCGTTGGATGAGCAGTTGATGGACATCGGGCTGAGCGCAGCGTTCGGTGGCTTCCACTTCAACTTCGACAACGACACTGGCATATCAAGCTGCTGCACAGATGGGTTCCAAATGGTGTGGTTTGAAGCGGAGACTGACTTCTGGATCGGCATCACCGTGCGAAGACAGCCTGAAAACGCGGGTTTTGTAGAGGACGCAGAGGCAACCGCATTGACGGCCTTACTGAAACAAGGCTATCGGTTGTTCAGAATGCAGTACGGGTGCATGTCGAAACACTTCAGGGAGACCCTTCCGGAGCTTCGCGACAACCTGAAAAGCTTTTGGAAACCTTACATCCAATGGATCACGGGTCCCATAGCACAGGGTCTTGACTTGTACGACACTTTGGACGGTGTGGAGTACCTCCCAGTTGATAGGTCGGCGTACCTTAAAATGCAGTCTGTAGTGAACCACCTTGAAACCGAGTTCCCATCCATTCAAGCGTCTATGGTTATTGTTGACAATCTTCTCCTGTATACCGGGTTGAACTTGGACGATACACATACTTTGTACAAGTTCCTCTCGCGGCGACAGCGTACTACAAAAAACGCGTCGCCCATGGACAACGTTCTGTATCTGTGCCATCCCTATGCACGGGGTGACGAGTCTTACAGTGGGTTCCTCACCGCAACCTGCGGCGCTTTCGAACCGGGCAAAGGAACCCTCCGCAATTTTGTCTCTGAGAAGTTTAATATCGGGAAGAAATCGAGTGGTGCATATAAACCAATCAGCATATGGATAGGCCCACGGCATGAATCGAATTCAAATGGAAAAGACTTGAAGAAAACGACGCTGGTGGTGTTCCAGTCGCAGAGGATGATCTTGACGTTCTTGTGCGATCCAGACGAGCTGGCAAAGCAGACCGACAAGGACGTCAACGGGAGATTTTTCGGGGACCTGCACTCCTTCCTGACAGACACCTTGGCAAGGTCCTCGCAGTCAATCACTCAAAACATAACCAGATCCATTGTCTGGGACGAGGCATACCAATATATCTACTTCAACAGAATGAACCTCGCTTTAAAATCATCGCTGAAGAGGAAAGGTACTTTGAAGAAATTTAAAAAAAAAAAAGAAAAAAAGGTGCCGACGCGCAAGAATCCCTTCGGCGAGTCGAAAGGCTTCAAATTGGATTTGAAGATACCCCTGGGGTGTGTTGTGTTTTTGCTTTTTATTTTACACGACAGATGAAAGAAGCTTGGGTGCGGACAAAAGAAAACACTTGGGTGGTCGGGAGGAAATCTGGTATGGATTTGAAGGAAAAAAAAAGAAAACCACATTTTTTTTTTCTTGTCAGGAAGCCGTGAATTCTACTCCGTCTTTGAAGGGAAGAGCCACCTCACTGAGGCACACGAAGAGGTCAAACGGGTGAGCCAGGTCTTTTTCAACGGAATTTTTGTAGACTAAAGAAAGCCATCCACAACAAAAAAAAAAAATCTTTCCCTTCTTTCTTTGTTTTCTTCCACACAGTGTATTTTTTTTTCAGATGCCACCAACACTGCCCCAATTGTATCTCTTTTTTATTTCTTCTTCTTTTTGTTTTGGGGCAGACTTAAACACCCTGCGCTGCATTGGTGGCCCGACAGGACGCAGTACCACACGAATTGAAGACGAATTTGCGCGAAAAAACGCATACTTTAAAAGTAGAGACAAAGGGACGTTCCAAACAGGAACCTCCTTTATCTCATCTCTCTCTTTAAAAGAGAAAGCTTTGCCCCACCCCCTCCCAATAACTGACAGCACTTTAAAAAAAAAAAATGAGCATGAAATCGGTGAAGAAAATCCCTGCGGCAAAGCTTTACGTCAGCGAGCCTTCTCCGTCGATGTTTGGGAACGACAGAAATCCTTCCGACTGGAAGGGAGCCGGGTGGACCTGCGCGAACTGGCTGCGTTCGAGGTTCCATTTCGAATTCGCAGAGTACCGCAACAGAGCCGCGAGAGAATTCGGCGTCCTGAGAGTAGTCAACGACGACCTGGTACAAGGGAAGAGAGGCTTCGGCGCCCATCCCCATCACAACATGGAGATTGTTACTTACGTTGTATCAGGTGAGCTGACACACAAGGACTCAATGGGGTCAGCGGAGACCTTAGGCAGCGGCAGTGTTCAGTTCATGACAGCTGGTTCTGGCGTGGTGCACAGTGAATATAATTCAGGGAACGCTCCTGTCAGATTTATCCAATCATGGATCACGCCTTCAAAGTATGGTTTGAAGCCGCATTACGGTTCGTACCGAGCACCCGCCACCCGTCCTACTGGGTGGTTTCACATTGCTTCTTCTGTTGAAACTTCGAGCAACACCCCTATCAAGCTTAACCAAGATGTTGACATGTTTTCTTTGAAACATGAAACTCCTTCTACTTATACATTCAGCATTGCGTCCGGGCGGCAGGGGTATCTACTGTGTATCGGCGGGCCTGTTGTACTGAACGGGGGTGTAGGTCTAGAGAATCATGATGCTGCGGAGTTGCAAGGTCCTTTAGAGGTGACTACGAAAGCTGACAGCACCGAACTGATATTGTTTACAATGAAAGGCGGGTCGAGCGGGCGGTCGGACCTTTAGAAAAAAAGGAAAGGGAAAAAAAAAAAAAAAAAGAAAGGTTGAAAGAAAATAAAAAGGGAGCCAGCGACCGTATAAAGGTGCGCTTGTTTCTTCTCTTTTGGTCTTTTCCTTTCTTTCCTTTTTTTGATTGTTTCTTCCCCCCCCCCCTCTTTTTTTTCCAGCTCTTTACGTAACCCGTCTAACTTTGATTTTTTTTTTTTTTTTTTTTTTTACTCGTTCCATTTTTTTTTTCTTACAAGGTTTGGCTCGACACGTTTTTTCGTGTTTCTTAGAACAAAGAAAAAAATGAAAAAAAAATTTTTTTTTCCTTCCTCTCATGGGGGATGCATGGAAAAAAAAAAAAAAAGGTGGCACACCAAATTTTATTCCTCTCGGTTTCCTATTTTTTCCTCTTTTTTTTTCCCCTTAACTTGTTTGTACATTTTTCAAGAAGAAGAAATGAGAAACACTAGGAAATTTACAAAAAAGTAAAGAAAATGAAGCGGTATACAGTGCTAGCAGGGAGATGTTTGATGAAACAGAGCCGCAGTGTGTCGAGTTATAGCTTTCAGAAGTCTGCGCAACCACTTGGATCAGCAACGAAAGAGGAAATAGATGCCTTGGGACAGGGAATGAACGAGACCGAGCAGGCACGACTGAGCACACCACCCAGAAGTATTGGCTTCGTCGGGATTGAAGGAGACATTATACCAAGCGAGAGTGCAAAGAACCTAGCGATGATCAAGGCGGAATGGAACTTCGATGCTGGGAGGGCACAGCTTGTCAGAGAGGTAACCAAAAAAAAAAAAAAAAAAAAAAAAAAAAAAAACAGGAACTCGGGGTACGTCTAGTTGCATGGGTTAAAGGAGGACAGTACCTTCAGAAGGAGGTCAACAAAATAGGCAGTCTTGCAGACGCATGGGACGAGGAGTACATAGACAAGCAGGGAGGGGTTCTGGTTATGACAGAGCTAGGTAGGATCCCAGGTGAAGCGGCAAAGACAATGAGGTTTGAAAGAATTAAAAAAAAAAAATTAAAAAAAATATAAAAACCCCAGCGTATCTGAAGCTGTCTTGTACATGATGGAGTACGATATAGTAGCACCGCTGGGAACGCGGAATGCCCCCGCATGGCTGTCAAATGATGACGCTATCAAAGCGGACGTCGAGAAACGGCGCGTTGTTCTGGTATGGCTATCGTATAAAAAAAAAAGTTTTTTAAAAAAAAAAAAAACAAAAACCCAGCGAGCGGCCACGTTTTGTGCAATTCTGTCGATCCTCGGCATGGCGGTGTACAACTTGTTGGTGTGGCTAGAGCGGCAAAAGAACTTCAAAAAGAGAGAGGCCTACACATCACCGTCACTTAACAAGTGAGCGATGAACGCTCCTTTTTTTCTTCTTCTTTTTGTACTGTGTCCTGACCTTTATACCAGTTTATATAAATGCATGAAGCGAGGTATCCAAAGAAGATGGGTGCAAACGATTGCCGAGGCACTGGAGGTCTTCGGCATGGATCAGGGCGTACCATATCCAAGGGGAAGGTCGGGCACTGAGTCTAAAGCAGCACTAGTAGGAGCAAACCGAGAGGGTCTTGCAAAGAGGTACAGAGAGCTTGCTAGGGTGTATCACCCAGACTCGCCTACAGGCAATACTGAAGAAATGAGTCGGGTCAACCAGGCATACAAGTTGTTGCAGAAAGAATTGCCGAGCCGACCAAGTTACACACAGAAAGAGGAAACCAAACAACAGGCAAAGGAAGAGGTGAAATACGAAAAGCCTAAGAAACCCGAAAGCTATTCTAAAACAGAGAGGGCGCAGACAAGAAAACCCCTCGAGGAGGAGAAGGAGGAGCAGTACTACTCAGATATGTCTGGCTTCGGTTTTGAAATGGGAGCCGCCCATGCCAAGTACACCAAATCGTTCATCCAGTCCCTTCTCGATTACGCTGCATTGGATAATAAACGTAAAAAAACGACCCCCCCGCCACGGACACCCAACAGCGAGGCAGAGGAACAACTCCGACGGGAAAACAAAGGGAAAATCAAAAAAGAATCGACGGTAAAGGCGCAATCGGGGAAATGGTTGTAGGGTTGTAGATGTAGAACCGAATCAAGGTTGGGGAGGGGGGACTGCCGTTGATATAAACGAAGGGGTGAAATGAATTTGTAATTCCTGTGTTATTTTTCCTTTTTTGTTCTTGTGTGGCGTTGGGTGGGTTGTATCAGGCAACAGGAAGGATATTTACAACCACAACCCCCCTGCGATATGGTAAGCAATGTTCTGTGTAATAACGTTGCTCCTAGCGTTCGGCAGTACTCACAGGTTGGCCTTCGACGATCCCGCTGACCTTGGGCGGTGCAGCTCCGATGTAGAAGACTCAAAACATGCACAGCTGATCGGTGAGGGAGTATTCCGGGGAGGCGGGGTGCGACCTGGCGGAGGATACTTGGAGATGAGGGGCGGGTACCTTGACTGGGGGCACGCTGACAGGTGGCAAGTGGGAACCGATATGACGGTCATGTCATGGGTGAGGATGAGAGACGCTGGTACAGGGAGTGCGGTGTTTTCACTTGGGCCTCAAAACGGTGTGTCACGCTGCACATGGTCTGCAGTTCAGGTTGCTGAGCTGGTCACCCCCAGTACAGGCACTTTGTACACGCAGACACTGTCAACTCTTCAGCAATGCAAGCAGCACTGTGTGGCACAGTCTCGGTGCAAAGGCATCTCTTATGACACATCAACTCTCACCTGCCTTTCTCTCTCCTGCACGCCTGGGGAGTTCGAATGTGAATTCACCAACTCTACATCCGTCCCTGTCACTTCCCTACTATCCACGTGCAGCGACAGTACCTTCGCCCTAACCATGTACGTCTCGGAGGGCAGTCTCGGCTTGACATGGAATGGCGACACATGTGACCTGCCGCACGCTGTCTCCGACAGTGAATGGACGTTGCTCGCGATGTCTATCTCGTCTAACGGCTTCATCAACGAGGGTAAGGTGCGCGTTGCCGTCCTGTCCCCCGGCATCAAGGAGAGGTTTTGCTATTCCAAGTCGTGGTTCTTTCCTGCAGGAATACCAGTCCCCAACACACACCGTGCCGTCATTGGCAAGGATCTCCTGCAGACACACGACCATCTCAACGGCGATATCGACGACTTCACTACCTCCCTCATAGGCGCCGAAGTGGGCTCGCTGTCCAAGCAGCTGGCCACACAACTTGGCGTGCTGCTACATATGCCCTTCGACGCTCCTCCTGCAGGCACCTTTACCTCAGATGCGCATCACCGCCCTGGATACGGTGTTAAGGGTGGCTCTCTTGCCATAGCCACAGACAGCCCTTATCCATCCGGATCTACATATAGACAGTCGGCCTCTGAGCTGGCATCTCTTGGCGGACTTGAGGAGGTGACAATATGTGCATGGATTAAGCCAATGTGCTGGCACGATTCAGCCTCAGGCTGTGGGACACCGTGGGCTGTACGTTCGGCCACGGGGGATTCCTCTTTCGTCTTGCAATTGAAAAACTCGGGGGTCGTGTCCCACACGATGTCCGGTGTCGAGGTGTCGACACAGCTGCCCACGTGGGTAGGGTGTTTTGTGGTTACTGATTGGGTGAAAGACAATCTGCAGATTATTCAAGCAACGACGCTTTACGACTGCAGGGCATCATGCAGCAACAAATACTTCATGCTTCATTCACAGGCAGGACCTTGTTATTGTTCCGACATCAGCCCTTACAAGCTTATGCAGCAGATGCCAGACCACAAGTGCGGAAAACCATGCGACTCCGAAACAAGCACCATCTTGCACCAGCACTGCGGGACGTCGACTACAGTAGCCGTGTACACTCACGTGGTGGCCGACAAGTACGACATGGGGTACGCCGGAAAGCCATGCACCCCTCCATACACAGACCTTGTCACGGAGGGCGAGTGCTCAGGGGCAGCAAAGATGCAAAAGCTGTACAACACCACAATGTCATATTTCGAGGTGCCCACCGGCCATCCCGCTGGCTGCCTGTACAACGAAATGGATGCCCGGCTGTACTGGAACGCGGGAGGAGACCCTTCCAAACTGCACACTTCGTACCAGAAGTTGTGCAAGATACCACGCAACCCTATTTGGCAAAGGGGCAAGTGGCAGTGGTACTGTGCTTCGAAGGACGTGCACGGCGGGTACCACCTGTTTGTTGACGGGCACAGGTCGTGGACTACAGTCAAGAGCGTTGCAGTGGACAAAAGGGTGACGTTTGCTGCCAACGACGTGATCGAGCTTGGGGGTGGTGGGAGGACACCACGGACACAGTTCAAAGGCCACATTGATGGTCTGCGGATAAGCAGAAGGAACGAAATTGCAGCGCTGGAGGGCAACCAGCTATGGAGGTTGGAGGACTTGAACAGAGTGTACGACACAAGACTGTTGGCAAGCCTGTCTACGGGATTGGTGGAGTGGACGGAATCGGACTCAGAGGTGGTGAATTCTTTCATTGCAGCTACAGTGGACATCAAGGACAAGCTGCTGCGTTGGAGGGTTCGGCACTCGGGAGCCTACGTGGACATGAGCCTGGTTCTCACATCATCACCTCTGGTGAACACCAGCAACGGACCGCAGCTGCATAACGCACTGCTGACGACGTACCGACAGGAGTACGGCAACGGTACAACCATGCTTGGCTTCCGCAACGTCATCAACAAGAACAGCAACGCATACGCAGGGAGCTGTCCGTACGCAGCACTGTCAGCCTCGTCACGCCTCAACGACACGATGGGTCCCAATGCATTGCGGAAGGTAGATGGCGTCCCCTGGAAGCCATGGGGCGACGCTACTACTGGCTGGCTGAAATGGACATTCCAACAAACTGTGGAAGTAACAGGCATCCACTTGCAAGCCTTAGCAGCTAACACGACCTTCAGACACGCATCTTTGCAGGTATCTGATGACGGTGACGATTGGAGGGTGTTGTATTGGGTGACCCCTGAGGCAACAGATGACATGCAGTACTTCACCGGGTGGGGCTTCCATCAGTCTGTCTTGTGGCGCCTTGTGATGGATTCCCCGTATGATTCTGAGGAACTGGCACTTGACTATCTTGCGCTCGAAATAGCAGGGTACTCGGCACCATGTGGAGGTGCGTCTACAGATTGCCAGTATACCCTCTCGGGGTCCTTTGACCCTGACATTGCGTGTAACATGTCTGCCATAACGCAGTTCAGCACCATCGGGAGCGAGGGCTGCAAGGATGCTTGCAATGATGAACAAGCATGCTTATCCTTTGCGCATCATGAAGAGAACGGTATATGTGTTCTGTACCGTGAGATATGCGGTCTTAACACCACTGTGATTCCATGGTCTGGATGGCGCACGTGGACCGACAAACGCGGATGCGGCCCTGCTGTTGTGCCACCTTCAAGCGACACGCAGCCTGTCGATGTCACTATGGCATGGCATGCCCCGAGTGGGAAAAGTCTTGTGACAGCAAGCCGCCCCTGGTATCGAACAGGCGGCCCTCCTGACACGGGGTACCTGCAAACAATCGCAGACGGCATGAAGTGCAATGATGAGAATGTAACATCAAATCGTCTTGGTGGGGCATACGTCGTCAGGGAGCATTGTGAAACGGCATGCATGAAGGACGAAGCGTGTCACTATTGCGCGCCGTTTGTGTGCACAACTGACAACAGGACACGGTGCACATACGCTGCGCTGCAGTTCTGCAACGATATCGTGGAAGTAACAATGGCGTTCACCTACCCATTCCCTTTACGGGCTAAGATGTCGCACTTTCGTTCGAAAATGGCGTATGGGCCAACAGCACCGAGATGTGATGTGACATGCCCTGTCTGCGGAACAAGATCGTGTCCATTGCGAGAGCTAGCTTTGGATAACCTATTGAACACGACATTCTCTTCAGTATCGTTCGGAATTCGTGGGGTGTTCAGGCCTGCAACAGCCGAGGTGCCTGAGACGACGAGCTACACAGCTACAGTGCCCACAATGACAGTGACCTTCACCTTGCCAACGGGCACCGCAACATTTAGTCTTTCGCTCTCGCATACATACTCTTTGACTGACACTTTGAGCTTGAGCCCCACGTATTCCCTCTCACACACGTTTTCGGGTTCACTGACTGCTACCGAAAGTCGTTCTCCGACCTTTACGCTCACGATGACCTTCAGCAATTCCTTGACCGACACATACAGCCTGTCGCACACCTTTTCGTTGTCTGACACTTACAGTTTGACGTTGTCCCCGACTTTCAGTCTCTCCGATAGCTTTACTTACTCGCCCTCCGTCACAGACAGCATGACGAGATCAGTGAGTGTCAGTCACTCGCTGAGCCTTTCGCACAGCTACTCTCAAACAACGACGTACACGCTGTCAAGGTCTCTGACAGACAGCTTGACCATGACGCAGACAATATCGTACACCGGTACTGCCTCTGACACCTTCAGCTTGTCGCACACTTACAGTGTGTCGCCAACACACACTTTTTCTATTCGCAGCATGACGGAGACACACACGATGTGGACAGACACATACACGGAGACAGACTGGACGGAGACATTGCTGACTGCTACAGTGTCCATGACCGTGCCGACTGAAACCGGCTCCGATTCTTTGACCCTCTCCCCTACGTTCAGTCTCACTGCATCGTATTCCTTGACAAGTTCACAGAGCGTGACAGAAAGCTCTACTCTGGTCGAAACACGCACTCAGTCCGCTACGTTGACCCAAAGCGACACGCACACCTTGAGCTTGTCTCCTAGTTTCACGGAGTCGCTGACAGAGACTATCACGCGAACTGTACCGCCAACAAGCACCGCAACCTTCTCGGAGACGCTCTCCCCCACATTCTCCCTGACGAAAACTCTCTCTGAAACACTGAGCATGTCCCTCCCTACCGTGACTGAGTCGATGTCGACATCCATTTCTCTGAACACAGCAACACCTACCTCGTCCATAACACTGACGTCGTTCACCTTGTCACTCCCCACAGCAACAGAGTCCACCAGCTTAACTGAATCTTTCACAGACTCCCTCACCTCTTCCATGACGCTGACTCTCCCCACCTCCTCCATGAGCATGACGACATCCATCACTACGTCGTTGACCATAGAGATTGAACCCCCCGCCGCCTACACCGGATACTCTGTTGGAATCAACGCAGCCTCTCCTTACGTGCATGCTCATGAGCTAGCGCTATTCAGTATGCAAACAGTAAACGAGGTGCGCATTCGTTTTGATGATTTTCTCGAGTTGTCTGACGGGAACCTCGTGTCGGGGAACTTCGAAACATCTGGCGAGGCGTTGTCGTGCGGTGCGCTGTTTTGCCTGACACCCGCAGCACCCGCTTCTACAGGTGCTGTTCACGTGTCATCGGCATTTGATTCAAGTCACAAGATAAGTGTGCATGCTCGATTTGGGATCGGCAGTGGGTCGTATGCCGCAAGCGGAGGATGGCTTGTTGCCCTCCATGGGCTAGGCCCGGTGCTTGGGAACCATGGAACAGGGTACTTCTACGGGCTGCTGTACCATGAGTGGTACACGGTCTCACGCGGTGTGTATATCATGTACGATGGGACCCTTAATGCCTCCACAAGCGGTGGCCATGTCATGGTAGTTTGTGACGATGGCACTGCGGGCGGTCTAGTTGCGTCCTCCCTACTCCAGTACACGACATCCCTAGCGACTCCAGGGCTGTGGTGGGACACATGGGTGGATGTCGATCCCAGTGGGAAGCTTGAGGTCTATGTCTCAAACTCCGAGCTTAAACCGTCGGAACCGATCATTTCGACAAATCTTACCAGACCGTTGACCGAGCTATTGGACGGGCCTACCTGGGTGTCGGGGTCCGCGGCTTCTGGATGCGGCGAAATGAAGGTTTCTGCGAAACTTGGTTTTTTCTGGCGGGAGAAATGGTGGCCAGTGGTGCCGTCTACAAAGCACTATGCTGACAGACCCACAGAGATCATCGTTACTGTGAAAGGCGAGGCTTACATCTTCGGCTTCACGCCTGGGAAGTACGGAGGCATGGCCCAGGTCACAGCACCGAATGGGACAACGCTGTTCAGCGATGTGAACATCGGATGGACACCGATGACTGGGGAGTTTGTATCGCTGAACGTCACGCTTCGGACCGGCGGTGTGCATTCCTTTGGATTAGTGTCCTTCGACGGACTAAACAGTTGGTCTCTGGATTTCCAAGCCTACGGGTGGTGGTCTTCTAACTACTCCCGGACAGATGTGAACATCACCTTCTACGTAGCTTACGGGTACATCTATGAGCCAAGGGGTGACTGGTGGAAGTGGGGCACGGTCCCCCTCGACACTGTTGGCAGCGTTAAAATTATATCTGACCTGAGAAAGTGGAAGCACGCACCGGAGCGGTATGATAACCATAAGGCATACCTGGAATCCGTCAGTTGCTACGGCACGCAGCACAGAATGAAAGCCTTTGATGTAGTCGCAGAACCTGTCCTCTCCGAAGAACCCACACAGACTGTTGCTGACACTTCAGTCATGTTCCCGGGTGACCCTGCAAGGTTTCTGTTCACAAGGCTCGTATCGTGGTTCCCAAGCACGGCCTTCGGTGTTGACATGTGGATGCGCTACAGCGACCCTTCCTCGCCACAGAACGGGCTCATCTCCTACACTGTGCCCTTTTCGAATTACCCTGCATTTGAGATTTATGATGCAGGCAGCACATGGAAGGTGGCCATCGGCAAGACAGGTTGGGTCATCAACACAGCAGACCATTGGAATCCTTTGACAAGCTTGGTGCCAGAGAGCTATGGTTACGGATGTTCGAACACTGCAAACAGTGACGATACCCTTGCGGAGGGGACTTCGTTTGCAACTTTGGCGTCGTGTGCTGCGTTCTGCACCCCTCACACGCAGTGCGCTGCGTGCAGCCCTTACAAATGTGATACTGGTACCGGGAAGTGCATATGCAGCTACCGTGCGATGCGAAGATGTGTAGGTACTTCTGTTATGGCGACAGGCTGTACACAGTACGCTATTGCCAAGAAGGAGTCAGGATGGGTGCACATGGGATTTAGGTGGAGGTCCGAAGACGGTTGCTGGTCCTTATTCCGGGATGGGGTGCTAAAGGCATCGGGTTGCGGCGTAGCGACCGGGCTAGGTGTGCAACCTGGAGGGACACTTTTGCTTGGACAGCACATTTCAGCTGCAGGCAAGACGCAGCTAAATGCGGCATTTCAAGGGTCGCTGCGGGATGTACGTATTTGGGAAGGGTATCCTTCTGAGGAACAGCTGCTGCCAGCGTCACAACCTGACGCTACGCTGTGCATGTCGTGGCCTCTGCGAAATGGAGAAACACACGATGTGTCGGGAAACAACCGCCACCTTTCGTCAGCAGGCACTGAGCTGGGATGGACTGTCCTAGCAGAAGAAGCGCCCCTTCCACCCACACCTATCGACACTCCAGTGCCAGCAGCAGTAGCCGCGACCACCATCCCCGAGAGTATAGACCACATTTCGATGGCAGACTACAGGTGGCTCACAACCTGCGATGTGGACGATGATGGGACAGCAGATGTCGTTGCTGTCTCGGACGACGGGCTTGTGACGTGGTTAGCGGGCGGGTCATGGTCGCCGAGGTACGTGGGGAAGATGGAAAAGGCATGCCAGGTAGATGCGAGGGACATGGATCGCGATGGTGACATCGACTTGTACGCGGCATGCGGTGACAACATCTACTTGTGGACAAACACCAGGAAAGGTGTATTCACAGAGACTAAGATAGTACCCTCTAACCTCCCTGGCAGTTTAGAGGGCATGTGTGTGGCTGATGTGGACGGCGACGCGGTGGATGATGTTCTTCTGTCTTTCAAGGATGAGTCTGTAGTGACACCACAGTATCCTCCTGACGCTGTGCCCAACGAGGCCATGCGGTTGCGTCTCGATGGGAACACGCATGACAGTGTGGAAGACGCAAAGGGGCTTACACGTGATGACACGACACTAGACCCTATCTGGGTGCAAGACGAAGTGGTTGAAGGAGTAGGTGCTGCCTATTTTGACGGGCTTCGTTGTGGTCAGGGACCGCTGGGGACGGCAGTCAGTGGAACCACACAGCTGACTTGGTCGGCTTGGGTGAAGCTTAACGAGACACTGAGCGTAAACGAAACGGCCGCTGTTAACATCACTGCGTCAAGCAACACGTCCACAATTGTTAGCAGTGCAAACAATTACACAGAGGAAGTGTGGAGCCTCAAGATAGACTATTATGTGGGGTTCTTCTGCAGCATTGGGGACGACACGACCTTATCATTATCGCAGCGTGTGCCAATATCAGGAGTGTGGTACCACGTAGTGTGTGTATGGGACGGTATCGCGGGCACTCTGCAAATGTATGAGAACTATCTGACGACGGGTGCTGTCACAACCTCTGTCACCTCTACGGAATATACAGACCAGCGGATAGGAGTGGGCTGCTCTTCATCGAACAGCTCTTTAGCGTTCATAGGAGTCGTCGACGACATACGTGTGTGGGTGACTGCCCTACCATTTTCCCACCTTGTGGGTGACACAACTGGGTCACTCAGCACTAGCCTGCACTTACCACTTGACGCTTCCGTCACCGACAAGTCGGCCTACACTAGAGGGGTATACGGTGCGTCTCTTGACTGGGACGTAAACGGCGTGACAGCCGAAGCAATGCGCATCCCTCAAGACGGTTACATTGGTGGGGTAGACATGTCAAGGATCTTGCCTGTCGTGACACACATGACGCTGGCATTGTGGGTGCGGGTATCCGATGTGAGCGGCAGGGGTGTGCTGTTGGGTACTGACACGTTTGGGGTGTACTACGACTCGGGATGGGTAAAGTGCACAACTTTCAGCAATCAGTTCAGCAGTGCTATTACTTCGAAGGTGAGAGTGGCGTTTGGTGTGTGGAGCCATGTAGCGTGCACCTTCAACGGGGTGAGCCAGACCACGGCAGTCTTTATCGACATGGCGAACGTGGGATACGTCATCGGAACCTACTGGTACGTGACACCACCAGCAGAGTCTTTCAGGGTGGGTGGTGGTGACTGGTCAGGAGACGTGGATGACGTGCGAGTGCTGCACACATGCGTCATGCCCGGCCAGATGACGTCTGTCTTCGCACCAAGAAGCAACCTTGCGTACCAGCTTTCAGAGGAACAATATTTCGATGCCACATCTTCCCGATCTGTCACGTTGTCACCCATTTCCACTTCCCAGTCATCACCACGTTCGATATCCTTGTGGGTGATGCCACTCACAATTACGAGTTCGTACCAGTGCGTCGTCTCGCTTGCCTCGCCCACAGCAGCTGCCCACTTTAAGCAGAAGATTTGCATTTCTTCCACTAATATCCGTATCACAGAAGGCCCTGACACGGCTGGGACCATCACTGACTTCCCGGTAACCGTGACCTTATCCTGGCTGCACATTGTTGTTGTCTACTCAGGAACCTACTTATCCGTCTACGCCAATGGCGAACCTCTCACAAGCCCTGCTTACGAAGTACCAGTTAAGTTCGGCACAGAGTGGAGATACGATAACAACCTCGGTAGCTACGGATTTGACTTTACAGGATGGGCAAAGGATCTGCGAGTTTATTCAACTGCGTTAACGAAGACACAGGCGAAAGGACTCTACGGGAGTGGCGCCGTGCAATGGTTGAAAGGGACCGGAAAGCTCCAGTACGAGACCCGTCTACGAGGCAACACCACCGGAAGGCTTTCCGGTGTTATCAAGTCATGTGTAGACTGGGATGGTGACGACGATGTTGATGTGGTCCTTGTGGGCAACGGGTACGGAGACGTGCCGCGTGTCACTGTGCTTGCTAACAATGGAGTGGGGAACTTCACAGAGCATCCGAATGACCGGCCTTTGAAGGTGCATCTTGCTGAACCACCTCAGTACACTACCCCCCGCCTTAGGGACTTCAATTCCGATGGTACACCTGACCTGATGATCCCTCGCACCGACGGTGTCATCACAACTGTGACATCGAACGTCTTCAGCCACTCTCTGCCTACATACAAGGATGTATGTGCGAACGTGTCATGCACTTTGTATGACTTTGTTGAGCACGGTGAAGCATATGTAGGTGTCTTGTCAACGGCGGATGAGAACAGGGTTCTTGCTGTATTTTCAGAGAGCATTGAGGTGCTTGCCACGTTTCCACGAAGCAAAGTTGTATCCAATATTGTGAGTGTGGGGAGTGACATCGTCTTCTCCACGCAACAAGGGCTGTGGAGGTTCCATCGTCCAGTAAAGGCGACGAGCGTTAAGCTGCTTCATCCTATTATGCACCTCCCCTTCGCTGACGGGAGGGGCGGCTACGTGAGCGACATTATCGACGGCAACAACGGGTACATCGTAGGCGACTACCAGTGGGCACCTGGGGGTCTCTACCTGAGGTCAGCACGCGTCATTGTCCCCCTCTCGGTAGAACAGCCGCTTGCTGCCTTCACCTTAACGTTATGGGTCCATCAACATCAGCACCGTGTCCATAGAACTGTGGCCTCTCTGGAGGGTGTCATCGACCTCGTTCTAAATAATGGGCACTTCTATGCAGGCAGACCTGGTGACGTGGCTTGTGGTTGCCAGCTAAACCAACTGGGGACGCAAGAATGGCACTCTCTTGCGGTAACCTGGGGTGGCACTGCAGGCCTACGGTTGTTCATAGATGGCAGGGCTTTCATGTCCTGCGGAACAGATTACCCGCGCACTGCATCATCCTCGATAGATCTCTCGAATAGTGAGATCGAGATTGGGAGGGATTTTGAAGGTGTGATAGGTGGTCTTAGGCTTTACGACCGCATTCTGGAGGAAGCTGAGCTTCTTGGTATCTACCACCTCAAGGTGTACGGCAACGTTCCAAAGTTTGTGCCGAAGAGCGTGATTTGTCCAGCCACAGGCGGATGGCACCCCACACCTGACGGGATGAAGTGTGTTCGTGCTGTTGGCACCACTGGTGTCCCACGGAAGGATGCGTTGCAGATGTGCAAAATGGTGGATGGTTGTGACTGGGCCGACTATCAGGGAGGGGTGCCGGCTTCCAGTATATACACAGTAGCTGGGGTGGAGACGCTTACTGCATGTAAGAGTTCATGTTGTGAAAGTTCTTTTTGCGCAGGTGTTATCTGGGATTCTGCTGGCTGCTCGCTTCTGTCTACGTTAAAAGGCTTCAAGGGCTACCCTTCTGGTCCCGAGGTGAAGGTCTGGGTAGTGATTAAGTCGTCCCCTGCACATATGTTCACATTCAACGACTTCTCGCTTGCCGATAGCAACACAGCAGGTGTGTTTGCAGTTGTCGACGGTACGAGTGTGTTGTTCTCGGGAGGCCAGTTCGGGCAGGCATGTGAGCTTGGTGACAACCAAACCCTGTCGGCCACACTTGCGTCGCCTGTCAGCTACCAGCTCTGGACTGTGTCGATGTGGGTCAAGAAAGTCCAGCATTTTTCGAACACTGAAGAAACGCGTTGTCACTGGGCGCTGGGCTCCGATGTGTACTTCTGTCAAACGTATTCAGGCCTTGTTGTGAAGACACCGTTTGATGAATATCACTTCGGCACGCCTCCTCGGACAGGTTGGCACCACTATGAAGTAGGATTCGATGGCATGCAGTTACACGTCGCAGTTGACTGCGAAGCTCGTCCGTCGCAAAGTGCCAACCTGACTTCGACAGAGACGCTCACGCTGCTGTACGTTGGCTCGCAGTTGACAGACACAGCAGGCGGGCAGTGGAAGTATGACAATCTCCTGCTGTGGCCACACTATCTTCCCCCATGCAGTGCCGCCAAGCATGTTGAAACCGGGCTTCGAACTGAAGCGACTTTTGCGACAGTGAACACTGAAGAGGAAAACACGTGGTACACTGGCATAAAAGGCCCCATACCGGCATGGCTCAAAGGAACAAGCGCAGGCCCTCATCAATACACCAAGTACAGAGGCGATCACGGGTGTGGTATTAATGCTACGTGGCCAGTCCTGATGTCTGATGGGACATGGTTGTGTGGTGGGTACAACACTTCTGCCGCAGCTTTATGTGAAGCGAAGGTAGTGGACCCAGGTGTAGAGTCAGCTCCTGTTTTGACAGCAAAGCTGGAGTCGGATGCACTTCCTGAGCACGGCGAGTCGCAGACCTGGGTCACCGTGCTCCTGCAGAAAGATCCCACTCTGGGCGGTGGGTACTTCCCCCCTGGCAAATACAGCACCTACGGCAGCGTTGACGCAGGTGTCTTCCTCAACATGGGCATTGATTGGAGGAAATACCGCCAGAGCGATGGGTCTCTTGAATTGCGTCTCTCATGGCCGCATGGTGCCTGTGATGGCACCGACCTGTATGACATGATCTGGAGGCAGGACAGCCAACCGGATGCCTTTGGTGCTCCGGAAGGCTACCGTGCCGTGGACGTACCATACACCGCCATCAATGGCGAGCCGTTTACAGGCTTGCATTGGAGCAGAGAAGCTGATAAAACACTGCTTGATGGGCTGAGCCACGCCACTGGCTCTTTGGGGTACGGTGTTGGTGCCCGGACACAGCTTGGATGCGGCATGCTGGGACCTGACAAAAGAGGCGTGCACCACGTAGAGCTGAGCATAAAAGTAGCTGAGAACATATTGGTACCTAATCCTATTACAGTAGCTTTCTGGATAAGGAGCAGGGCGGAGCCTTGGGGTGCCGAATGGGCTGATGAAGCTCCTGATTCGTGTCCTGGGGCGCATTGCGGGTGTGATGCTGTAAGCAGGACACACGTAGGTATTGGGAGGCGGTCTGCTGTTACTGCTGCATGGATTGAGAATGCACGGAGAGTGACTATCTCGAACGATATGTCCGTGTTGCCAGGCACCGTGTGGACCTGCCCAAAGGATAACAAAGGCCGCGGCCCCAAGAGTAGCACATGGCAGACAGTGTCACCGGTCACAAGACGGTACGGTGTATTCTCTTACCGAAAGAAGGGACAAGCAAGTCCTGATATTGCAATGGAGTGCGAAGGTCGTAGTAACTTCAGGGGATCGTGCGGAATAACTGTAGGACGCCCTACCCGCAGCGTGTTGAATAGGAAAACGCATATAAACAGCCCACAGTTAGTGAAGAACGTGTGGAGCGGTGATGAATGGAAGCACTTTGCACTGACATGGGAGGGTGCGGAGGGCTGTTACCGACTGTACCTAAACGGCGAAGTGGTGCAAAGCGGGTGCGGGCACAACATAGGTGGTGTCATCGAAGGTGGGGGCTCCTTTACTTTGGGGCACATAGTCAACACTGATTTGGTGGTGCTTCCGAACACTGCAATCCACGGGTCCTTGGCTGACTTTGCATTTTGGTCACGTGTCCTTGACGCGGCTGAAGTCGTCAACGTGATGATGGACGATATTCCAAAGCATGCTACAGTGCACTGGCCTTTGAAGCCTCCAGACATTCTTCACGATAAGTCGGATGGGAGATACAGGCTGCTGCAGCAAGGTGCTTTCAAGTACCACAACCCTCCACCAGAGCCACATACACAACGAAAGAAAAGGGTGCAGTTTCCTGGAAAGCGATCCATGGCACTGTGGACGGGTGCGTATCCTGTGTCCTTCAGCGACGGCTCTTCTGGGGTCACAGTTTGCTTGTGGCACAAATCTCTGGATACGAACCGGATTGTCTTCTCCTTTGCGGCCTCAAAAGGAGCACTGTCTGACTTTGGCTTGGTGTGCTCTGATGGCGCCTGTGTTGTGCTTTTCAACGGCGCTCCCACAGGTGCTTCTTTCAATGATGCTCTTCTCTCATCAGCTTGGGTCCACTTCTGCCTTGTGCTGCAGGACAACACTGTCACTGCGTATATTAATGGTATCCCATTCCCAGTGGCAGCGCAAAAGCCGTTCTTAGCCGAGGCGGAAGCCAGTCTCGTTAATGATGACGCGTGGAAAGCTATCGATGGTCGCCTACCTTCAAACGGGACCTTTGATGGGATGTACTGTTACCAAAGCAGTTCGAATGCAACAGACTGGCTGCGTGTGCGAATGCAAGGTGAGCAGTGGGTGGCATCTGTGGAGCTAGTGGGGTCTTCAGAGTCATTCTACATGCAAACAGGGTATGACATTCGCGTGGGGACTACGGGCACTACTGCGGATGACCTCTGCTCCGAAGGGGTGTCCATCAGGGGCGGCAGGGTACAAGTAGTGAGATGTGCTAAACCGCTTTACGGTACTTATGTGTCCATACACAGTGACTCTGGCCTTGTTTTGTGTGAGGTTGCAGTGCGCAGTACTGGGACGCACACGTCCCTCCCTACAATGGGACACTTCTACCTAGGAACTGCAGGTCATTCGGACGATGAAGAAGCACAGTTCGAAGGCTCACTCGCCGAGGTCAGAGTGTGGACCACATGGCTGTCGTACTCACACGTGTTGCTCGACATGGTATCGGCCGCACCACGTCCAGGCTCGTTGTGGTGTTGGTGGAAGTTGGACACTCTCAAAGACAGCTCTGAAAATGCCTTGCATCTAGAAGTTGTATCTTCTAGCGGGTTGAGCCGTGTACAAGGACGGTGGGAACTTATATTCAGGCAACGCTACCCCAGCGTTTGGGACAAGGGCTTAGAACACCTTGCGGATGCAACGCAGTTTGCAGCGTTGGGAAGGTTAGCAGAAGAATTTAGATGGGGTGATGGGAGGCTGGGGCTGAAGCTGGAATGGGGCAACAGCATCGCAGAGAAGGAGGAGTGGTGGCAAGTTAGTGACCCAACAACAGAGAGTACCATTGTTGGTTTCTCCCCTGCGAACAAGAGAAGCAGTTATGTTTTCGAAGGGCTGTTTCGAGATGGGGTGCTTGCCTTGATGAATGGCGCTGCTAACGCATCGACTCTGCAGTATGCAGTGGGTACATTCAGTGGGGATGCCGCTCCAACAAGTGCGGGGGGCTATTCCGAAGATGTCAAGCTGTATGGTTGGACAGAGAGGACATGCATCAACATGTGGATGCAAACTGCTGATGAGTGGTGTTCAAGCAACACGCTTACATACCACCAGATGACCGTAGATACGTGCAAAGAAAAGTGCAGGGGTCTTCATGGGTGCACAGGGTTCTCTTATCCGTGTGTGGCGGGAGGAGAGGTTCAAGATGAGTGCTGCGAGGTCCACTTCCCTCCAATGGCGTCAAGCCTTGTGGCTGCCTTTGAAGGTCCGTCGATTATATCAAGTGTGCTGACAGTTGAGGAGGGCACCTTTAACATCACCGATGTCCCTCAGGAGATGCTGGGGGGGAAGTACGTGGCCTCGGACAGTAGCACTGGCGATAACACAACTGTGGCTGTAACCGTCTCGCTGGCATCCTGGCTGTACGTCTTGTATGACGACAACGTCGACGGCAACATACCTCTCGTCAATGACTTCAACACCTCATGGGAGGTGGTGGCGACAGCCTTGCGGAGCGACTTAAACATAACAACAACCGCTGCTAAAAGACTTGTACCGCGAGGGACGCACTATGTTTCTGCTTACCGCACCTGGTTTGCAGTTGTGGTCAGAGGCGCCGATGTTGGAATTGATGGTGGCCATTGCACACCTGTGCAGTATCCAAAAGTAAACAGATGGGCTCTCACAAGGGATTGCGACTCTCACCGGCATCTCTCAGATAAGCAGTGTTACCAGGGAAGCGACTGCGTCTCTTGCCTCGCAGGCAGTGGTTACAGGGCTGACTGCAGCATTGCGTGTGCACAAGACCCAGCATGTAACTACTTCACATCGTACGAAGACGGCTGGTGTTCCCTGCTCGCCACGTGCGCGCCATTTTACTACAACACTGAGGACAGACCTTGTAAAACCTATCAGATGATATCATCGCAGACCCTAGGCTTCAAGACAACATTTGACATGCCTGTCGTCAAAGCAGCACGGCTGTCTTACAAGTCAAGCAAGCACTACAGGACAAGGTACCCAGAGGTCACGCTGCAGTGGAGTGATGCCTTCACCGTTGAGATGTGGATGAAGGTCGAAGACGTGCACTGCGGCTGCTGCCCCGTCTCTGCAGGGAACGCGACAATCGACATTTTCGCTATTGTGATCAACGGTGGCGGCATAGCGTCCATCACTGTTGCAGGGGAAACCAGACACAACCGTGTGCCGCTTGCGTTGACAGCCGGTGAATGGGTACATGTCGCTGTTTCATGGGCTTCAGCCACTGGATTGTGTTCCGTTGTGGTTGACGGTACTGAGGTATGTTGCGCCTTCTTGACATAAATGTGAACAGGAGTCGTTTTACATTGCAAAGCATGTGCATCTTGGACAAGGCGTCCTTAGAATAGGACAGTACTTTCCTCTGGGCATCCCGGGCACTGTGATGGTATGAGAACCTATTTTTTTCTATCTCTCTTTCAAGGGATTTTCTGGCGAGTTAGCTCATGTGAGGATATGGCGCACGTCACGCACCAACGAGGAGCTTGATGATTGTAAGAGGCAGTCTGTAGGGCCCTACCACAGCAAGCTGTTGGGTGCTTGGGAGCTCGACGGCACGTTGAACGACACGGTATGCTAGGGATGATAAAATAACACACGCACAGTCCGGTCGCTCGAACCACCTCTCCATGCATGCACAGGTCTCGTGGAACGAGGTGCGAGACGTTGCATGGTCCTCAGCATCGACTGTCTCTGTCAGGGCATACTCATCTTCTGAGTGCTCTTCGCTGTGCAGTGCATCGCCAACTTGCAAGGCTTGGAAATGGGACGGTGCATGTTCCATCACCTCAGACACCACTTTGCAGTGGACAGCATCTGCCGGTTCTCTCACTGGCAGGTTCCGTAGTTGTGCTAACCTACACTGGAACGAAAGCAGGAAAACCGCACTCAATGCATTGCCTCACCCGTTACCCGCGTACTCTCGGGAGCCATGGTGGTGGTACTTCAATTTGGTTTATAACAAACGCAGCTGTGCTGCAGCATGCAATTCTCAACCCGGTTGTACCGCTTGGACATGGCTGAGAGATAGCAATGAGTGCTATGGTGTGAAGACACCCGCATGGGGCGCTATCTTCACAGACGACACGGTGAGCGGGTCGGCTATGGGGTGCTTCGACTACCCAAGCGTGGCTGTGATCCCCTTAAAGGGAGGAAGGGTGGGCTCCATCCAGCATATGAACCACGTGTGTGGTGCAGCAGGAGGGAGGGCTTTGCAGCTGCAGGACGAGTACCACTTGCAGTGGTTGTCTTACGAAGTTTTTGGCAACTACAGCTACACAGGTAGTGTTCCTGTTGCCTACATGAACGCGAGCCGTATTGTGAACTCATTCGATGGCCGCCCGATGGACTCGTTGTTCAGCAATCTCGACAGAAGTGTGTTCATTACCAATACTGCATGGAACACAGAGCTCCTTGGGGACACCTTCATAGGGTTGGACACCACAGAAAGAAACCTGACTACATGGGCCATGAATAGCACAGACACGGAGTTCATACTGTGTGAGTCGGTCGGTGTGAGATATGGAGTGCAAGATCTGAGTGTTTCGGCAAGAGGGAGTGCTGCCTGCCGTGGGAATCAGGAGGATACATGCAGCTATGCGTGTCAGAACGGTCACTGTGAGTCACCTGTTGGGCCTTGTGTGTGCCATGCAAACTACTACCCGCCTGATGACTGCAGTCAATATTGCGTACATGACCTTAGTGACAACAAGACCGACTGTGTCCCGAGGAGCCCTGAGTTGCATGTGTCCGATGCAAATGAAGCCGTTTCGGAGTACATACCTACGCTTGTGTCTGTGACGGGTAGCATGACAGTCCCAATACTGCACACGTCTGCTTTTCATCTCAAAAAGGTATCCAGTGAAGGGTACAGAATAAAAGTGGTGCGCAGTGGCGGTAGAGGGTGCAGGGTTCCTGAGCACCCGGCGTCGCCAACCTCAGAGGTGACCTTTGTTGGTGTGGTTGACACGAGTGACGAGTGCGCGGAGTTGGTAGACGCCAGGTACAGGAGGGTGGAACCAGTATACACTGATGTTGCGTACTTGTGGAGTATCGATGGGAAGTGTTACTACGCAGCAAGCATCAGTGAGTCGGGGGCATATAACAGCACCTACACTGGGTGTCTGCTGACAAGTGCAGTCACAACGGACATGTTGTGCGCCTCGCGACCCCACACCACGTGGATCCAAGAGCCTGCCGTCACAAACACGGCCTTGCGGAGAGGCCGAACCGAATTGGTGTACCATGTCACCGCAGAAAAAACCGGCAGTTTTCTCATGTGCTACCAGCCTGCTGTCGGGAACCGTCCCTGGCTCAGCACAGGTTTCTTTACAGTCCGACCGTGGACTTGTGCAGAAAAGAAACAGTTAGTTCCGTCTTCGATGTGTGTTCCGTAGTCGCCAGTTTTCCATTTACACTTCAATCTTAATACAGTACTCTATCGAGGCTGGACCACAGTTACTCAAAAGCTTTTAAATTATGCTTGCATCCAGCATCCTCTCAAGTTATTCATTTACACTTATCGAAACAAACTAATAATGCGATGGCTTTTACTTTTTGTGTGTTCTATTAGCACTTCTGTTGCTGAGAACATAACGGAGATAGGGATGTGCCGCGATGGGTTCTCGAAGCAGTCCTCCAGGCTGTGCTCGAGTGGGAACAGGGGGCGTGTCGTCGATTCAACAACGTGCGACAATGCACGAAGGGATGGGATCTTCCCTGCTGTTCTTTGTCGTTTTGAGTGTTTAGTGGGGAAGTGCATGGCGGAACCAGAGTGCAGTGGATTTGCAGTGCACTACTCGAAGGGGAAGATGCAGAGTGGCGTGCTAGTCATGCATCTGGATGAGAAGGGGAGCAAGCCGATGAAGGGGGTGAAGTGCTTTGCGAAGACTGAGCACTTGAAATGTGAACAGTTGTGCGAAGAGAACTCGGTGTGCGAGGACGGGGCGTACAGCAACACACCGGCACTTTGTGAATACGGCGGTGATTGTGCAGACTGTGGGAAGCGTCCTATCGTGCCTTCCTTGCAAAACCATTACAGTGTGGAACATGGCTTGTGCTGGACATCAGCCATGCCCACGTCTCGCCTGTGCAGCGCAGCCTCGGCCGTCTCTGGCCTCCCTGCTACGTGTTCTTCTGCCAATTCGCACGGCATTGTCTCTTCTTCCTCCTGCGACTACTCGTGCCTCCAGACCCGGTGTACTTCCGATCCTTCTTGCGCAGGATTTTACCTGCTTTCAGGTACACCAATAAGCTTCACAGCAATCTTTCTCTGGTACATCGGTGAAGTGTTCCACCCGTTAGACATGTCACCCTGTTACGTGAAACGAAGTGTGTTGCTGTGCAACAACACCTGCCCCACAGCTATGGACGGGGTTTGCGACGATAGCTGCCCAAAGGGAACCGACTGCCACGACTGTGGCGTGTTGTCAAAGCAGCACGCCGACCACCTTGCCCAGTCCAGCCACCCGCACCTGCTCTGCAACGACTCGTGCACGGAATGGAGGCGTGATGGACTATGTCAGGACGGGGGCTCTGAGTCCGATGCTGCGTACTGTCCCCTGGGCACTGATTGCACGGATTGCGGTATCAGAATTGTGGGAATACATGCTGTGACCAATGCACCAGGGGCCACGCCAAGCAAAGTGCCAGCGACTTCGGCACCGGTCACCAATATCCCGAGTGTGCCGTTACCCGTGACCCTCGAACCAAGCCATCTGACTTCTTCACCCCAAACGACGGAACCGTCCGTAAGTCCCGTGCAACCAGAGACAGCATCTCCCGAGGTGTCAACTGCAATGCCAGAGATGGCACAGCCAAAGACCGCACAACCAACGACGATAGAGCCAAAGACCGCACAACCAATGACGATAGAGCCAAAGACAACAGAACCAATGACGGCACAGCCAGAGATCATTCCTAAGACTGTGCAACCAGAGACGGCAGGACCTATGACGGCAGAACTGACCGCACAGCCAGAGATCATTCCTGAGACTGTGCAACCAGAGACAGCACAACCAATGATGCCAACGGAGCACCCCGACACATTGATACCTGTTGAGCACCCGACTCACCAACCAGCTCCTCCATTGTTTCCTCTCTGCAGCAATGAGTGCGGCTTTTCCAACGACAGTATCTGCGACGACGGGGGGTTGTGTGCTTATGGAACTGATTGCACCGACTGCGGCGTTCGCCGCCTTTCCTTCAGCGCTATGTACTGCAAGGACACCTCCAGGCTGTGTCCCGCGAGCGGTGCAACCTGCGTGGGGTCCCTAGTTGATGGGACGTTTCATCAGAAAAGATGTGACTTGACGTGCTTGCTGAGCAGGTGTCACTCCTCACCCGACTGTGCGGCTGTCGTGCAAGCTGGCGACAAATTCACACTTGTGAAGAAAAGCGAGCCAGGCGATGCACTGTGCTATGTGAAGGACAATGTGCAGGTAAACCCCTTCGTAAGAGGAGGGACGTCGTGTGAAGAGCCATTCTACAAGCGCAACCTGTGCTTAGAATCGCCGGGAGACCCCTTGTGCAAAGGGGCTGTGGACGGGTACTTTTCAACGTCAGTATGCAACAGTGAATGTTTGGCGAAGAGGTGTGGGATGGAGAAATCGTGCAAAGGGTACGGGGTGGGGCCACATGGAGGGGGTTTCGTGGGGTCGTTGAAAGCACCTGGAGGTCAGAGGCAAGGAGGGGTGAGGTGCAGAGTGAAGGAACCGGTCACGTTCGAGGTCACAACGACGAGAGCTGAGACGGGAACGACCCAACTGAAACTAGCGATGAGCCCTGGTGAATGGTTGAAAAAGGTTGATTTTTTCGAGCGGAAGAACATCACAGGTATCTCACGTGAAGACGTGAAGCGGGTTACCTACGACGGTCGGTACATAGTGGTGCAGCTTTATGGCGACAGGCGAAGTGCAGTTAAGTCGCAGTGGTTTGTTGAAGAGTTCAAGGTGCACAATAGCAGCTTTGACGATCCTGTCATCCACCTGTCGTCGGGAGTTGCAACATGGTGTGTCATGGGCCTTATTGTTGCTGTGATATGCACCGCGGTTTTCACCACAAGAGGTTTCTCCAAGAAGAAGATTCTTGTTCCACGTCTTCCTGAGCCCTATGCGAAGCTTACCAAGGCCGGGTCGCCTCCGAGGGACAACTCCCCTTGCTCGCAGACCTCACTCCACGACATTGTTAGCACCCCTGGGCCCGCCCTCCTCTCCACATCCCCGTCGTGTTTCGCCCATGAAAGCGATATTGAAAACCGCAGGCGACGATCGTCTTCAAAGTCTTCGCCTAGCGGGTGAACAGGCTTCTATAAAGGTTCTATCTAGTTAAGTTTTCTTCTTCTTCTTTCTTTCTCCTTTCTTAATATTTCACAGCTAGTAACCACTACTATTAGTTTTTTATTGTTTTCCACCCATTTTCCGTTCAACCCACACACATTTTCTGAACAGGAGGCGGAGGAGGGTGAGGGTGAGGTGAAACAAAAAAAAAAGAAAAAAAACAAATACTTGAAAAGAATGACGTCTTTGGAAAAATTGAAAAAAGTGCTGGAGCAGCTGAAGTCAGACGGGAGTGTGGTAGGGTACGCGGTGTTCGAACTGCAAGACCGGCAGTCGGTGAAAATACTATCGGAGGGAAAACTGGGAGAGGGCGAGTCGGAGGCAGAGACGGTGTCGGAGATGCTGCAGATGCTGGGCACGTGTTTGAACGGCAGTGAAACGTTTAAAGAACTGTCCATATCGTATCCAGAGTCCACATTCCACGGGATGATCATCGGTGACTACGAGGTTTGTGTCCTCTCCCCCCCCTCCCCTTTTTTTCCCCACCCCCCACCCCCCCCACTTTACAGGTCGTCTACCGTTCGCTGAAATAGGAGACCCTCAATAAAAAAGAAGAGAGAACAGTGTTTTTTTTTCTTCTTCTCTTCTCTCCGTCTTTTCCACTATTGTTTATTTTAGTTCAAAAAAAAAAAAAAGAGAAAAAAAAGAAAATCTCCGAAGAGGGGGGAAGGGGGGGGAGAGAGGGAAAGAAAAGAAAAAAAAAAGAAGAAGAAACACAAGGTAATGCTGTATGGGTTGCTATTCGGCGCGCAGCATTTCAAAGACGATGACAACTTCCCAGATTGGATCAAGAAGGCTCCTGTGAGCCAGGAGGTCGACGAGTGGACCGCGAGGGATCTCACGAACATATCATGGTTAATGACGAATGCTATAACTCAGAAATCTGCAAGATTCGACCAGTTGCTAGTTAACCCGTGGCAAGACCCTATGGACCGCCCGGAGATGGTCGCAGGAGGGATGCTTGTTGCGGGGCTCATGATGGGTGTTGGGAGGGGCTTTTTCATGGCGAAAGATATCGCATTGAGATCGAACGATCCATTTACGATGGCCACAGCGGCAATGGCAACAAGCCTTTTCAAGTACGGTGCGTCGATGGGTATTATAGGAGGCAGTCTTTTAGCAGGGGATAGGATAGTTCAGCATGGGCGACGCACCCTCGCCGAGCGGCAAGGGGTAGAATTGTCGAAAACGCAGGATGTGGAACGAACCCCACTTAACTACGCGATTTCTGTGGCAACCTCCACCTCAGCGTTCACTCTTATGGACGCACGCAGGCCAACACCACTCCTCCGAAACCTAGCGTTGTGGACAGTGCCTGGTCTTGTGGTATGGAGTGGATCAATTGAAAGTTTTTTTTTATTTACACGCAGATCGGATATTCAGTTGGGATCTTCAAGTGCAGGGTGATCGAGACAATGCGGCAGGACATGCTTGATGATGGTGCCAGACGGGCCTTTTACAATACAATCAATGACGATGAATGATGGGTTTTTTTTTTTTTTTTTTTTCCCCTTTTTTTTTTTTTTTTTTTTTTTCTCGTTTTTTTTTTTTTTTTAAACAAAAGATTTTTTTCCGTTCTGTCCCTTAACAAAAGAAAGAAAGAAAAGGGAGAAAAAAAGAAGAAGAAAAAAAAAAAGAAAAGAAAAAAGATGTCCGACACGGACAAGCAAGCCATGTCATATGAGGGCGTGGACGTGGGAAAGGGCAACGTGCCGTACTTTGAATGGAACCAGGTTTTTAGCTTTGCGCACAAACAAGATAAAACGGGTAAAACCTTGGATCGAAAACTGCCTCCCGATGTCGCGCTGGATGCGCTTGGGGGCAGCCGTGGGCTGTCTCCCTACGATCCCTCGATGGGGAGATGGCACGTTTGCAGAACACCAAACGACGCATATTTGAAATGTCTCTCCGATAAAAAAATGTCCGACTGGGACCCTCACGAAAGAGTTGCAAAGTGCTACGAGCAGAAAACCACATTGATGACGTGCCTGGTGAAGCACAAGAAGGCGGAAAAACTTAAAAAAAAAGAAAACGAGGGATCTGCTGACCCGCTGAAATAAAAACTCCCCCCCCCCCCTCCCCTTTTTTTTCCAATCGTAAGGGGAAACCATTTATAAAAAAACAAAAGGAGGGGAATGTATGTAAATGGAAGAACAGTGGCGATGCGGGCCCTTCGTAGGCATTCTATTGACCTAAAACTGCACCCGTGGAACTCCACATCTGAGGAGATAAATGAAACCATAGAGAGCGTGAAAGAAACGGTCGAAAAAAATTTAAAAACAGGGGAAGGGGGCAGTTTGAAGATTGTCGGTGCTAAATCAGTTATAGCCGCTGTGAAGGGTTTGGCATTGGCAGAAGAATCATTGACGGGTGGCCATGAATCAGCATGGGGCGGCGAAGGAGGCATGACATGCATAGTTGAGCGAGAGAATAAAAATTTCCACACATTCGTCATTCGATACACTAAGGAGGGGTTTCAATTCCCAGAATCTGCTAGGATGACCGATGTCTTGGACAAATCAGAGCTGACCGAAGATATTTACCAGTGGGCCGCAGCAACTCCGACAAATTACTGGACTGATGAACCTTTGCAGCTTGATTTCAACAAAGACAGCCCGGAGTACAAGCGCCCCTACCACCTCAGTTCTGCAGAGTTTGTTGAAAATATCCTTACCCATCCCAAGAACGAGTCGATTGTTCGCGGGATGGGGCCGTCAATATTCAACTGCCTTCAAGTCATCTCTCACGCCACCAACGCCATCGAGCTTCCGGTTCATTTCAGCCCCAGGCACCTCCCTGTCGACTCCACCGCTGTGTCAACCTTCAAAGACGATATCAGAGATTACTTTGAGCGGGGCATGGTGCACTTCCGGGATACTGACGCGCTGCCTTCGCGAAGGGCAGATGGAAAGGTCCTGACACCACCCGAGGTTTGCCTTTTTTATTTTTTTATTTTGAAATTGATTAATTCCAGGACTTCGATGAATCGGATTATTTTACAGTTGCATTCGGTGTCAGGATTCAATGACACAACGAAAAAAAAAAAGGATGAGGAAAAAAAAATCAACATTATAAAAAAAAAAAAAAAAAAAAGAAGTGTAGTGTGGTCCCCCCCCCCCCCCCCCCCATTTCCATTCCCGACAAAAAAATTCTTCTTTTTTTTAAAATCTTTTTGTGTTTTCCGTTCCAATACCCTGTATTATGTTTTCATAAAAGAAAAAGAAAAAAAAGAAGAAGGTACCCCCCCTTCCCCCCCGCCTTCCGATGGACGCGTACGAGCAGCTGGAGATGATAGGTTACGGAAGCTTTGGAAGAGTAGCGAAGATCAGGAGGAAGTACGACGGAAGGGAGTTCGTGTGGAAGGAGATGGACTTCGGGAAGATGAACGACAAGGAGAAACAGCTGATCGTGTCCGAGGTGAATATCTTACGAGGCTTCAAACACCCTTACATTGTAAGGTACTACGACAGGATCATCGACAGGGACGCATTCAAGATATACATCATTATGGAATTCTGCGACCGTGGCGACCTTGCGGCCACCATCAAGAGAAACAAACAAAACAACATCATCCCCGACGAAAGACATGTGTGGCGCATCGCCCTGCAGCTCTGTTTAGCTTTGGAACAATGCCACTGCAGAAAAGAAGGAAAGATCCTCCACAGGGACATCAAACCAGCTAACATCCTTCTAGACAAGGACAACAATGTAAAACTGGGCGATTTTGGCTTGGCAAGGATAATGGGCGACCAGTCCATTCTCGCGCACACCACAGTAGGAACGCCTTACTACATGTCACCAGAACAGATCAACGATCAGCCTTATGATGAACGAAGTGATGTGTGGGGGCTTGGTTGTGTTCTTTACGAGTACTGTCAAGGGCATCCTCCTTTCGAGGCGAACAGCCAGTTATCCCTTGCCACTAAGATTAAGGCTGGTCGGTATAAACCATTGCTGAGGCATTCTAATGAGATTGCATCATTTATCGCATTGTGTCTCTCGGTTGACTCTGCAAGGAGGCCCAGCGTGGAAGAGCTGCTTTCGCTTCCTTGTCTTTCATTCAGGTTGAAGGAGAAGAAGCTTTCCAACCATTACCACGAGCTGAAGCGCAAAGAGGATGAGCTTCATGAACGTGAGGCTGTGATTGCCGCCAAGGAAGCAGATATTCGCCGACGGGAAGCCATTCTCGAAGAGAGGGAAAGAGATGTTCTGTCCACACCCGACAAGGCCGCAGAGGTCATGACAACACCCCCCAGCAGGACCAGCGCGTCGTCTGCTAGATATTCTTCAGAGGCCAGTACGCCTCCCCACGTGGCGAACCCTACCGCAAACCAGCTGTATTATGGTTCTCCCCCAAGCGTGTGCTCGTCGAGGACAGGTACCCCACAACGTTACCACCAGCACCCCCATTCCCACGTGACACGGCAAGGTTCCCTGGGGTCGGCCTACTCAAGACCCAGAGGTAATAGTTATCTCCCTTCTCAGTAGATTTTTGACGCTGTGCTTATAGCGGGTTTAGATTACTTTTTTTTTTTTTTTTTTAAATTGGTTTTTTTTTTTTTTTAATAGATGTTTTTTTTAGAAGATTTTGAATAGAAAAAAAAGGGGAGGGCGGGAGAGAAAGAAAAAAGAAACAAAACAATCTCCCTTTTCCCTTTTTTTCTTTTCTTTTTTTTTGCGTCCCCCCCCCCCAACCCTCCACTCCATGATGTGATGGCAGCTTTTGCAGCCCAATAGAACGAGGAAGGAGGAAAAAATTAGAAATTCACACAAAAAAGTCAGTTTTTGAGCTAACTATATCGTACCTTTCTCTTTACCTTTTCTTTCTTTTCTATTTTCTCCCTCCCTTCAGGTGTTAGAAAAAAAAGAACATCCCCCCCCCCCCCCCCTCTTATTCTTCCTGAACATACCGAACAACCTCAGGCGCCGAGGGGACATTAAATGAAGGGCCCACTCGCGACAATGTTGGTGGTGGCCACGGGGCTGACCTTTTTTACGATTATGAATTACATGCATATTACCACCGGGCGGAGTGAAGGGGCTAACCCAATGTTGATGAAGAAGGTACAGGAGCAGTCGAAGCAACTGGCAGAAATACAAGCCTCACTGTCTCTGCTCGCGGGAGGGAAGTCTGTGAAGAAGCTGCCACAAGCACAGGAGAGCAGCCACGAGGAAGTGGTGAACCACCACACAGACCACGATGTTGTGCCATATAAGACGGAAGATTGCTTTTGGAACCATCACCCGGGGACATCCTTAGGGAACATCCCCGAGATGGGATGGGAACACTGCGGGACAGAAGGCACCCACTGTGCCTGCGAAGGGCGGGTAAAATACGGGCGGAACGAGAAATGGGTGATAAAGGCCGCCAGTGGAGAGGTCCCGTGCATGACCGGTCATTTTGCTGAAGACCCTGCTCCTGGGTTCGTCAAGGAATGCCAGTGTGAGGTAACACCTCTCCGCATGGACATGACATTAGAAAAGGCCAAAGCTAGTTGTCAAGAACTCGCCCACCGGTGCAAGGGTGTAACATGTAAAGGTTTGAACACCAACTGCGGGCCTATGGATGGAGTCCCCTATCTCGATCCAGAACCCGCGCTGCACTCATACACCAAGGACTGCATATCCCTTGACCACAAGCCAGGTGGCGGCAATGCCGGAAAGCACAAGATAGATGGCGAGCCTACCATCTTCGTGTCGATGGCCGCCTTCCGCGACAGAGACGCGCGATTCACGCTACGCTCCATGTTCACCAAGGCAAGGGTCCCTAGAAGAATCTTCGTCGGGGTCGTGTGCCAGGTGTACCCGGAAGACCCGCAATGCATTCCCGAACGGTGGGTGAACTGCAGCATGGATGCGGGGTTCTGCCCAAGCGATCAGGTAATGATTTTAAAAAGAATAAAATTGAAAAAAAAAAAACAGATTCGTCAACGCAGTTTCCACGCCTCGAAGGCAGAGGGGCCAACACACGCACGGTCGCTGGCGGCTGCCATGTACAGGGGAGAGGATTTCTTTTTGATGATCGACGCGCACAACAGGTTTGTGCAGGACTGGGACATGAAGCTGTTGGAGATGAACAGAAGGTGCGCGTCGAAGAAGTGCGTGCTGTCGCACTACCCGCAAGGGCTGAACAACAGCGATCCCGAGAACCCACACCCTTTGGGGACACCGCCAGGGACGCCTTTGGAGGGCTTTGGGACAGTGTCCTACCTATGCGGGTCTGAGTTCCATGAGAGGTCGATCATCAAGAACAGCAGGGCGGCGAGCGTACCAGTCTCGTTCGAGCCGAGGCCGCAGCCATACACAGGAGCAGGGCTGCTGTTCGGCCCTGGTAGGATGATCATAGAGGTACCGTTCGATCCATTCTTGCCTTTCTTGTGGGATGGGGAAGAGTTTCTGTACAACGCAAGGCTGTGGACATGGGGCTACGACATGTTCTCCCCAAGTGAGAATATCTTGTTCCATCATTACTACAGAGAAGCCCAGCCGCGAGTCTGGGCTGAAAAAAGCTGGGCCAACGGTAAGGGTTCACCTGCGCAAAACCTCTCCTACAAGAGGCTGCAGTACATCCTAGCAGCGCCCATCAAGGGGTCCAACAAAAGACTCGTCCCCGAAAACACAACTGATCATGCCATTATCAGGGGCCTGCCTAAGTACGGCCTAGGCCCGCATCGCACTATTGATCAGTTCTGGAAGTTTGCTCGTATCAACATTAAGGACCGGTCGGGTGATGCGGCTATGAAAGAACACTCGGGGTTCTTCTGCAAATCCTTCAGCCATGCTAAAGGGCCTTATATTGTGCCGGACCCCTGAAGAAAAAGAATGAGGAAAACCCAACAAAGAAAAGAGAGGAACCTTCTTTTCAAGCAAAAGAGAAAAAAGGGAAAAAGAGCTCAATGAAGAAGAAAAGAAAATTGGAAACTTAGTGTCGTGTGTGAGTATAAAAAAAAAAAAAAAAAAAAAAAAAAGAAAAGAAACCCCCCTCCATGTCTTTGGGTGATGGATGCGGTGCCCTTAGTGTTTTCTTTTTTTTTTCTTTTACTTTGTTTTCCGTGCCACGTTGTTTATTTCTTCCCCCCCTTTTTTTTTCCAAAAGAAATAACTTTTAAAAGACACAAAAAGAAGAAAAAAAAATAACTGAAACAAATGGCATCCCGTCCTGAGGTAAAACCTGTTGTTGCAGGAGAGGGGAAGGCTGAGCCGAAGGCACCACCCAAGGGAGGTGTGAAGACTCCCACTGTGCCCCCGAGAGCGACTCAGAAGCCTGTGCCGAAGCCAGTGTCCGCACCTGAGCTTGCTAAACCAGCTCAGAAGCCGCCAGCGTGCGGGACGAAGACTGCTGTGCCTTCTGGGCCCAAGGGCTCCAAGCCTGTTGTGAACGAGCCCGTGACTCCAGAAAGGTCTGGTGACGCAGCTGACAAGCCCACCGAAACCGAGTGATCTGTTGGAGGAGCAACGTTATGAACGAAAAAAAAAAAAAAAAAAATTGAAAAAAAAAAAAAAAACGCAGAATAGTAGTAGAATCTTTTTTTTTTTTTTTCATTCCCCCTTTTATTCGAGTGAGGAGCCGTTAGCCATAAAAGAAAAATATCGATCTGGTGTGGGAGTTTAAAAAAACAAAAGAGAAAAAAATCAAGAGACTTAAAAAATAAAGAAGAACAAGGAGCTTCTTTTTTTTTTTTTTTCTCTTTGATTTAGTCATGCGCCCAGCCCATATGCAGAGGCGGTGACCGCGGTGATCGTTGTAAGAATTCCTCTTTTTTTTTTTTTCTTCCATTAAACTTTCAGCGGCTTTTCTATTCCATTCCTGTTTTGCCTTTTATTCCTTTTTTTTCTTTTGGGAAGTTTCGACTCGGGCAACGAGCCAAAGTTTTCCTTATTAACATGTTCCCCCGTCGCTCCATTTCCCTAGTTTTTTTTATTCTTCTTCTCTCTTGTTAGAATAGATTACTTGTCTTCGCCAGTCTCTTTCTATATTTGTACCCATTGTGTTTTGTACCCTCACACACCTCAGGTGGCAAGATGTCAAAACCGCCGCCGCCACCACCCTCCAAGGGGTCAAAGTCGGCTCCGCCGCCGAAGCCAGGAGGGAAAGGTCCACCTCCAGCGTCGCCCCCCGGGAAAGGCAAAGGCCCGCCCCCGGGTAAAGGTCCCCCTTCTGGGAAGGGTCCAGGAAAGGGACCTCCTCCTGGCAAAGGTCCACCCCCTGGAAAGGGTCCACCTCCTGGGAAAGGTGGCAAAGGGGGCCCGCCGTCTGGTCCGCCTGGTAAGGGCGGCAAGGGAGGGAAACAGCCACCGCCCTCTCCAAAGGGGAAGCTGCCACCACCGCCCTCGCCTGGGAAGAGCCGACCCCCTCCCCCCTCCCCGAAGCCTAGCAAACCGACAACTCCTCCTCCCAGCAACCCGAACTCCAGACCCGCAACTCCCAGAACAGGCGCTACCGGCTTCTCAACACCTCCAAGCGAAGCGCCCCTACCGCCACAGGACATGAGGTCGAGTCTCGAAGTCATGCTAGCCGATAAGCTGGACCAGGTGCAGAAGCAGATGTCCGCTTTGCAGACTGACGTAGAGACCCTTAAGGAGAACTCGCCCAAAAAGGACGATGTGATGAGCTTGTCGGCCACAATCCCGAGCCAGTTCGATTTATCGCAAACACAGCCCACACACCCCAACGTGATAGGCATCGTGGAGAGGGTGTTCCGTGAGCTAGACACGTCTCATATTGGAAAGGTAAGGAAGTCTGAATTCAGGGCGGCGCTGCTGAACGAACCAGAACTGTTGGGGGCACCTTCTGGACAGCTGCCTGTGCTGCAGGATGTGCTTGGATGCGAGCGGCTTGTGCGAATGCTGGACATCAACAACGGCCCTCCTTTTGAGATCGATTGGAGTTTTGTCGGGAGCGCGTTTACAACGCAGGGCACAGGGGGCAACTTTGAAACTCAGCTGAAGAAGGTATTTCAGTCTCTTGACGTGACACAGTCGGGATCAGTCCGTGTACCTAATCTTGTGAGGATCATGGACGAGCTGCACTGCCAGGACGCTGCATGGGTAACTATGAGCGACGTGCTGCGGGCGTCGCCAAGCAAGTGGGACGTGTCATGGAATGAGCTGTCTGCCATGCTTGCCACGACAAGGTCATCGCCGCAGAGGGCGTATGGTGGGGCGGGGCTCAAGCCGCGTAGCAAGCTCGATTCAGGTATCGAAGAGCTGATCCACAACCTCAGCTCCGAGAAGCATCGGTACAGGTCTGTGTCCCCGACGTCGCCTACGGCCATCTCGTTGCCCCCCATGACGCACCCTGTTGTGAACCCGAGCATGTCGCCATCGGCAGCAAAGCGACAGCTGCGCATCGACGCCGTGAGCGACAGGGTGAGCGCGTTGAGGGAAACTGCGCAACACGACGGCAGCGACAGGACATCGCGTAACGTGACGCTCACTAAGCGACTCTCCGTCGTGGACGCAAGGCTTAAGAAGCTGATGGTGTCGAACATCCACAACGAGAAACTGTCAATGTTGGAAGACGAGGTGTGTACAATATCTACCTACACACCTTACCCACCACACAGATGTCGAAGCTCGATATGCTGCTGGACGAGGAGGCAAAACACGTACAGAGGAACTCACGACAGATGTTCAACGCAATGGCGCAGCTACGGGAAGCATTCAGATCCGGTGCAGTGCGAAGGTATACCATGAGTACGCTCTATCATTATCAACAGGGAAATATTAGAAACGGTGGCACCGAGGGTGTACAGGTACCTGCTACAGTCGGCGGATGGACTGGCTGCGAATATCGAGAAAGAGGAGCCTGTGATGGCGAGGGCACGGGAGGCGTTGGAAAGCGATAAGATGGCTTCAACTTTGAAGTCGAAAAATGAGGAGCTGGACAGCATTATACACCAGCACGGCTTAGGCGAGGAGAAACTTACACATGACATTAAGCGAGAGATCGAGCTGCTAAATTTGGGTATAGAGGAAGAGCGGTCAAAACGGTATGCTGCAACATGCCTTACAACTCTGTACAGGAAACACATGGAGACAGTCTTTGTCTCGCTCATGGAGTCCATCATCAGCCGCCTCTACGAGGAGATCAACGATACGTTCAACGAAAGAAAGAACGCCGACGACCGGCTCCACATGCGTCTCGAAACCGCACTGCAGGCGATCAGCAACAGGACTGTATTGTAAGGAGCAAACCCGCTTCCCCTTTCCAGTTTCCCCCCTCTTTTTTTTTTTTTTTTTTTTTTTTTTACTTGTACAATGTACCCCCCTTCCCCCTCCCTCTTTCTTTTTTTCCTTGCCATGAAACCTTGTTCATTCCAATTCAATCTTTCACAGTCCTATGCATTGAATAATGTCAATGCGACGCCTTATCAGAGGCACTGCGACACACCGTGTGGCATACGGTCAGGACCCGAAAGAATGGGGGGATGTTGGGGTGGCACGGAACATGCTGCAGTGGGTGAATGATAATAGGGATTGGACGAAGCGCAAGCTGCTGCGGAAGTTTGAAGAATTGAAGGAGGGAGACGCCAGGGAACTGAGCTACAACACAGTTATGTCAATCTTCGCGAAGCGGGGCCTCGTTCGCGATGTGGAAGCGTGGTACCAGGAAATGAAGGACCGGGGCATACGGGTCACAACCTCCACGTTTAACTGCAGGATGTCGGCACACGCACGAACAGGCGATACAGCAGCGCTACAGAAAATCTGGTTGGAGATGGAAGAGCTAAACCTGCAACCATCTGTGCACAGCTACGAGATAGCAATCAAAACCCACGCCTACTCAGGGGATGAACAGGGGGCCTTCGACGTTTTCAGCGATCTCGACAACCACCCATACCTGGAGGCCACGTCAGCAATGCGCGGCGCTCTGCTCTCCGCTTGCGTATCGTATGAAAAGCTTCAAAGCGTGTACGAAGCTGCTCCAGACAAAGACGTTATGCTGGACAACTACTACGTTTCAGCTCTCAGCAACATGGGGAGATGCACCGAAGCGTGTTCTGTTATGAAGAGCCTGGTCAGCCGCCGGGCACCTATCTACACGCACACCTGGTCGGCATATTTCACTTGTGAAGCTGTCTTTGGCTCTATTCAGCAGATGGAGTACTTCTTAAACCTCCCTGGTTGCGGCGTCCCCACAGTTGCCATACGATGCGCCCACAGTGCGCTCCCCCCGTGCGATGCAGAGCTCCTTGTTCGAATGATCCCCGACCCGACCCAAAAGAGGTTCCTTTGTAAGGTCCAGAAAGAAACATGGTTCATGGAACCTAAAAAGCTCGAACGAGATTACTCCCCTCCACCGGCTGCCGTGAAAGAAGAAGACGACACCCGCAAGAGGAATCAGTTTGTGAAGCCAGAGAGACTGCCTGATATACCGTATATCTAGAAGGGTTTTGAAAAAAAGAAAACAAAAACAAAAGATGTCGGAAGAGGAAACCCCGACAGACACGAAGAAGAAGGAACAGTACACTAAGCTGTACAATTTGCTTAGACAGGCCAATGCAAGCAAGTACGTGGCGAAGGATCCTGTACCAGCGAAGATTGAGGAGGGGCTATACGTAGGGTCGATAGGAAGCACTGCAGATCTTACCGCATTACGAGAGCAAGGGATCACACACATACTGAGCGTGGGGTTTGGACTCAAAAACCCACACCCCGACGAGCTGGAGTGGATGGGCGTCAACATTATGGACACAGCGAAGGCTGATCTATGCAAACACGTTGATTCTTGTCATGCTTTCATCGCACAAGGCATCTCAAAGGGAGGTGTCTTGATCCACTGCCACCAAGGCAAGTCCCGCTCTGTTTCTATTGTCGCTACATTTCTCATGAAAACCCAAAACCTCACACTCGAGCAGGCAATGAGCAAGATAAGAGAGACCCGCCCGCAAGCCGACCCCAATGCCGGGTTCATCGCTCAGCTGCTTAAATACCAACGCATGTTGAAGAACGAGAGGAAGGGGGTAGAGGAGTAAAAGATTGAGATTTGTCTTATAAGAAAAGAAAGAAGAGAAAAAAAAAAAAAAGAAAAAAAAGAAAAAACAGAAAGGTATTTTCGTTGTGTTCGTGAAAATAAGCTTTGCTTTTCAAATCATGCAAAAAGAAAAAGGAGATGCGTGCTGCGTGCACAGTTATATAAAAGAAGAAGAAAAAGAATGCGTCGGTCGTTCCTGTTGCGGTCTCAGTTGCATGATTTGAGGTCTAACACAGAAGCGATGAAGGTAGCTGTGAGAAAAGGTATAAAGCCAACGGGCGACAGAGAACTCGCAGCCATGATTATAGCGAAGTACAAATCGTCAAGCAAGACGATCGAGAATTCCAGAGTAGTGCGGATTGCTATGCGGGAGATGATGACAGATGTGAGGGAGAACATCCACATTGCGGGAGTAGAGACGTACACGAAAGCGATTCAGGTTTGTGCCAAGTTCAAGTCCCCTGAGCTTGGAAGACGTGTATGGGACGAAATGGTAGAGAGAGGCATCAAACCAAAACACCATACATACGTTGCACTGGCAAGCGCGCATGCCAGCGTTGGGCATCTGAGAGATGTTGTATCACTGCTGGATGAGACTGGTTACGAAAGCCATGCCGCAAAGGGGACGCTTTTAAGGGCGTACGCGAAGGCCAAACACACAGAAGCCATGATGAAGTGTTTCCACCATTTCATCAGCGATGGGTTTGTCCTTACTCCGAGGCATGCTGTGGTCATGTTGTCGGGGCAGACTGACCCACGTGAGGCGTGGGGCATCCTTATCACTCTGCGTAACTCATACGGCATTGCCCCCAACACCATCATCTGCAACGCTGCGTTGGGGAGCTGCATCAACGGCCCCGACCCGCAAGTAGCAGAACAAATTGTTTTTTACATGCAAGAAAGGAGGATCAAAAAAGACTCAAGCACATGGAGCACGCTCTGCGCCGTTTACTCGCAAGCATGCAACCTCCAAAAAGTCGAAGAGACTCTTTCGGTATGCCAGCCATATCACTTATGCAACTGCCGCAGGCACAAGTCGATGCGAACGTGGACCTCAACGCGCACAGTTTCGCAACATATGTACGCTGTTGCACCAACGTCGCCAAGCTGAAAACTACCACTGCAGAAGAAAAGAAGAGGTTGACAGCCCAGGCAGAAGCGATGTACCACCAAGGAGTGCACTCAACCAGCTTGCACAGCAGCCACCTGCACACCAACATGCTTGACTTCTACATATCCCAAGACAGTCCTGCAGGGATACGAAAGATGGTAGAGTTAATGGAGCAGCAGCTGGTGAAGCCTTCCAGAAAGTTCACTGAACAACTAACAGCGTACCGCACTACAGGTGCTGTAGCGCTGGACAGAAAGTTGCAAGTTGACACGAGCTACCGAACAGACGCAGTCGAGTCGGAGGAGGCGTTAGACGAGGAGATCGTCGTGGCACACAGCAAGGGAGTCAAGCAAAGCCCCAAGACAGGCGGACTCTTTGGGGAAGAAACCACATACATCCAACAGGCCATACACCATGGCGACATGAAACTTCGAGCCATTCCAATCGACCCCGACACAAAAGTCTGGGCTCGAAATACTGATGATTACAATAATTTTAAACAATGGAGTTTGCCCAAGCGGCGGGCTAATACGGCGAAGAACGCAGATGCTTGGAAGACTGTTTGAAAGCGATATCCAAGCAAGTAGTTTTTATGCAGTGAATTTGCGTTAACCAACACACACAGGTGGCTAAGATGTCGTCTCAGCACTGTGACTGCCAAGACGCTACTGTGGGGGAGTTCCTTCTGTCTAGGGGAATCGAACAGGTAGACTCGAAGCAGCTAGCAGCTGGCGAGAGACTTCACACGATATGCCAAGCACACCAGTCGAAGAGCCTAGAGGAGAGGGACATGAAGTGGGAAGCGTCGGTAAAAGTGATTGACGAGAAGTGGCACACGATGCAGGAGTCGCTCACGAATGTCTCCACTACATATCAAAGAGAGTCTCAATTCACCTTGCAGCAGGTGGAGACCTTCAAGCAGGAGGTCCTCGACACCATGGCAAGGGCGGAGAGAGCAAGCACCGAAGAGCGCTGTTTGATGGGTGATGAGATCCGAAAGATGCACACGCAGCTGATGGAGGTCAAGGAAGCAGAGATCACTGGGCTGCTGCTGCGCATCGAGACGCTTCAGCAGAACTTCACAAGTATGCCCTACGCACATAAGCACCATCATTTGTAGGTTCCGAGCAACAAACGAAGGAAGTTACTGAACGCCTGAACTTGAATTGTGTGGAAACTGATGGCCTCCGTTCAAAGCTTGCGGAAGTTGAAGCCCAAAAAACACAGCTCACTGAGACCTTCGGTCAAGAGCGCTCTAGGAACGCGGCGATCGTCGAGCAGCTGAAGGGCGAGTGCCAAATCCTCAGCCGTGCTGTTGCCGAGGCGTCTGAGAGTGTTGAACAGAAGAAAAAGCAGCACTCTGCTGCAATGCACGAGTTGAACAGCATCGTCACAAAAACGAATGAGGAATTGAACGACTACAAGCATAGCCTCAGGCATGCAGAGTCACTGCGTGACGAGGCCGATCAGTTGCTTATCTGCAAGACACAGGAAACCAACATCCTGAGGGTGCAGCACGAGTCACATACTATGGATCTGAAGGCACAGCTCGCAGATCTTAACAAGCAGCTGAATGCAAGAAACGTAGAGTTAGAAGATGTTGTGGCCGACTGCAAAAGGTACAACGAACAAGGTGAAGCCATGTCCCAAGAGCGATCTGCCCTGGAGGCTGCTTTAGAAGCAGCGAATACAAACATGAAGGCTGTAAAAGAGGAACACGCGAATGCCTTAGAAACATTGCGTAAAGAGAACGCTGAACTGGAAAAGGCCAACAGGGAGTGCACCAGTACACTGACGCGAGTGGAAGTAGAGTTGGCGGCAGCACAAGGACAAACTTTAACTCTGACAAAGGAAAACACTAAGCTTGCGGCTACTATGAGGGACGAGAAAGAAGTCATGAGCAGGCAGATCAATGAGTGCAAGCCGCAACTCGAACAATTGGCCGGCCAACTAGAAATACTCAAGTCCGCCAAAGAAGCTGAAGAGGCTCGTTATGAGCAGATGAAAACTGACAAATTAATTGCGGAAGAAGCTTTGGCGAAGTGTAGGTTCGAGGGAGGGGAGCAGCAGAAGGAGGCAAACCTGATGGGAAATAGAATACTTGAACTGGAGCAGCAGGTGCAGGAAAATGAGAAGGAATTCGCCGACTGGCACAAAGAGAACCTGGTTGCTCAAAAGAAGGAGGAGGTGAGCGACGCTAAGTTGGAAGAAATCACTCTTTATGCGAGGGAACTGGAGCAGGCAATCGAAACGTGCAAACAGCAGAACACTGGTCAAGAAGAAATAAATGCGGAACTCGTGACGGAGCTTAAAGGGCTCCGCCTTGAGCTACGTGAGGTCAAAGAGGAGCGCGACGCCCTGAAGGAGCTTGTGACCATCGGACGCTATGATGCAATGGACAGCTTGCTAAGGACAACTAAGCCTTGCATCACAGAGGAAGAAGCGGAAGAGATGCACAAAGAGATTGAAGAAGGGAAAACCACAACGCAGATACTGTCGCAGGCTGTAGGACACATGCACGTGAACTGTCTCAAGGCGCAAGAGGTGCTTGAGGGTTTTTTGGCGTGCCTGCCCGCAGTACCTCCATTAGAAGACATTGACTACTTCAGGTTGGAGGACATTAACGGTCAGTACACAGCGCTGTTGAGGGACACGGTGAGGGCGCACATTGAAGGAAAGAAAAGGGAGGAAGCATCGCCGCCGCCGCCAGAGAACCCACTGAGCGTCACAAGGGAAGTAAGGGTTGCGAAAGATGTGCAACCGGAGCCAACGGGGCATGTAGGTAGGGGTGTCGCTCTTACGACACACGCCCCGAGTGCAACTGCCATTACAGTCCCTCCAGAGAGGGACGCACCTTATGCCCATGCGACAGCATCGTCTTTGTCAACGTTGGCTGCTACCGCAATCGACCCTTCGCCGTCGACCTTCTTGACAAACGTCTCAACGCTCACCGCACCACCTGAGAAACCAAAACAGCGCTCCTCTGTCCAAGCGCACACCAAATCAGTCAGGACCACAAATGTTAGTAACCAATCTTCAATGAGCAGGGTTTCCACTACCAGAAAACCTGCTTCACCAAAGCCCCCTATCCCAGCCAACAACTTGGTATGCAAATGCACCATCACCACCTCAACACAGGTCCGCTTCGGAGGGCTCTACTCAGTCCCCGAGCTCGCAGTGTCGCCAAGAAGAAGGTGAGCCCATAAATAGATTAGATCATAGATCATCCTACGCACGGGTGTTGGTAACAGTTTTTACTGTTAAATCCAAAGACCAGAAGCAGTGCGTGTCTTGCACTCCGTGCATTGCACTCTCCTTTTAGATTAACCTACCAAGGCCGCTCTTCCTTTTTGTCCTGTCTGATTGAGTGAAGCCTTTCCTTACATTTTAGAAAACATTATACAGCGGCGGGATGGGGCCATTGGACTCAATATCGGTGAACATGTTGGAAGGGAAGAAGGCAAGGAAACAGGGTGTAGCGCGGAAGGTTCTTGTAAATGCCGATGTGAGGTGTCTTGAAGTCGTGGGGCGAGACGTGTGGACGGGGGACAGGGGAGGTGTGATCACTGTGAGGAAGGTGCGGACAGGGGAAGCTGTGCTGACCATCGCGCCTCGATGTGGTGTCAACGTGTGGTGCATACGGTACGTAGAGCTACCCTCGGAAGGCATGACGCGACACGGTTGCGGGCATGTGTGGACAGGCATGTCGAATGGTGCCATCGTCGTCTACGACTCCGCAACACGAAAGGAACTCAATCACTTCTGCAAACACTCCGGCGGCATCTATCAAATAGTCGACCACAACAAACGGGTGTACAGTTGCTCCAACGACTTTGAGATATTCGAATGGAAGGCCTCCAACCACCAGTTCATCAGGCAATTCTCAGGACACAAAGGTTACGTGCGCTGCATTCTCCCCACAGGCCCCACGCTTCTCTCCGGATCTGACGACACAACAATACGTATCTGGGACGTGGCAACTGGTTCTCCTGTGCACATTGTGCAGCACCATACCAAAAGCGTGCATGCCATGGTCAGGGTTGGAAACCACATCTGGTCGGCTGGCGGAAGCGTAGTCATCGTCTGGGATTTACACACACTGCAGGAGGTAGCACACCTTACAGAGCACTGCGCTGCGGTACTCACGCTATGTAGGGTCGGCACACGGGTGTACTCGGGTGGCGCAGACCAAGAGATCTACGCATGGGACGCGACGACCCACCGCTTGGTAGGAAGTTTTACGGACCACACTGGGTGGGTGTACACCATGTGCAACACGGCCAAGGTGGTAAGGTACTTTATGTGGTCAACATCCATCAACGACGGGTGCCTGCAGATATGGCACCACGACGAGTACCACCCGATGAACTCGTGTGCGAAGGACTGCGAGAATCGTGTTGCGGACCTGCTCACTACAAACCCAGAAGGGCGGCTGGCGGAGCATCTGCAAGACACAAATGAAAATCTACAGGACAGGTGCAAGATGTTAGAGCATGATTTGGCGACAAACAAGATGAGAGTTAACATTCTTGAAAACGAATTGCGGCATCAAAACCATGCGTTAGAGCAACAGATGGGTGTGCAGCATGCTCTGTCTGGTGTGCTGAGTGACGTGAACACTGGGCAGATCCCACGTTTGGAGACGACGATACTTGCGAAGGACACGGAGCTGGACAAGTACGCTGCCGTGCTGAAAGGGAAGACGAACGAGGTGACGACACTGAAGACAACGATAAGTGAGAAAGACGCACGTATTAAAGAGTTGGAGAGAAAGCTGACTGTGCTGGAAATGCAGGTGGATGTGACAGAAAAAGCACACACCAAGCACAAGCAGGCCCATCTAAAGTACATTGAGTGCAACGTCGACGAGGTACTGAAGCAAGCCAGGGAGAGAGAGGAGTCCTTGAGGTCTCAGACTGAGAGACTGCGTGAACAGCTCAGCGCTGCTCTGGACCTCCGGAGAGTAAGGAAGATAGAGGATGACATGGAAGTGGAGGCAGCAAGGTATGCGAACTGTTCTCTTATAATTACAACTTTCTTTAACAGAGCGCTTCGGGCAGGCCGCCCCACTCCAGATGAGTTCCCCCACAAGGAACAAGACACAAAAGAGGCACAGAGTCTCAGCTTCTCCCGCCCAGTTAAGGCCTTGCGCCGATCTAATACACACGCCGTACTGTCCCCACAACGCCCTGCACCGCCTCCTGGGAACCCCCGAGGATCCCGGTCCAGATATTAAACTTTAGTAAACACGCTTAAATAATGTACTCATGCTTCATGCTATTTAGACTTAACGTAGATAGATAAACCTGTTAGAATATTATCTTATTATTTTTTAGTCCCATGTTTTTCTAATCAACAACTAGCCCCCGCCCCTCTTATGTTGACACAATGAGCAGAGGTGCATACGTTACGGTGAAACACATTGAACAATGGGAGTATGTGTGTCTGCGTGATGGTGAAGTTTGCGGTGGGGAAGGAGAATGGGAGGTAGTGGACACTGAGAGGGGTTTTATGCTGGCGGGTGAAGGGGGTGTGCTGGAAGTAAATGAGATAAAGGAGTGGAAAGTGATAGCTTTAGGCGATGGGTCTGTTGGAATCGAGGCTGTAGGCGAGCAAGTCTATCTTGACATGTCTGATGAAGAAGAGGTCTTTACCAGCGAAGATCGCCCTGCCGCGTGGATGGTTGCTGTCACGAAGCTCCCTGTCATAGATATGTCTGAGCTGACCACATCTCCTGCGAAGGTTAGCAAGGCGATCCTCTCAGCTGCGTCACAAGTCGGATTCTTTGCAGTTGTCAACCATGGGCTGGAACAAAGCGCAGAGCCCCTCATTGACACTGCTCACCGCACATTGCCTATAACGTCAACGCCATTGATCAAAACAAACCTTGCCTCGTCTACAGGGCACGTGAAGACTTCCACCCACGAGGGACCGGCCCTTCTTGAACTCCCTCCGTGGTGGCCCGTCGAAGAAGAGCACCGTGTCGATGAGTACTTCACAGCAGCAGTAGAGCTCGGGCAGCGTGTGTTGAACTGCATTGCAACTGCCTTAGACATCGAGGTGCCGGAACCATACAGCATACTCCGCATGATGTGCTACACAAGCTGTTCCGAGCCCGGGGTAACTGGTTTAGAAGCTCACACCGACAAAGACTGGTTGACCGTACTCCTTCAAGACGGCACTGCAGGTTTGCAAGTGGAGGGCCGTGGGTTTTCTGACTGGTTAGACATCCCTACAGCCCCTTCAGTCATCTTGAACATCGGTGACGCCTTGCAAGTCGCTTCAAATGGAAGATTAAAATCGAAAATACACCGAGCGAAACTGCCCGACACAGGCAGGCGTCTCTCTTTCCCTTTATTCATCGAGCCAACAACGTGGCCTGAAGAGAATCCTCGCCAAGGGGCTCTTTACATTGTCCGTGAGTTGTACTCATTATTTTTTATCTGCCAAAAAGAAAGCCTCGTACAGGTTACACACGAGAGTCTTTGAGAAATGACGTTGGAACACACCCATAGGATCGCGAATACCAAGATTTGTCGGCAGAAGAAGAGCCAAGGCGAGTGCGAACAGTTACACAGTAAGAATAATTGTGAGTGGATTAGTAAGGATCAGTTTTATTGGGCTAGAGACGGGTCCCCCCTTGCAGCTGACCATCAGCTGTGTGCAGTACCAGAGGTATGTTTTCCATTCCAACACATTACACGTAACCCAAAACACAGCACAAACACAAACCGGCCCCACATCCGTCGGGAGGCTGTGCACTTATGTAGCAAGTATCCACCTTACCTTGTTCTGGTCTTCTTGTGGCCAAAGAAAGCACCCATTTTATTGGCACCCTTATCTTTACCAAAGGACGATGCTCAACTACAATATACTCGTAGTCGCAGTCTGCGTGGCATTAGAAAGTTGCTTCCGAGGATCCCACCATGTGTGGAGAGATAAAGTAGATGCAGCGCAGGTCACTATAGGAGTTTTTTCCACTCTAGCGTTCATCTGCGGTGTTGGTCTTGCATTAGGATGGATGGAAGGGTGGCGGCAGTGGGTCATACGGGTGCTCCCTATCGTAGCAGCACTCGGTTCACGGGAAGTGGCACTCAGCGCACTTGGTTCATGTTGTTCGTCGCAGCTAACAGTTGTCTACTCCTCAGCCTCCATGCTCCTTCTTGCGATCCCTTTGTACATGGCACTCCGAGAACGGGTAACCACAAGCTCCTACTTCGCAATCGTTGCAAGTCTCTTGCTGTACTTCGTCCAATATGATGGTGAGCAAGCATGCCGCCTTGAGTGCCTGCTGCCAGTGTTCGCAGTATCTGCAGGTTTGTCTCTTGGTATCCTACTCTTCTTCATATACGGCAACGAGACTGATGGGGGAAGCCTTGCCCCCGCCTTGATGACAGTCGGGCTCCTCTCCTTTGGACACCTATTTGGAGGCCCGGCCCCTTTCGTCCCCATCATTCTTCAAGGGATGAACAGGGTGGTTCTCTTCACTTGCATTATCCGGACCAGCAGGATGTCTTCTGCTTTCATAGACGTGTACTTCGCTGCTCTTGGTGGGTCTTGCCTTCCTGAGGTTTTTGGTGGCTCTGTTGCAAAGCTCTGCATGGTGGTCGTGTGCGGCATTGTGTGTGTGCTGCACCTTACGATCAAGCGCAGCGAGGTGTTGGATCCTTCAAAACCCGGGTACGCAACGGGTAAACTAGCATCTCTCGTGGCGGTGGCGGTGTTGGTTTTTTTTGTCGCCTATCCCAATGACATGGCGCAGCGACAGCAGGTCAAACAAGTTAAGATAGAGCAAGTGAAGCGGAGGGAGGCTGACCTCCCGAATGACAAGCTTGTGAACGGAGTGATCGTGTACATGGACTCAAAGAGGAAGCCCATCGAGAAGGCACTAAGGCTGGTACAAGAGAATTTCTTATCTTGCTGGCCCTACCCGGTGCATGTGTTCAAAGAAGGCGTGACGGATGCCTATAAAACGCACGTGCGTCGACTCACCACATCGGAGGTAAGCTTCACGGAGATCGGTCACATCTTCGATAAGCCGCCGAATGACATCGCCATGGATACGGCAAACTTCTGGATCAAGGTTATGAAGTACGGGAGGGGACACCACTTCGGGTACAGGATGATGTGCAGGTTCTTCTCGGGATTGTTTGCACAGTACGAGTTTTTGAAGCAGTACGACTTTTACTGGAGGCTGGACACCGACTCATGGATAAGGGAACCAGTCTTGGTGGACCCTTTTAGACACATGGTGGTGAAGGGTTGCAAGTATGGGCACATGTCGAAGCTGCACAGGGACGCGCAGGACGTGGTGGTGAAGTTGTACGACACAGTCTTGGAGTGGGCAGCAGAGCATGGTGTGCCTGGAAGGAACATCAGCAGACTGAACAGGTACGTGCTGGACGGTGGGGGGAAGTACAAGAGGCCGATGTACTACAACAACTTCGAGATCGCCAGCGTGCCGTGGATCACGGGGCCTGATTATACATCATTCTTTGAATACCTAGATTTCACGGATGGGTTCATGAAGTACCGGTGGGGGGACGCACCTGTTCGCACACTGGCCGTGCACCTCATGCTGGAGGATGATGAGATCTGTGACTTCGAGGCGTTAGTACCCTACGTGCACGGCTACTTCAACAATAAGGCGTACAAGAATACTGGTATGTATAAAGTACCATAGCTCAATTCACAATACCACAGACCACACACGACCGGAGTGCCCATCCAAGCACATGCAGAAGGTAGACGGCCACTACACCGCCAACGCAACGGACGTTCACTAATACTTTCTTTTTATTCTTGACATTATGTGGACTCTGCACCCTGCACACAGGTTAACGATGCTGGGGACGGAGGTGATACTGATAAGCATATGCACTTTGCTGGAAAATGGCTTTCGACAGTACATCGAGACGGGCCCTGAGACGGGGCTCAAGCCGAGCTGGATGGTGTGTCTCGGGTCCCTTGGCAGTTTGCTTATTCTGTTCGGCATGGGGGTATCGCTAGATGCATTGGCAGGGTGGCGGCAGTGGATCGTGCGTGTGGTTCCTATCGCGGTGGCACTCAGTGTGCGGGAGATCGCGCTCAATTTACTAGGGTCGTGTTGCGGGTTACAGCTAGTAGTCGTGTACTCCTCAGCCTCCATGCTCCTTCTTGCGATCCCTTTGTACCTTGCGATCCGTGAGCAGTTCACCACAAGCTCTTACTGTGCAATCATCGCAAGTCTCTTGCTGTTCCTCGTTGAGTACGATGGTGAGCAAGCATGCCGCCTTGAGTGCCTGCTGCCAGTGTTCGCAGTATCTGCAGGTTTGTCTCTTGGTATCCTACTCTTCTTCATATACGGCAACGAGACTGATGGGGGAAGCCTTGCCCCCGCCTTGATGACAGTCGGGCTCCTCTCCTTTGGACACCTATTTGGAGGCCCGGCCCCTTTCGTCCCCATCATTCTTCAAGGGATGAACAGGGTGGTTCTCTTCACTTGCATTATCCGGACCAGCAGGATGTCTTCTCCTTTCACAGATGTGTACTTCGCTGCTCTTGGTGGGTCTTGCCTTCCTGAGGTTTTTGGTGGCTCTGTTGCAAAGCTCAGCTTGGTGGTCGTGTGCGGAACGATCTGCATGGTGCACCTTACCGTCGTCCGACCGAAGGTGACGGAGACCCTGCGGCTGGGCGTGGCAAGGGGCAAGCTTGGATCGGTCCTTTCCCTGGTGGTGTTGATGTTCGTGGCTTTCTACCCAATCGCGGGTGCAGGAGCCGAGGGGAGTGGTAGCGGTACTGGTGTGCGCCACAAGGCAGGCGCCAAGACACACGCTCCATCAGGCGTGTCGCACGGACCAGTGGCGACAGAGCTAAAACCTTTTTACGAGACATATGACAAGGGGACGAAGAAGGAAGACAGGCTTGTGAACGGAGTGATCGTGTACATGGACTCAAAGAGGAAGCCCATCGAGAAGGCATTAATTTTGGTACAAGAGAACTTCTTAGTCTGCTGGCCCTACCCGGTGCATGTGTTCAAAGAGGGCGTGACGGAGAAGTACAAGGAGGGCGTCAGGTCCCTCACCACGTCGAAAGTAAGCTTCACGGAGATCGGGCACTTCTTCGACGCGCCACCCGGCAACATGAGCATGACAACGCTTAACTTCTGGATAGACGTGATGAAGTACGGGAGGGGGCACCACTTCGGGTACAGGATGATGTGCAGGTTCTTCTCGGGATTGTTTGCACAGTACGAGTTTTTGAAGCAGTACGACTTTTACTGGAGGCTGGACACCGACTCATGGATAAGGGATCAAGTCTTGGTGGACCCTTTTAGACACATGGTGGTGAAGGGTTGCAGGTACGGGCACATCTCTCGGCACCACTCCGATGTGGAGTCGGTGACACGCAGGCTGTACCCGACAGTCTTGGAGTGGGCGCATGAGTACAATGCTCCTGATAGCAATGTGACAAGGCTCAACAACGTGGTGACCTCACGAAACGGGGAGTACAGGAGGCTTATGTACTACAACAACTTCGAGATCGCCAGCGTGCCGTGGATCACGGGGCCTGATTATACATCATTCTTTGAATACCTAGATTTCACGGATGGGTTCATGAAGTACCGGTGGGGGGACGCACCTGTTCGCACACTGGCCGTGCACCTCATGATGGGAGAGGAGGAGATTTGCGATTTTGAAAGCTATCTTCCCTACCACCACGGCCGTTACAAGAACAAGGCCTATGACCCTGGGAGTATGTGGAGGGGGGGAAAAAAAAAGAAAAAAAATTAAATCCCAGGATTAAAGCGCCCCATGTGCCCCTCGAGTATTATGTACATGGATGAATCTGCAAAAATGCCGTACTATCCATGGCCCCCTAGATATTACGAATAGGGGGAAGGAGAAAAGAGAGAGAGAGAGAAATGAAAAAAAAAAATAAAGATTAATGATTGCGGTATCATACGCATTGCCCCAGCAAGGGTTTCCCCTTTTCTTCTTTTTTTGCCATATCCTTAATTTTCAATTTTGTTCTCAAAGAAAAAGTAACACTGTGCTTTATCAAGGGGGCCAAAAAAAAAACACTTTTTTTAATCTAGAAAACTAAAGTTTTAATTTAAAAATACGGGGGGGGGGGGGGGGGAGAGATCACAGGAAAAAGAACTGAAATAGGACGATGGGGAAGAAAAAATGAGGAGGGTGTCAATGTGTTAACAGAAAACTCTTTTTCTTCATGTTTTCCCCTCCCCCCACCCTTTTTTTTTTAAAAAAAGAAAAAAATGGTTCTTGGGCAGTGTTGACCACCTGTGCCTGTGTTGTTTTCGTTTGAAAGTCGAGGATGGTGGATATTTAAAAAAAAAGAAGGATTGCACTCGTTTTTTAATGTAGTGGGAACGTTGCTACCTCCCCGCCTTCCTCTTACCACTGTGAGGTATTTAAGAAGGTTTTGAAGAAACGAGGGAAGGAAAAAAAAAAGATGCACGGCCCAACAATTTCTCAATCTTTTTTTTTTCTCCGGCAATCATTACTCCCCCCACCTGTTTTCTGTGAATCCGAGGAAAAAAAAGGGGGGGAAAGGGGACCCCCCCCCATGTGTCTTGTGTACTAGGCTGAGCTGCCCAAGAAACCTTTTTTTTTTTAATATCCAGCTTTAACACTTTTCTTTTTTTCTTCTTAACACTTCTTTTTTTTTTTTCCCCTCTACAGAACGAAGAACATTTTTATTTTCTAAAAGAAAAAAAAAAGAAATAACCACCACCACCACCCCCCCCCCCCCCCCCCCCCCTTCTGCGCTTCGGTTTTAGCGATGCTTGTCCCAGGTTAACCCAAGGGCTAAAGACCAAGACATTTCTTCTTTTTTTTTTGTTTTTTTTTTTTGTTTTTTTTTTTTTTTAAAAAAAAAGCTTGATTTACTTATTTATTCTATTTGTTTTCTTTTTTTCTTTCTTTTTTTTTTATTTGCTTCCATTCTCACCCTAATTTATAGGATTTCCCTTGCTTTTTTTTCTCTCTCTTTTTCTACACACGGTTTTTTGGGTTAACGAAACCACAATGTCCGAGACAACTTTGCAAGCGCTGATTCAGAAATCGGCAGGGGAGTTCCTCCAAGAGTGTTCTGTCGCAAGCTCGAGGAAGAATGCACTTGAGAACGAGAGCAGCAGGCTTCAGGAAGGCATTCAAGAGGTTGGGGAAACTGTCAGAACCAGAGTGACAGAAGTGAATGAAGGGAAGGCAAAATGCATCGAACATGTGAGGGAGCGCGAGGAACTCAGAAAGCGTATCACCGACTCAGAGAACTGTCTTGTTGGGTACAAGTCGCTTTTTGATAAATCCCAGAAGCACCTTCGGGACACTGTTCACCACATTGACAGCTCGCTCGCCCCACGCATTCAGAACAGCAAAGCCTCACTCAAGCAGCAGGCATGCCATCACAAGCTCATCCAGGAGGTCCTTGTCCTCGAGCACAAGGTGAAGGCCAAGCTCCTCTCCGAGGCGGAGACCTCGTACCACGCCCTTTCCCTGCACTGCCTCCGACTTGTAGAGAGGAACGTCATCAGCACCGATGCCATCGAGAAGGGCCGCAACGCCGCCGAGGCAGACAAGCTGCTGTGCGAGAAGGCTTGCGAGGACGCCAAGCACGCCAACAGAACAGTTAACCTCGAGCTGCGAACCCAGGAAATGGAAGAGGCAGCCCTCCAACAGCAATGCACCAGCTACGCCACCGGCAAGGACAGGATCAAAGAAGAACACACGGCAGCCGCCTTAGACGTCCAGATTCAAAACGATCAACTCAAATCGAAAACTGTCGCTTTTGAAGAGTTGGAAGCAAAGCTGGCAGCCGTGCAACTCTCAGTCACCCAGCAGCAAGAGGCCACCAGGCTCATGAACGAAGAGGCCGACAAGCTGCATAGCGACATCAAATACCAGGTGAGCATCAAGGAGCAGGAGGGAAAGGAATGCGCAAGCAGCCCCAGCATCGTGGGACACGAAAAGAACACAAACGAGCTGCAACAATTGGAGAAGGACATCAAAGAGCAGGTGGTGCTTGCCGTCATTCACAGAGAGGCAAATGTACAGCTGAAACGTGTGCAGGAGAAGCTTGTGGAGAGTCGCTTCGAGTTGGAGCATCAGTGCAACGTGCTGCAAGATGAGATGGACGGCAGGGAGAAGCAGCGCAAGGAGTCGCAGCTCAGGGGGAAGGAGGAAGTGAGGCAAATGTTGCTCTCGCTGCGCAAGAAGCAGCACGCGAAGCTCCACTACGAAGAGGACACGGCCAGGATGCTTGTGCAGAGTGAGGAGAGTGAGGCCAGAGCGCAGGTGGTGAGTCTCGCCGCCAAGGAACACGCTACAGTGCTTGCTGCGGTGAACAAAAAGTCGAGATCGCGTTCAAGGAAGGAAGAAGAAGTACACAGATCTTTGTCTAGACATAAACCTCAGAAGAGAAGGCATCTTAGCGTCCCGGAGTCAGCCTCAGGCAGGGTGCCTATGAAGAGGAGGTTCACTGACATGTTCAGAGAGAACAACAGCCAGGAGAATTCCGCACGCAGCGAGGCGAGCGCCCTGTGGTACGACCCGAAGGGCAGGGAGAGGTCTGCCCTCAAGAAACGTCCCGGGAACAGCAAGAACATTGACCTTTTTACAAAGCTGGAGATCTAAGGTGACACTAGAACGGAGGAAAAAAACCTCTGTTTACCCCTCCTCATACCATCTTCCATATTTATTTACCTAAGCCCTTTTGTATTTTCCCCGTCGTGCTTCCACCCCTGCAGGATGTGCTGCAGATGACTGAGGCTGCTGACGCGGCGTACCTGACAGAAGAGGATGTGAGCAGCTTCATTCCAATGGCGTCGGTGGACGTGAGGGCGCTGCATGGTGAGAAGAAGAAGGTTCAGAACCCGAGGTGCCACACAAATGAGAAGAGGAAGAAGAGCCCGAATAAGATCTTTGATAAGGACATCAAGGGCAGGCTGCTGATGAGGAGAGTCGCCCCCGAGGAGCCGCCCATCACGTACAGCGTGCTGTCGACGAAGGAGAAGAGCCCCGAAACACGTTTATATTTCAGGCAGAAGGACATTGTCCACTCTGTGACACCTGGGCCTGGGTCGTACGTGCCGAAGGATGTTGCGGCACGGAGTGGGCCTAGGTTTGCGAAGCCGCTGAAGGAAAAAACAATGCCTTGCTTTTTCACGAAGAACGATGCACCTGGACCTGGTGCCTATGCAATGTCATCGGGAATGGGCAAAGGAAGTGCTTTCAGCATAGCTCCCAAGCTAGGCATGACAACACACAAATCATTCAAAACCCCAAACCCGGGGCCCGCTACCTACAACATAAGAGGCTCCATGGGAATATCCAACAGCAGAGGCCTCGCCTGCACCATCTCCGGTCGTCCTTCAAGACGACAAACCGCCCTCGATTCGGTACCAGGCCCGGGGGCATACAACCCGACAGCATCTAACTACATTTCCAAAGGCCTGGCTTTTAGTAGTAAACGTGCTTCAAATACAATGCACGACGGACCGGGCCCTGGGTCCTACAACTATCCATTGGTATGTGTGGTGGGGAATGCACAGAATTTATACAGGAAATGGGAAGGAAGCAGGGCACAGTTACCATCAAGGGTCGCACACCTCTGTTCATACCCCAAAAAGGTAGGTGCGGGGGGGGACAAGAAGAAGGGGAAAAAAAAAGAAAACCACCAGGACAAGGCCCTCCGCCGACAAACTACAACGTCGCACCGCCTGCAAAGGAGCCCCCTGTAAAGCGGTCAAGAGCTGTTTGAAGGTCTTTTGATTTTTTTTTTTTTCTTATCTTGTCGCCTTCATGAGGAAGCTAGCGACAGGCAAGAGTTCTGTGGATACATTCACTCCGTCTCCGTGGGCAAGTCGGCACTAACTGCGAGAGTGTAGCAACCAAAGCCTTTTTTTTTCTTGTTTTTTTTTTTTTTTTTTTTTTTGAAGGAAAGCCGTTGTTAACACGTGGCGACACCCCCTCCCCCTCCCCCTCCCTTTTTATTTTTTAAGCTCAATTCCTTTTGTTACATCGTTCTTTTCATTTCTGTTTCCACCAACCTCCAACAGGTGCGGCTCCTCAGGACCAACGAACGATGCGCAGCACTTGCCCGGCAACAAAACGGTAGTTTGAGCATTGACCACCCAACGACTATGGGGCACAAGGAGCTTCTCGAGGCGTTCTTCAAAAGCTACGATGAAAGCGGCGTGGCGAAGGTAGACGGCCTCCTCAGCAAACATGCGGGCAACGAGAAGGCGGTGATGGAAAAGCTTGACGAGAAGTACCAGTGCGCATTCTTCAACAGCGCGTTTGATATGATGGCTGTCTTCAAAGCCAACGACCCGAGCAAGGTGGACTCCATCCCTGCCCTGTTGGGGAAGAACAAGGGTCGCGAGAAGGATGTCGCAGCAAAGGTGCGAATGAGGTTCGGTACAACGGGCGGCACAGCAGGCGCCTCTGATTATGCTACAAGGGTGCGAAACTTATTCCAAAAATACGACCCGTCCAAAGCAGCAAACACGGACGCCTTTCTTCAGAAGTACGCCGGCAATGAGGAGGCCTTTATTGCTAAGCTTGTAGAGAAGTACGGTCCTGAGCCAGGTGGAGCATCTGCACCAGCAACGCCAAGCGGTGGCGGCACAGGTGGTGCGTCAAGCTATGCTGCGAGGGTAAGAGGCATTTTTGAGAAATATGACCCTCCCAAGGCTGCGAACACAGATGCTTTCCTTCAGAAGTACGCTGGCAACGAAGAGGCCTTCATCGCCAAACTGGTCGAGAAGTACGGACCTGAACCTTCTGCATCCACACCAGCCGCAGGGGCGTCACCACGTAGCCATGCAGCACGTGTAAGAAGCATCTTTGAAAAGTACGACCCTTCCAAGGCTGCAAACACCGATGCTTTCCTTCAGAAGTATGCTGGCAACGAAGAAGCGTTTATTGCTAAACTGGTCGAGAAGTACGGACCCGAGCCTGAGGCAGCAGCGCCTGCAGCAGGCGGAGGACCCAGTGACTATGTAACGAGAGTACGGAGTTTGTTTCAAAAATATGACCCTAGCAAAGCTGCGCACACCGATACTTTCCTTCAGAAGTACGCTGGCAACGAGGAAGCTTTGATAGCCAAGCTGGTAGAGAAGTACGGCCCAGAGCCGGCATCCGGAGCATCTGCAGCCACAACACCGCGCGACCACGCCTCACGTATTAGGAGCATCTTCGAGAAATATGACCCGTCGAAAGCAGCAAACACTGATGCCTTCCTTCAGAAATATGCTGGCAACGAAGAGGCATTCATCGCTAAGTTGGTTGAAAAGTACGGCCCAGAGCCAGAAGCCCCTGCTGCAGGTGGGGCTGCTCCTCGTGACTATGCAACACGTATCAGGAGTATCTTCGAGAAATACGACCCTTCCAAGGCTGCGAACACGAGTGCCTTCCTTCAGAAGTACGCTGGCAACGAAGAGGCCTTCATCGCCAAACTGGTCGAGAAGTACGGACCTGAGCCGGTAGCCTCTGCAGCACCCGCTGGTGGAAGTGGCCAGGCGTCGACGCTGCCCCCCAAGCCACCGTCTGACTGGGCAGCAAGGATTGAGGCGATCTTTAAGAAGTCGGAGCCTGCAAAATGTGGAAGCGCAGAGGCTTTGTGCGCCAAATATGCCGGGCAGGAAGCTTCGGTTTTCAAGAAGATCATAGGAAAGTACGGCCCCGAACCGTACTGGGCAGAGCGGCTGACACGTCTGTTCAAGGCGCATGGGAAAGAAGCACTGCTTGCGAAGATCCCAGACTACCTCACGGAACACGCTGGAAACGAAGAAGAGCTTGTCACTAAGCTCGTTGGGAAGCTTGGACCGGAGCCCACTGAAGCAGTGCCGGCAGGTGGTGCTGCGGCTGCGGAAACAGCTGCGGCGGGTTCGACAGACAACATGACGATGAAGGCGAAAGTGGTGAGATTCCTGTTTTACGTAGACTCCAGCACAGTAGTGGGGTGGATCGAGAAGCTGGAGCCCGGCGGGAAGTATCACGGCAAGGAGTCTGATCTGTACGCAGCACTGCTGAACAGGCATAAAAGCGACCCCTCACCTGCCGACCCCCCTCAGAAGAGCGACACCAAAGCACGTGTTGTGAACATGTACGCCCTGTACGCTCCTGAGAAGATAGCCGGTGTGGAGCCCATCCTCGACAGGTACAAAGGGAGGGAGGAGGAGCTTATCGCTACCCTCGTAAAGAAGTACGGCGACGAGCCATGCACCGGCGGCAGTGACGGGAAGGCTAAGACCAACAGGACGTACAAAGAGAGGATCGAAGCCATCTACCAGAAGTATTGCCCAGAGAAGGTCGGGAACGTGCCCGGTATCCTTGAGAAGTACAAAGGAAAGGAGTCGGATATCATACAAGTATGGCGACACTAGCACACACACCTAACTACCATCTGCAGAAGCTCGTCAGCATGTACGGTCCGGAACCATCTGGCGAAAGCCCAGAAGAGTTCCTTGCACGAGTGACAAGGTTCTATAAGAAGTACAACGCGGAGAAGGTGTGCCCCCACCCCAGTCTTAAACGTAATTCACATCAGGTGGACACTGTGCCGGACATTGTTGCAAAGTACAAGGGCAGAGAGGAGCAGCTCATGGAGGGATTGGTGAAGAAGTACGGACCCGAACCGGAGGAGGAAGAGGAAGAAGAAGAAGAAGAAGGAACGGAACGAGAGCAACAAGAAAGAAGAGAAACGAAGGAATGGGCAAAACTGGACGCGGACAGCAGAATGGTGCACGTAGGCGAGAGGGCCGCGAGATGGGATGTAGAAGATCAGGACGAGGCCGAGTGGGAAGAGCTGGTGGAAACAGAACAACGGAAGCGAGACATAGTAAAGAAGAGGTCAGAGGCGAACGGCCTGCTACGAAGGGAATACTATGACTTGTTGTTGAAGAAGCTCAAGGACAAGATCAGGGAAGAGAAGCGGCGCCACCGTGCACTCCTAGACGAAAGGATGTCGGTGTACGACCAGCTGCAGACCAACAAGGACTCCATGAAGTACTACGAAAGGTTGGCAAGACGAAACATGGAGGAAAAGGAGAAACGGCAAAAGAAGTTCGACGCCCCGCCCAAGACACCACCCACACGCAGCGCAAGCGTGTCAAGTAAAGACTTTGTGAGCTACAACGTGAGAATGGCGTCTGCATCCCCATCACGTCGATCGGTGTCTGGAGAAAGGGAAACAAGGCGGGCGAGAAGTAAGGAAAGACACGAAATCACCCCAGCCGCTTTGGAAAGAGTCTTGATTTACCAGAAGAAGTGGCTTCCGAAAGAGTATCGGCTGCCTGACTACCCGACCCTTGATGAGGTTAGGGGGAACAGGAAAGGGTTTTCCTCAAGGAAAACCCTTGAATCCAGGCACCGAGACAAGGTCAGCCAAGCCGTTCGTCGAGTGGAAGAGGAAGCACACACCCTCCAAACAATGACCGGCCAGAGCGAGACAGCCCTCGAACGTGCTATGACACAGCTATCCTCCCACCAGGTACTTCGCACCCAAGACATGTGGAACTCCCTCGTGGGGGGCCCGACGTCTGCACACCGCTCCAGCTCGTATGACCCTTCTATAAACAGATCCCGGTCTGTTTCCTATTATTAGTTCTTTCGCTTTTTTTTTTTTACTTGTATTTTTTTTTTTGTATGATTTATCCTTTATTGTCAACAAAAGGCGCGTTGTGATTTTTTTTTTATAAGAGAAGAAAAAAAAAAGAGGGAAAACCCGGAGGATAATTAGAGCAGGGAGGCGGAAGAGAGGAGGGGGTGATAAAAAGGGGGGATTTCACCTTCCCCCCCTTTTTTTCTCTCCCTTATTTTCACTCTTTCCCCCCCTTTTTTTTTTAAAAGAAGTAGTTTTTTGTTGTCACATCTCCCCCCCTTCCCACCCGTTCTTTCTCCCCATTTGTCCATTCCCCACCCTTTTGCGCCTTGCAAAAATGTTTATTCTGTTAAAAATTCTATTTTTTTTTTTTGTTTAGCTTCCCTGTGGTGGTTCCTAGTAATTGTTCGTACCTAAGCGCGAGAAGGAAAAAAAAAAAAAAAAAAACTCCACAGAAACACACAACACAATACACCACCCTCAAATGTCGGAGCCCCTTTGGCAGGAAGAGTTTGTGGAGACAAGCGATAGCGTGATCCAGGTGAAGGTAACAATACCGGAGAAGATACAAAGCAGGACGATGGTGGTGGTGACGCACCCTTACGGGATGCTAGGGGGTGATCTTGACAACCCTGTGTGCATGGCCATAGGGAGGACGTGCGGGGAGAAAGGCTACGTCACTGTGCGTCTGAACTTCCGTGGGTCAGGTGAGAGCAGCGGTGCTGGGAGCTGGAGGGGTAGTGGCGAGCAAGAAGATGTCCTTGCCATCATCAAGCACTACAAAGCCCACCCTTGCTGGGAAGGCACTCCACCGGAAGTATGCCTTATTGGCTACAGTTATGGATCCCTGATATCGGGTTCACTAGTGACACGCCCCGAGGCATCTTGCAAGGCATATGTTGGCATAGCCTATCCACACTCTGTCGCGTGGGCCCTCACACTCTTCCGCACCTCTGAGTTATTGAAACCCCTCCGTTCCTCTCCTTCTGTGCCTAAGCTTTTCTTCCATGGAACTCGTGACCAGTTCACGTCGCTGCCCACCGCTGTTTCCCGAGTGGAGAGCATGGGGAACTCAGCCTCCTTGGCTACCTTGGACGGTGCAGACCATTTCTTTGGGAGGAGGAAGACAGCGGTATGGGTGGATGGATTTTAAAAAAAAAAAAAAAAAAACCAGGAAATTGTCTCGCGTATTTCAACGTTCTTGGACACCGCTTGTTAGTTTTTTGAAAATATTTGTGAAAAAAGAAAATAAAGGGGAGGAGGGAAGGTGGCAGAAACTTTAGAGTGTTTCTTTTTGTAATTTAAAAAAAGAAAAAAAAAAAAAAGGGAAGTAAGGAAACGATGCTTTTTTGAGTCGTGTTGAGGTGACATTATGTTATTCTTCTTCTTGTTAATAACTCTCTCTTTGGTCTCCTTTGTGATTCTTTTATCAAGGAATGGGGGGCAAAAAAAAAAAAAAAACGATTTTTTTTTTTGTTTCCTTAATACACATACTTGAAAAAGGGATTCAGAGAAGGGAAAATGGAATTGTTTTTTAAAAACACATGATAGGGGTCCTTTCCTTTCTATTCCCCTTTTTATCCTCTTTTTAAAATTTTTTTTTGTTAATACCGTTTTCCAAAAATATGCTCTGCGAGAAATAATGCTGATATCTTCTTCTTTTTTTTTTTTGTAGAACATATTTTTATGAACACAGTACGTGCCCTCATGCTTGTCCCTCCGCGAGATTCGTTTATACCATCCTCTGAAAAGAAAAAAGAAAAAAAAAGAATAGTGATTGTATTCATAGAGAGAAAAAAAAAAAGCAAAGTAATAAACCTGGTGGACCGGAAAGCGATCGCTAAAAGGAAGAAAAGAAAGAAAAAGGAAATATTGAAACTAATAATAATAAAAAAACGTCTTTTGAAAAAAAAAAAAAAAAAAAAATACAATTAGTAAAAATCATCATCAAGAAAAAAAAAAAAGAAAAAACGTGAATTTAAATATTCTTAGGTTTTGCAGCGACCTCCTCCTTGCTGTCACCCCCTATCGCTTCTTAGTGCAGGGGATAATCGATGCTTTCATGAGCCAAGGGGCTGGCTCTTCACAGCCTTGTCCACAGTGCAATAGAGGGGCGCTGGTAGGTGTTGTTGATGGGTGCCGAAGCTGAGAGCTGCCTGCAGTCCTTAACGCGGGGTTTGCACTTGCATCGATTTCTTTCCCCCCCTCCCCTTTCTTTTTTCCGATCCCCCTTTGCGTATCTGGTTTTTTCGTCATAAAAAAAAGAATATTCCGGGGGAAAGAAGAAAAGCGTTCAAGAACAGCAACTGAAAAGAAAGGCTTTCCCCCCCACTGTAAGTTTCTTCCTCCCCCCATTTTTTCCACCATCAAACTGTATAAAAGAATAAGGGGAAAAAGCCCCGAAGAAAAATCTCCTGTTTTCTTTTTATTTCCTTTTTTTTTTCCCCCTCAATTTCCCCCCAGAATATATGTGTGTGGGGGATAAAAAAATAGAGGTTTTTTTTTCTTTTTTCTTCCCCCTCCCCCCCTTTGGCGAGGCCTTCAAATGATCAAAGGGTTGGCCCTCATCGAAGAGCTGGAGAGCATCGCAGCGAAGCGTAAAAGCTTTTTTTTTTTTTTTTTTATTCTCCTCCTTGCTCGATCGCGTAGCACCATTTTTTTTTTAAATACTTTTTTTTTCCCTATCAACTTCGTTGATGGGATGCTATTATGCACTTTTTTCCCCTTTTTTTCTTTCTTTCTGAGGCTCTAAAGAGAGACCCCTCATGGTTCCTCAAGTGAGATGTGTTCTTTTCAACAGAGTCGTTTTTTTTTGTGTTTATTGTTTGTACACAAAGACGACCCTCTTCAGGTTGATATATAATATTATAAAATATTATAAAAAAAAAGAATCTGGTGAAAACAACAAACAAACAAAGTGCCGTTCTTTTTTTTTTTTTTTTCTTCTTCTCTCTTCATGTGAAACACCATAAGATATTGCTCGTTTTTGGAAAGCGAAGCAGGCAGGCAGGCAGATCCCCCCTTTTTTTTTTCCATCTTTGCAGGAACAAGTCTTTGACTTTCCTAAACAGACAAAAGGGGAACGTTGGCCACGTGTTTACGGGTTAAAAGCCTTCTCCAGGCTTCTACCCGGCACATGCACACCCAACAGCCAGTTCTTCTTTTATTTCTTCTTTCTTTTTTTTTTCTCTTCTTCCTATCGAACTGGAGGATAAACAATAATATATATAATAAAAAAAAAAGGTTGGATTTTTGCAGCAAGAAAGTGTACATTTGTTAAAAGTGTCGACACACAGAAACTTCTGGAAGAAAGAAAGAATGAAATAAAAAAGGGGAGGAGGTGGAACCGTTTACTTTACTTTCATTTGTTTGTTTCACTGCTACTGCTCGTCACCTCCCCTCCCCTCAATAAGCTTTGCTGCAGGGTGGTAAGGTACAGGTCTTTGCAGCAAATTCTTTTTACCCCATCCAGGTCGGAAACTGTTTGAAACCCAACTTTGACCCTACTTTCGAACTTTTGACCCCCCCCCACCTTCCAGTACCCTTTTCTTACTTTTTGTTGCTACTTGTCATCTTTGTTTAAAAAAAAAATACAAACACCCAAAGACAAGAATCATGCATGGAACACAACGGGCAACGCCTGGCATGAAAGACGGACAGCCGGTGTTTGGGGTACAAAAAGGAACCTTTCGGGAAGAAGTCGATGGAAGCTATGTATGTCCTCCTATTTGGGGGGGAATAGTTTTTATTTTTATTTTTTTGCAAGACGTTCCGAGCAACGAACTGGAAATGGACCATCACGGGGCTGAGCAGGGGAGATGTACACGAACTGATGACAAAGTGAAAGGGAAAAAAAGTAGAAAATTTATATTTTCAGTTCTTTTTTTTTTTCTTCTTATTCATTGGTAGTCCGCAACCCAACACAGTGCCAGGTATCAAGCAACAATGAACGTGATGCGCAGAGCTAGTGTAAGGACGGTGAGGCAGGTGAGGCGTTCCACTGGGCTTGTCGACGGGCCTGACGGTGAGGTGTGGAACATTGACTTCACAGGGCACAACAGCCTGACCGACAACATGGCCTTCAAGAAGGCCGCAGAGAAGCCCGAACCCCTGTACCGCGTGCTGGACGCACAGGGCGAATGCGTGGGCGAAGCACCAGATCTCACGGAAGAGGAATGCCGCATGATGAACAAAACGATGGTCAGGCAGAGCGTGATGGACGGTATCCTCTACGAGGCACAGAGACAGGGAAGGATCTCCTTCTACATGACCAACTACGGTGAGGAGGCAACGCAGATCGGGTCTGTGTCTGCTCTGAAGCCCGACGACATGGTTTATGCACAGTACAGAGAGGCAGGGGTGCTCCTCTACAGGGGGTACGAGATCAACAAGATGATCGCACAGTGCATGGGAACCGAGGAGGACGACGCCAAAGGCCGTCAAATGCCCATCCACTACGGGTCGCCGGAACACCACTACCAAACCATCTCGTCACCGCTTGCCACACAGCTCCCGCAGGCGGCGGGTGCGGGGTACACCATGAAGCTGGACAATGTTGACAAGGTGTGCATCTGTTACTTCGGGGACGGTGCGGCATCGGAGGGTGACTTCCACCCGGCGCTGAACTTCGCAGCCACCCTTGGCAGCAGGACCATTTTCTTCTGCAGGAACAACGGGTACGCCATCTCCACCCCCGCTGTGGACCAGTACGCTGGCGACGGTATCTACGCTAGAGGCGTTGGCTACGGCATCAGGAGCGTAAGGGTGGACGGGAACGACATCTTCGCTGTCCACGCCGCTACCAAGAAAGCCCGTGAGCTCTGCATTGAACACAACGCCCCTGTCCTCATCGAGGCCATGACCTACCGTGGGGGTATGTGTAAAACAACAAGCAAGGGGAAATAAATTTAAAAAAAAAAAACACAGGGCACCACAGCACCTCCGATGACTCTACTCGCTACAGGCAGAAGTCAGAGGTGGATAAGTGGATGTCTGGTCCGAACCCTATCAAGAGGTTCACGCGTTACCTTGAAAAGAAGAATTGGTGGAGCAAAGAGGACGACAAGCAGGTCAGGGAAGAAACCAGGAAGGAGGTTATGGCTGCGCTCCAGAGGCAGGAGAAGATGGGCTTCTGGGACCCTACGGTATGAAGGGAAAAGGGAGGGGGATTTTTTTAAATTCTTTTTAAAAGGAACTCATCACTGACGTTTTTGCGGAACCTACCCCTGCCCTCATCAAGCAGCGCGACGAGATGCTGGCCCACATGAGGGCCCACCCCAATGTGTACAAGACTGCGTAAGTTTCCTTTTTTTTTTCTTTCTTTTTTTTTTCTTTTTTTTTTTTGTCAGTGGGTCATATTTTAGTTTGTTTGTACACAATTTTTTTTTCTCTTGTATGTGGAGGGCAATAGCTGTGTTGGGGGGGGCTTTTTTTTCTGTTTTGTTTTGTTTTTGCCCCTCTTTCTGGGAGGGGGAAAAAAGCAAAATGATAAGAGAAGGAACAAAAAAAAAAAAAAAAAAAAAAAAAAAAAAACGTTTTTGAAAAACACAGGGAGGGGAAAAAGAAAAGAAAAAGGAAGAAGGGAAGGGGAAAAAAAAAAAGGGGGACGAAAGGTGGGAAGCTCAATTTTTTCCCCCCTTCCTTTGCTTCTTGTTTTTTTTTCTCTCTTTTCCGTCCGCTGGTGTTATTACGCACCCAAAAGGTATCAGGTTTATTAGCGAGGGGTTTCTTCTTCTTTTCTTGAGAACAAGGGGGCGTCTCACAAAGACTTCCTTTAACTCATATACTTTTCTCTTCTCGCAGCGGGATTCTCAGTTTTAAACCAAAAAACTTAAAAGGAAGAGAAAAGAAAACGGGAAGGGGGTGGAAAAAACAAGAGGATTAAGATAAAAGAAAATTAAAAAAAAAAAGAAAACAAAACGTTTCCTTCCTTTTCCCCCCCTTCCCGAAACGGGAAAGAAACCAAAGAAAAAAAAATGGAATTTAAAAGAAGAAAGAAGAAGATTGAGGAGAAAACGAAAAGAAAAAGGGGGAACATCCGATGCTTTTTTTTTTTTTTTTTTTCTCTTTCAAAAAAAAAGAATTCAAAACCCCTTCCCTCCCCCCTACGTGGTTTCTCTATTCTATATTTTTAGTTTGAAATTCTCCGAAAAATGTTAAAAAGAACACAAAGTGATCCTTTTATTTCACCACAAAAAAAAAAAGAAAAAAAAAAATGCAAACCATTCGTATCCGTGTTCTGCTGCTAATCTCAACCTTTTTCAGCAGTGCAGCTGCTCAATGGTCGGACTCGGACCTTAAAAAATGCCTTTGCTGGGACTCAGAAAAAAATAACTGGTGCAAGGGCAGCGACCAGTGGGACCAGTGTGAAGACTACTGGAACACATATGCCCCCTACGTCATCATCGCCCTGTTCGGGGCTGGAGTGATCCTTGTGGGGATATTTGCTTATTACATAACACGGTGCCTTGTGTGCTGCAATAGGTTGTGCTGCAAGGGCGTCGGGAGTGGAATCTCAAAAACCACTCTTTCAACATACAGAGTCCTTCTTGTTCTGTGCTTCATCACACTGGTGGTCACTGTTGGGGTGTCGAGCCACTACAGAGCTGACGATGTGCACGATGGGCTGCAGTCTGTGAACACCACTGTCACTACACAGACAAACGCGCTCCGTGCTGTGACCTCGCTGTACATGAACACAACCTACGACCTCCTGGAGGAGGTAGGCTACCCCAGTGGTTCCGTCCCCTTTAACATCACCACTGCCATCACCACCGTGAACCACAACGTGGACCACTGGATGCACAATGTGAACAACAAGCAGCATGATATCATGTCGCACTTGTGGGTTCTCGACATGTTCTTGTGGCCCTCCCTCATCACCACCGCCCTCCTCCTTGTCTTCAACATGCTGAAGATCCACCGTGTCGTACCTGAGATCATGGTCTTCTTCGTCTTCATCACGGCCCTCGCCGCCTTCTTCCTGCAGTTCACAGTGGGCGCATCCCGGAAGGCATCCATCGACCTGTGCGACGATTACGAGCCTGTTGCCGACCAGGTCATCAAGATCATCGACAGCAAGATCGGCGGCTGCGGCGAGGAGGGCAGACTTGGAGGCATCATCACCAGCACTGTGTTCATCCAGGACAGCTACATCACCGAGTCGTGCAAGGCGGCCAACGTGTCTGTCGGGCTGCTGTGCTCGAAGTACTTCACGTGCGACACATGCGACACGTTGGACGGTGTGGCCAGTGTGCTTGCGAACGAATCTGTTCTGACGGACGGGGCGAGCCTTGGGTGTGTGGGGTGCAGCATCTCGCAGTGTGCCGAGAAGTGCACCGACAGTGAGGCGAAGACCCTCTCCTCTGAGGCTGTTCAGAAGGATTCCAATGTGAGGGGGGGACTGGCAACCCTGAAGAAGGAGGTGTACCCTGTGGCGGACTGCTCGTACTTCAAATCTATGTTTATGGCAGGAAGGCCTGCGATCTGTGGGGACTTCAAGCCTTCCACAAAAGATTACTTTGTGACTGTGGGTGTGGCTGGAGTGTTTGCTATGGTTGTCTTCATCTTTGCGACCCTCGCCAACTACATGTACGTGAAGGAGCAGGAGCTCCATGTCTACGAAGCATGCACGGTGTACCCCACCAACGCGATGCGAGATGAAGCGACCCCACTCACCCAGAAGGAAACCATGTCCACGTATTCGTATAATCAATAAGAAATAATTACCTTTACTTTATCTCAATCTTTGGCCCAATGGCCACCTAGCTTTTAAAACTTTTTTTCCTTCGTTTTTTTTCTTTCTTTTTCTTTTTCTGCTTACTTCTTTGCACAGCGACCTTGGGTGTCTTTTCTTTTTTGTTTGTGTTTTTTGCAAAGTCAATACCTGCTTCCTTATTTCTTTTCCCTTTCGCCCTTCCATTCACTTTACCGACAGGAAATCGTCACAGCAAGTACGTGGCGCGGTGTTATTACTATTGGGGTGGCTCCCTTGCTCTCTGTTATCTTATCCTTCCCTTTTTTCTTTTCTTTTTCATCTGCTTCGCAGAGTGTCAGTCTTGTTGCTTTTTGTAACGACCCCAGTCTCACAGATAAGAATAATAAGAAAAATGACTGCACTCTGGTCCAACTCCGACCTGAAGGAATGCATGTGCTGGAGCTCATTCTTCAACAACTGGTGTCAAGGCAAGTGGATGAACCAGTGTGACGACTACTGGCTCACCTACTCATCCTACGTCATCATCGCCCTGTTCGGGGCTGGGCTGATCCTTGTGGGGGCCATTGCCTACTACGTCATGAGGTGCATCGCTTGCTGCTGCACTTGCTGCAAGGGGCTGGCAGAGGGCGTGTCGAATATTGTGCTCTTTTCCTACCGAGTGGGGATCCTTCTGTGCTTCATCACACTGGTGGTCACTGTTGGGGTGTCGAGCCACTACAGAGCTGACGATGTGCACGATGGGCTGCAGTCTGTGAACACATCGTTCACTACACAGACAAACGCGCTCCGTGCTGTGACCTCCCTGTACATGAACACAACCTACGACCTCCTGGAGGAGGTAGGCTACCCCAATGGTTCCGTCCCCCCCACCATCACCACTGCCATCACCACCGTGAACCACAACGTGGACCACTGGATGCACAATGTGAACACCGCTCAGGACGATGTGATGTCGCACCTGTGGCTCCTCGACATGTTCCTGTGGCCCTCCCTCATCACCACCGCCCTCCTCCTTGTCTTCAACATGCTGGGGTTCCACCGCATCGTCCCTGAGTTCATGATCTTCTTCGTCTTCGTCACGGCCCTCTCCGCCTTCTTCCTGCAGTTCACGGCTGGCTTCTTCCGGAAGGCCTCCGTCGACCTGTGCGATGACTACTTCCCAGTGGTGGGGTCGCTGATGGAGATCATCGACAGCAAGATCGGCGGCTGCAACGAGGAGGGCAGACTTGGAGGCATCATCACCAGCACTGTGTTCATCCAGGACAGCTACATCACCGAGTCGTGCAAGGCGGCCAACGTGTCTGTCGGGCTGCTGTGCTCGAAGTACTTCACGTGCAACGCATGCGACACGTTGGACGGTGTGGCCAGTGTGCTTGCGAACGGATCTGTTCTGACGGACGGGGCGAGCCTTGGGTGTGTGGGGTGCAGCATCTCGCAGTGTGCCGAGAAGTGCACCGACAGTGAGGCGAAGACCCTCTCCTCTGAGGCTGTTCAGAAGGATTCCAATGTGAGGGGGGGACTGGCAACCCTGAAGAAGGAGGTGTACCCTGTGGCGGACTGCTCGTACTTCAGAAGCATGCTTTCAGCTGTGGAGCCCGCGATCTGTGGGGACTTCATGCCTTCTACAGGAGACTACTTTGTGACTGTGGGTGTGGCTGGGGTTTTTGTGATGTTTGTCTTCGTCCTTGCGACCCTTGGCAACATCATGTTCCTGAAGGAGCAGGAGCAGGTCCAAGTTGGAACTGTGTGCAACGCACCCATGAAAACCATCTACCCAGTGAAGGCCGCGCACAGCGCGGAGTTCTGACAATCATCTCCCGTTTACAATTAATCACATCCACACTGGAGATTCCTTTGTTTTTTATTTTTTATATTTTTTTTGTATGCTTCTCAACGCAGTGCTTTCTGTGTTGTAAAAGCACTTTTCGAGGGAAACATTCTCTGTCCTCTAGGCAGATGAGATAAATACGTTACGGCTGATGTAGGGTGCTTGGCTTCTTGTCGGGCATCGCGAGTCAGAATATTCAATGTTTCTCAACCTCAATTCTCCATATGTCCTGCCTTGTTCACTTATCCTGTTACTAGGTGGGTCATTACTAGCATCTTCTCCCTCATCATAATGCATCCCCCTGTCTATTCACGGGGGATTGCCGTTTGTTTTAATTCCCAGTAGTACCGCGTGGTGCTGCCCTCTTACTCCTTCATGCTTAGCATGTTATTCGTTACTCCCTTTTTTTTAAATTCAAAATGCAATTACTTCAATTGAGGTCTGGTGTTGTTTTCAAAGATTCGCTCAGCGAAAACCCAAAGATCAGTTTACTAACTACTTTGTTTTTTTTTCTTACGCTTCTGATCGTAAAGTGACTCCGCCTGAGTCAAAGAAGCGTTATTTCTTTTTTTTTTTTTTTTTGCTCTCTCAAAAGGCGCAAAACCACCAACGATATCACCAAGTAATGTGATGTGGTGGTCAGATAAACCAGTGTTCAGCAAGCCCCGAAAGGTTGCTCCTGCTAACACTGAACAATGAATTTTATATTATTTTTCAGTCTGCAAACTATAATCGCCTCCTTAGGATGATGTTGTGGGAAAAGCCCCATCCATGGGCGAAAGGGGGGAAGGGGTTGGGGGTGTTGGGTCCAAGGCCTGTGGGACGTGGCACAAAGGGCATGCTTGCACCACCGCACATCCTGCCGCACGGCGGGGACTGCGAGGCTGAGCAGGTGGTGAGCATCGAAAACGATGCGACCTGCCCAGGGGCCGTCATCTTCTACACTGTTGATGGTTCAGAACCCACTGTGCACTCTATGCAATACAAAGGCCCCTTCAAGATCAAGCTCCCTGTGGTACCGCAGGTAGCGGTGCGTGCCATTGCCGCCGCCGCCATTGACCATGTCACGCAACCCGCAACTGAAGTCTTCCGCCTCCACTCTGGCCTCACACCTGCCCCTGAATGGGGCACAACACCCGAAGGCCTTCTCCACCTCTCGCACTACCCCGGCGCCACTGTCTACTACACTACTGTCCGTGACGGCGACCCCCTCCAAGGCGGGTACCTATACACCGGACCCTTTTCTCTGCGAGCTGACAGGGACAGAAGGTTCTACCTCACTGCCGTTGCCGTTGTTCCTGGATGCGAGCCCAGCGACAAGGCGCTGCATGAAGTTGACGTGACCGGCGACAACGCCCCGCTTCCGCCCATAGACCCCTTCGACGACGGGAAGGACACGCTGCCGCAAGACACACAGACACGTCCACCTGATGTCAACACTGCTGGAACCAGCATGACTCCGAAGCGGAGGTCAACGTTGGGACGTTACCCCTACCCGCCGCTGGGGCTGGATGTGGAGCACAATGTGAACCCCCATTCTATGACAGTAAGGCCTATGCACGACCTGCCAGCAGGGGAGGATGGGAAGCCACTATCGCCATCGAGTTTCGGGCTCAAAGTCTACTACTGTGTGGATGGCGGGGGTTTCGTGCAACTACCTGAATCCGACCAGTTGGTCATCCCGCTCACAGACACCAGTCACATCTACGGTTTTGTGACGTCTTCGGGTTCGCTGCCAGACTTGACACCAGCTGTGTCGAGCCCTGTTGTTTACCTGTACGTCCCCAAAAGGCCACGGTGGGAGTCCAAAGCAGACATGAAGTACATCCTCGATCAGGCGATCAAATGGCTATGGGAGGTATTTAACAAGACGAAAACAGTCCATGTGCAGTGGAAGACGACTGGCCACTCCGAAGAGGCACCCACGCTCTTGTTCTGTCTGGATAAGATGGAGAGCGCTATAGTGCTGATCCTGCATCATCTGTCGTCAGCGAAGTTGGTGTACCCGGGGATAAAGATCGAGACGGAGGGCAAGGTGCTGAATGACGGGCACTTCAGAGAGGCGAACGATGCAGTGTCAGGATTGTACCACCAGTTGTTGGATTTGAATAATGTGCCTAGCCAAGAACAGCTGTTGGAGGTGCTGCTGGAAGCTTTGAAAGATGCTGTTTACAAAGTGAAGCTGATAGTAGCCTTGTTGCCTGATGTACCTGAGACGAAAAAACTAGAAGCACCAAAATGGCTGGAAGATGCGAGGGTACGGATAGGCAGCATGGGGTGGGATGTAGTGGAAGAGGTGCTGCAAGGCGGGCGGGAAACGGCAGGGATATGTAAGAAGCGAGAGAGAGACGACTTGTTCCCAGAACACGGCGATGCGATGCATAAGTTGATTGAGGAGCTTTGCAAGAGGCTTGCAGATGCTGAAGAAGCGAAGAAGAAGCTCGGTGCCGATCTGCAGCAAGCACTGACAGACGCCGATGTGCTTCGCAATGATATCGATACCCGCATTGCATGGATGCAGGCCGCCCGCATTCGTGAGGCCCGCCTTGAAGCTCGTGTAGAGGAGCTACGCCGCTTCCCCCATATCCCCCCCGCCAGCCCTCGGAACGAGCCTGCCCCCACCGCCATTGACTCACACCTCGCTTTCCTTATCAACCCAGACTAGATAGACGTGTATAACAGTTTAGATGTTTTTTTCTCGTTGTTTTTCTGACTGTTCGTTAAAAAACGCAGAATAATATCAATAAAATGTCTAACGCACACACTGACCCCAAAGGTCAACCTGACCTCGTGGAGAAGGAGTTGAATGCCAAAGTTGGCAAGTTGATGCTTAAGGATGGGTCAGTCATCACTGGTAAATCATTCGGCGCGGACGTGAACGTTTCTGGCGAGGTTGTCTTCAACACTGGTATGGTAGGGTACCCGGAGTCCCTCACGGACCCCTCGTACAAAGGGCAGATCTTGGTGCTGACGTACCCGCTTATCGGGAACTACGGTGTGCCCGACCGTGAGGACAGGGATCAGTACGGGCTCCCGAAGTTCTTCGAGTCCGACAAGGTGCAGGTGACGGGTGTGATCGTAAGCGACTACAGCTACTCCCCAAGCCACTACGCCAGCACCTGCTCGCTGGGATCCTGGCTGCAGGAGCACAACGTGCCCGCCCTCTTCAACGTGGACACCCGTGCCCTCGTGAAGAAGATCCGTGACAATGGTTCCCTTCTCGGCAAGATCATCTTCGACGACGCTAAGGACTCCCTCTCCTTCGAAGACCCCAACAAGCGCAACCTCATCGCCGAGGTCTCCCACAAGGAACCTAGGGTGTTCGGGAACGGCAAGTACAAGATCGTCGCCGTTGACTGCGGGATGAAGAACAACATCATCCGCTACTTCGTCAACCACACCGACTGCACTCTCAAGGTCGTCCCTTGGGACTACGATTTCAGCACTGAGGAGTGCGACGGTATCTTCCTCTCCAACGGTCCTGGTGATCCGGAGCTCATGGGCATCACCGTCAACAACCTGAAGAAGTGCTTGGACAAGGACACCCCCATCTTCGGTATCTGCATGGGTCACCAGCTGCTCGCCATGGCGGCTGGCGCCAAGACCTACAAGATGAAGTTCGGTAACCGAGGGATGAACCAGCCTGTGGTGGACATGCGCACGACGAGGTGCTACATCACCCCCCAGAACCACGGGTTCGCCGTTGACGAGAAGACGCTCCCTGAGGACTGGTGCCCTATGTTCTACAACGCCAACGACTACACCAACGAGGGTATCTGCCACATCTCCAAGCCTTTCTTCTCCGTCCAATTCCACCCTGAGGCGATGGGTGGTCCCACCGACACTGATTTCTTGTTCAAAATGTTCATTGACCGTATCTCCGAGAACGGTTCCAGGGCCACCATCGTGCCTGTCATCCGTAAGCCCGACTGCAAGAAGATCCTTCTGCTCGGCAGCGGTGGTCTGTCCATCGGTCAGGCCGGTGAATTCGACTACAGCGGTAGTCAGGCCATCAAGGCCCTCAAGGAGCACAACCTCAGGGTGATCCTGGTGAACCCCAACATCGCTACGTGCCAGACCAGCAAGGGCATGGCCGATGAGGTGTACTTCGAGCCCGTCACACTTGAGTTCGTGACAAAGATTATCGAGAAGGAGAGGCCTGATGGTATCATGCTTCAGTTCGGTGGGCAGACCGCCCTGAACTGCGGTGTGCAGCTCCGTGACGCTGGTGTTCTTGATCGCTACAATGTGCAGGTGCTCGGTACCCAGGTTGACGCTATCATTGCCACCGAGGATCGTGAGGTGTTCGCCCAGAAGCTTGCTGAGATCGGCGAGAAAGTGGCACCCAGCAAGACCGCTATCACTGTGGAGGAAGCCCTTGAGATCGGTAAGGAAATCGGGTACCCCGTGTTGGTGCGTTCCGCCTTCGCACTTGGCGGTCTCGGCTCTGGTTTCGCAAACGACGCCGTTGAGATGAAGGAGCTTTGCACCAAAGCCTTCGCTGGCACTGATCAGATCATCGTGGACAAGTCCCTCAAGGGGTGGAAAGAGCTCGAGTACGAGGTTGTGCGTGACGCGCAGGACAACTGCATCACCGTGTGCAACATGGAGAACTTCGACCCTCTTGGTATCCACACTGGTGACTCCATCGTCGTGGCGCCCAGTCAGACCCTCAGCAACGAGGAGTACTACCAGCTCAGGAAGGCGGCCATTAAGATTGCCCGCCACATTGGTATTGTCGGTGAGTGCAACGTGCAGTACGCCGTCGACCCACACAGCAACGACTACTGCATCATCGAGATGAACGCCAGGCTGTCCAGGTCTAGTGCTCTTGCCTCCAAGGCCACCGGTTACCCCCTGGCTTACGTGGCTGCCAAGCTTGCCCTTGGCACTGCCCTGCCTGACATCAGGAACTCCGTCACGCAGTCCACTTGCGCCTGCTTCGAACCCTCGCTCGACTACTGTGTCATCAAGTTCCCCAGGTGGGACATGAGGAAGTTCAGCAGGGTGTCGTCCTCGATCGGCAGTGCCATGAAGAGTGTGGGTGAGGTCATGTCTATCGGTAGGAAGTTCGAGGAAGCCTTCCAGAAGGGTCTCCGCATGGTTGAGGGCAGCATTGACGGCTTTGGGTATGTACAGCATCACATCATCAAACACGCAACACAGCGACCTCGCCAACGCCGACGAGAGCGCCTGCACGGATGAGGAGCTGGTGCACGAGATGGCCAACCCTAGGTATGTTTTTTTTGCGAGGCGCACTTTACAAACCACAGCGACCGTCGTGTCTTCGCTATCGCCGTTGCTCTCTTCAGGGGGTTCGGGGTGGAGCGTGTGTACGAGATCACCAAGATCGACAGGTGGTTCTTGACCAAGCTGCAGAACATCGTGGATATCGAGAAGAAGCTCGAGTCCAACAAGAAGCCCATCAAGACCGAACTCCTGGTCATCGCAAAGAAGGCTGGTTTCAGCGACCGTGGGATTGCCCGACTTGTCGGTGCTGCTGAGCATGACGTATGCTGCGATGACAACAAAGTAACACACTGCAGATCCGCACAATGAGGCACAAGAACCACATCATGCCTGTCGTGAAGCAGATCGACACCCTTGCCGCAGAGTTCCCTGCCAAGACCAACTACCTGTACCACACGTACAACGGCACTGAGAACGGTATGATGCTGCTGTTGCGGCAGATGTGAAATTTCCTCCTACAGACCTCGACTTCCCCGGTGGTGGTGTGATGGTGCTCGGGTGCGGTGCCTACCGTATTGGTAGCAGTTGCGAGTTCGATTGGTGCGCCGTGTCGTGCATCAGGACCCTCAACAAGCTGGGCATCAAGTCCATCGTTGTGAACTACAACCCCGAGACCGTGTCCACCGACTACGACGAGAGCGACAGGCTGTACTTCGAGGAGCTGTCTCTGGAGTCCGTGATCGACATCTACCACAAGGAGGGAGCTAGGGGGGTATGTTGTTTTCGCTACATATTCATATGTTATCTTCAAAGGTTGTCGTGTCTGTTGGTGGACAGATCCCCAACAACTTGGTGGTGCCCCTTCACAAGGCCGGTGTGACCATTCTCGGTACCTCGCCTGAGAGCATCGACTCCTGCGAGGACAGGAACAAGTTCAGCAAGCTGTGTGACACTCTGAGCATCGACCAGCCGCGTTGGATCGAGGCGAGCTCCATCGATGAGGCCAAGGCCTTCGCCAAGAAGGTTGAGTACCCCGTCCTGGTGAGGCCTTCGTACGTGCTGTCCGGTATGCGTGTTTTACTGATGTCCACTGAATGCAGGCGCGGCCATGAACGTTGCTGACAACGAGGAGGACTTCGTGTCGTACCTGGCACAGGCCACCAACGTGAACAGGGAGCACCCCGTCGTGATCTCTAAGTTCATCAAGAACGCCAAGGAGATTGAGATGGACGCCGTTGCCAAGGACGGGCGCATCATCAACTACGCTGTCTCCGAGCACGTTGAGAACGCTGGTGTGCACTCCGGTGACGCGACGCTCTGCCTCCCTGCGCAGAAGCTGTACGTCGAGACCGTGCGAAGAATCAAGCACATCATGAGCTCCCTGTGCGCACGCCTCAACATCACCGGACCTGTCAACGCGCAGTTCCTGTCTAAGAACAACGACATCAAGGTATGCAGCACCTCCAACTATCCATCACACTAGATCATCGAGTGCAACCTGAGGGCGAGCAGGTCGTTCCCGTTCGTCTCGAAGACCTTCGACGTCAACTTCATCGAGCTTGCCACCAAGGCCATGGTACGAGGGGAAACGAGAAAAAACAACTATTTATACTAAACAAACAGATCGGTGCCCCGTGCCCCCCGTTCAACATCCACCTGTACGACACTGAGTGGGTGTGCTGCAAGAGCCCGATGTTCTCGTTCACCAGGCTGCTGGTATGAACAAACAAAATTTAAGAAATATAACAAAAAAAAAGGGAGCGGACCCTATCACAAGGGTGGAGATGGCGAGCACTGGTGAGGTTGCGTGCTTTGGTGTGAACCAGCACGAGGCGCTGCTGAAGTCGATGCTTGCAACTGGGTTCAAGCTGCCCAACAGGACGAAGAACATCTTGGTCTCCCTGGGGCCGATCAAGGCGAAGGTGGCATTCGTGAGCTACATGAAGAGCTTGGCGAAGATGGGGTACAAGCTGTACTGCACTGAGAACACCTTCAAGTTCTACGAGGAGGAGGGTGTGGAGGTCACACGCATCGGGAAGCCTGGCGCGGAGAAGGACACTGAAATACCAGAGGCTCTGGACTTCATCAGAAACGGGAAGATTGACCTTATCATCAACGTGCCAGGGTCGTTCTCCTCTGACCAAATCACTGCAGGTTACCAGATGAGGAGGTCTGCCGTGGACTTTGGGCTCCCGCTCCTCACCAACGTTCAGCTGGCGGTTGCCCTTGTGCAGGCGATAGAACGTGTGGACCTGGACAACATGGTTGTGAGGTCTTGGAACGAGTACGTGAACCCTGGTTACAGACAGGAGGTCCTCACCACTAAACCCGGCACCACCCCCCTCCACCGCCCTATTGAGAACCCCACCAACCTTCCCGAGGCCATTTCCTGGTGATATTAGTGTCTTTTTTGTTTTTGTTTTTGTTTTTTACGAGATAAATTTCGGAGCTTTTTTTTTTTTTTTTTTTTTTTTTTTAACCCTTCCCTCCCTTCCCCCCTTTTCTCCTCCCCTTTTTTCAAAAGGTTATATTTTTTTTTTTTTTTTTTTTTTGTTTTTTGGAGGGAATGAAGAGCGGGGAAAAGCAAAACAAAAAACCAAAAAAAAAAAAAAAGTATGGCTGAACGAAACAAAAAAAAAAAAAGAAAATAAACCCCCCTCGAGAACAAGAAGATCATCAACTTTTTTTTTCTTTTTTCTTGTTTCAGAAACAGGAGGATGAGATACGACAAGGGGTGGTGGACTAACAGAAAAAGAAATAGCAAAAGAAGAAGGTTCTAAAAAAAAGGGGGGGGGGAAATAACAAACGAATGTGGTTTGCTCATGGACAACTGATTTTTTTTTTACAAAAAAAAAGAAGAAAAAGGAAAGCGATGTGAAGAGATCATCTAAAGGGCAAGGGAAATAATGTGGATAGAGGAAAGAAAGGAAACAAAGAAAAAAGAAGGGGAAAACAAAAAGAATATTTTTTACAGTTTCTCCATCATTACCCTTATATTTTTTTTTTTTTTATAGGCTTTTCTGTCCTCCTTTTTATTACTTTTTGATATTGCGTGAACGAAAAAAAAAAAAAAAAAAAAAAATGAAAAAGAAAAAGAAAAAGAAAAAACAAAAAAAAAAAGTCCAATTGACGAAAAACGAGTCACGAAAAAAAAAGAAAACCCCTTTATTTTTTGTTTTACTTTATCCCTCTACCAAAAGGTTTCCCTTGTTATTTTTTTTAACCTTTCTGTGGAAGCTCATTGTGTACCCTTTACTCTTTTTTTTATATTTTATTATTCATTATTTAGCAGCGTCCATTTCGAGCATCGCGGAGAAAAAAAAAAAAAAGAAGAAAAAAAGGGAAAAAAAAAAATCTAGTTTTTTGTGGCAAGGGTGCCAAGAGGTCGTTATTTTGTTTGAGAAGAAAAAGGAAAACTGAAAAAAAAAAAAAAAAAGAAATTGGAAGGGAGAAAAAAAAAAAGAAAAAGAAATTTACATTCGTCGGACCCGTGAGAGTGGCGTGGAAAAAAAAAAAAAGAAAAAAAGAAAATGAATGAAACAAAAGAAAAAGTGGATACCCAAATTATTTCCTTATTTTTTTTTTTTAAATGAATCTTCCAACTATTTTTTTTTTTTCTCTTTCAGTATAATTTTCTTCTCAAAACAAATGAAAACGCAAGAAACCAACAGACCTGCCCTTCCCTCCTCCCCCAGCTAGATTACGATAATTTTTTTTTATGGAGCCCTCTTCTAGTTTCTTTATTTTTTATAGCCTTCCTTACGCCTTTCTTCCTCGTCCCCTTTTCTGTTTTTTTTTTTATTCTCCCCCTTTACCTTCTCCCTTCCTCTCTGTTTTTTTTCCCCCCCCTCTCTATTTCCCATCGCATCACAAGCCAAAAAAAAAAAAGAAAACGAGTATTTTCTTTCTTTCATTCTTTTTTTTTTGTTGCAAAATCATCTTATTCAAAAGACTCCGAAATAGCAAAATTCCCACTTATATTTTCCTTTTGTAGAACAGAAGGAGGAAAAAAAAGGCTTTTTTTTCATCTTTTCCCCCCTATTTTTCCGTTGGGCTGGCTGCTTTTTTTTTATATATTCCAGTTGAGATTCAATTCCATAAAAGAAGAAAAAAAAAAAAAAAAACAAAAAGAAAACCACACACACAAAAGGAAAAAAAGAAGAAAAAATGGGAAAATCGAAAAAAAAGAAGGAGACCCCTGTGGAGCAGAAAGAGGAGAAAAAGGAAACGAAAAAAGAAACAAAAAAGGAAACCAAAAAAGAAGCGAAAAAGGAAAAGGTGGTAGTGGAGCAGAAGAAGAAGGTCGCAGAGGAGCAGGGTATGAGCGAATTGCAAAAAATGCTGCTCAAGCAAAACATGAAGCTCTTGAATTTTAAGGAGCGCTTCGTTGCCTTCGGCAGGTTCCGGCGGCTTCTCTTGGCACCAGAGAACCGGCCTGTTTTCAACAAGTTCGCCATCGCCACTATTTGCATGGTCACGTTGCCTGTTCTCACTTTCTACCTAGCTCTCTCGTACTTTGAAGAAAACAACTACGGCCAACAGGCTCCTGTTTACGCAGCTTTCGCGTCACTCGCAGCAGTGCAGGTAGTTTCTTTCGGCTACGTCTTTGTAGCAGTGCTAGAGGAAAACGACCTCAACGCTCAGAAGGAACAGGCGAAGAAAAAGGATGAGTGAAGAAGGAAAGTTTCTTCCCCCCCTTCCCCCAAGTGTACCACCGAAACAGAGAAACACAACAACTTTTTTTTTTCCAAGAAAATATTTTCTTTTGTTCATTCCCCCCCATTAGATGCTGCGCCACAGGATACTGAGGAAGATGTCATTGAAGGTTCACGCGCAGGTGCCCGAGACCGCTGAGAGGATCATCGGGACTCACGATGGGACCTTCCATGCTGACGAGTCGCTTGCGGTGGCGATGCTGAGGTTGACGAAGGAGTTCAAAGGTGCAGAGGTGCTGAGGACGAGGAACCCCGACCTCCTGGCGAAGTGCAACATCGTTGTGGACGTGGGTGCGAAGTACGACGCGGATAAGCTGCTCTTCGACCACCACCAGCGTGAGTTCCAGGGCACCATGACCACTGCCTCCAACGAGTACAAGACAAGGCTGTCCAGCGCCGGGTTGGTGTACAAGCACTACGGCAGGGAGATCATTGCCGGGCTGTGCCCCGAGGCCACGGAAGAGGACATCGAGATCCTCTTTGACAGAGTGTACAGAACCTTCATTGAGCACATTGACGGCGGCGACAACGGTGTGGAGGCCTACTCTTCCCCGTCGGGCGAGAAGCTCATCCAAAACTACAGCGTGACGACAAGCCTCCCATCCAGGGTGTCCAACCTCGCCCCGAGGTGGAACCAGCCCACCACACCCGAGTCCTTCAACGAGGGCTTTGTGAAGGCTGTTGAGATCACCGGGGAGAGCTTTTTGCAATCCGTCGATTACTTCGCGAAGGCCTGGATGCCAGCACGCGACATCGTCGTGAAGTGCATCAAGGACAGGCACAACGTGCACGACTCCGGCAAGATCCTCAAACTCGACACTTTCTGCCCGTGGCAGGAGCACCTGTTCCAAGTGGAGAAGGACTTGGGTATCGCGGGAGAACTGCTGTACGCACTGTTCCCCGACATGAACAAAGGGTGGAGGGTATGCGTACTAACAAACAACCTAAAAAAACCAAACCAGGTACGTGCCATTGGTATTGAAGGCTCTGCGTTCGGTCAACGCAAGCCATTGCCGTGGAAGGGCCTGAGGGACCAGGAGCTGTCGAAGGAGTCCGGTATCTCTGGGTGCGTCTTCGTTCACGCAGCTGGTATGACGCGAAGTCACAACAAACAACACGCTAGGCTTCATCGGTGGTAACGATACGTACGAAGGTGCGCTGCAGATGGCGATTAAGGCCTTGGCCAACTGAAATGATCTAGCTCATTCATAGGTTGCTATCAAGAACATATTGCAGGGGTGAGTGTTGATCATGTCTTATTATACCCCCGCACGAACACACCACAAGAAGGGACGATGCAATGCAACGGCCGCTATGGGAGACTATGTTGAAAGATGAGGAGTTCAGGAGACTTGTTAAGCTGGAGATCACGCATCTGGAGAGGACAAGTGCAGCATCGTGCAACATAGACTGCTACAGGGTGCATGTGAGTGATGGGTTTCTTGAAGGGGCAGTTGTGAAGCGTGCTGTAGTAGCGGTGGAGGGCGGAACCTGCTCATACAACTATCTCATGAAAGAGGAGGAAAACAGGGAACGGTTTGAGTTAACGCATGCAATCTCCAGGGAGTCCAAAACAGTCGGGTCCTCCTCTGCAACCTTGCAGCCCCTCTTGGACAAACTTAGTGCCTCTCTTGACAAAATCCCCAACGTCGTCACCACCCAGCAGAAGGAGTCCGAACACGACATCCTCCTTGACCGTACCTTCCCGGTCGCGGGTTACCTGTGCTCACCTTGCTGCACTCCCAAGAGGTGCACCAAGACAGACGTCGAAGGCCTTCTCTCTGTTTATCACAACGGGCGTTTCAGAGGACATTTCATGCCGTCTAAATCACTCCAGCGCCGCAACATCTTCTCAAAGGCCATCACACGCCTTGCTGCCTGCAACAGGATACCCTGCTGGTGTCTGCAGTGCATCGAGCCCCCCCTCGTCGGCACAAAAACCGGCAATGTTGTGACCTACGACGAATCATGTTTTTCGTCTGCTGTGGACGTGAGGCGACACATCCCAACACTCAAGGTACAGAGAGTGCTCCAGAAGCTGCACGAGTTGGTGCCCAAGCAGGAGGGCAGGGTCATAGGATCAGAATATCTGAAGCTTGTTCTGCAAATCACATCGGGGCTTGCTCCGTCGTATCTTGTGCAACAAGACGCAAGCATCGCAGAGGAAGAGCTGTCGCTGTTCATGAAGCAAGGACGAGACAGTGCGGCGTTCTCGTACTTTTTGGCGGTCGTTGCGTCGTTGTACTTGCCACAGACTGTTTCGGAGGCACAACTCGCAACCTTCTACACGTTACTGTATGAATGGTGCAAGAACACGCCCCCCTGTGCGGAGCATGCGGTTGTCTCAAAGCGCAGGCTCGATGTGGAATACATGCCTCCGTCCAACGCACTGCCCAAGATGCAGTGGCACACATTGGCAAGTCCTGTGGTACGGAAAAAGTCGGAAAGTGTGAGTAAAATACCAGGTTTACATGAACTGTTGTCTACACTTACACCTGAATTTGTGGATTGCTTAGAAGAGGCGAGGATGACCCATCAAATGAACTGCAGGCTGCAAAGGGCTGTACAAGCACCCACACGAGAGTTGTCCGTCTCGCGAAAAGACACCCCGCACTTCGCAGCTGGGATGCGTGTCACAGCTGTCAACATCCCAGGGAGCCTTGAGGGCCTCTCGGGCACCGTTCTCGGGACCAGTCGCGACAAGGTGGTGATTGACTTCGACGCACCATACGGTGATCTCTCTGTGCCTCCGCAGAACGTTAAAACTGCCAGCAGCCAGGTTGCTTCACACGGTGCCACCAGAACGATACTGAAAAAGAGGAAGCTGCGGAAGCGCTGTTCCGCAATGTTGCCACATATGAGGGTAAAATGCGCACTCTATTAACATGTTTAAAGCATGCATGCACACAATCAACTTCAGGATGTCTAAGGAGTATGCAGTGCATGTTGCCCCGCGAAGGCAAGCACTGGGCTACAAGGTCATCCGCGAGAGGGTCGTGTTCGATGTCGACACGCGAGAGGTGATTGAAAACATGCTGGAAAGGCGGAAGGGAGGGGAGGGGGTTTTGGCTGAAAACGCCCCTGCGAGCCCTATCAGACTTCATGGTGAAAAACGCGAGAACATATCCATCCCGCAGGGGATGAAACTGACGCCGCCCACTGATGAGAGCGAAGAGACGACGCTGCTAGAGGCACGGCTGCACGAGCAGGTGAAGGCAAGGATGATGAAGGGCCGCAGTGTGTGGTCGCGCAGGGCACCAGAAGTGGATGCCAACAATCTGGGGATAGACGAACTAGTGGCCATGTTAGAGGCAGGCTCCGCACATGAAGAGACACTGACCACAGAGCCCCTTGCGCACAGTCGCATGACACAATTATCAGAAGTGCAGTCAACAGACTCCGCCCAGTGCAACTTCAGAAAGCTCATACACAACGTCTTTGCGCCAGGGCAGTCAGCGAGTGGGATAGCACCAAGCAAGCGGGTGTCGCGAATGATAAAGCAGTCCAGAAAGACCAGTGCCGCTACGCGCACCCGAAGAAAAGAACCGAAGCTCAAGGAACCTGAGCTAGCAACACCGGAAATGGAACCTGAAGAAGGGCCAGACGAGGTATGGGCGTCGCTCTTCCAGTCTCCTACTTCCGTGGGAGCCGTGAAGTTGGCGACACCGAGACCTGCGTGTGTGCCCCCAATACGGTACCCGGGGATGGTGCACGATGAGGAAGGCAACCCGACACTAGAGGGCATCCAGAGAGGGCATAACATTCTCCGATACGAGCCCATCGCATCGAGGCAAGAACACACCGGGAGATATCATGCAGACGCAGGCGAAGAGCGCACAGAACAAAAGGAACGGCTACGGTACACGGCGGCTAACTCGATTAGATGCAAGGTGCTGGGAATGGGCGAGGTTGTGAAGCTCCCGCAACCAGCGGAGACGTGGCTGGGTGGACATTACCACTGCGAGAGGGAGCACGGCGACCTCATCGACGAGGCCAGCTGTGATATTCAAGAACGCGTGCTGGTGAAGCAGCAGATTAACGAGAGGAAGCTTTTCCTCCAGAAGGCCGCACGTAAGTACAAAGTCTCCCCACGAAGCACGATCCTTGGCATCCCGTCCGTCAGCAAGTGGCAGCGGATGAACGATAAACTACGAGAGAGTTCCACAACCCACCCGCTGCACAAGGTCATCGGGCTACGCAAGGCTGCCGAAAGTTATACCCTCACCACGCACGAACGCAAGAAGATGCCTCTCCCGCTGCATCTCGCCTATCGAACCAAGGGTGGCCTCCGAAACTACTAAAATAAGGACGGCTACATCTTGTCTCATTATTTACCAGTGTCAGTACCTGTGCTCAATGGTTTTCTTTTTTCTTCTTCTGTTCCTCTTCGTTATATTTGCAAGCAGCCAAAGAACCCTCTAAGATTGGAAGAAGAAGAAGAAAAAAAAACGAAAAATAACAGCACGCACGGGGGTTTAAAAAAAAAGAGAAAAAAGGAAAGATGTCGGGTCCCTTGTACCTGGGTGTGGACTTGGGTTCGCAGTCCTTGGTATGACACTAAAGACTTTAAGCACTGCCGACCACAGAAATTGTTCATAATCGACGACAAGCTGGAGCCCGTGACAGAGGCAAATGTGTCCTTCGACAAGGACCTGCCGCATTATCAGACCACAGGAGGGTTCCACATCAATGGGTATCTTGACTAACTAAAATTCATTGCAATGACGATTTTTTCATTTCACACACAGGGCAGCGTTTGACAAAGAAGTGACAGGCCCGACGCTGATGTGGGTGGAAGCACTTGAAAGGTGCTTCGCGCAGCTCGTGGCCCAGAAGGCGCCCCTTGACCGCGTGGTGGCCATCAGCGGCTCGGCACAGCAACACGGCAGTGTATACTGGAAACGGGGGGCTCTTCAGGTCCTTCAGGACCTCACCCCCAGCCGTACCCTCACAGAGCAGGTCGCGTCTTGCTTTGTGATCCCCGAGTCTCCTGTCTGGATGGACTCATCGACGACTAAGGAGTGTCTGGACCTCGAGACTGATATGGGCGGGCCCAAGAACGTCGCCAGCATCACTGGTTCGCGTGCATTCGAGCGTTTCACAGGCAACCAGATTGCGAAGCTCCTTCGCACGCAGCCCGACCGCATGGAGCAGTGCGATAGGATCTCCCTTGTCAGCTCCTTCTTGGCATCGCTCCTTGTCGGCGGGTACGCCCCCATCGACGTCTCGGACGGTTCAGGCATGAACCTCCTGGACATCAAAAGCAGGACATGGTGCCCCAAAATCGTGAACGTCACCGCCTCACGGTACCCTAAAGGCAGCTACAACCTCTCTTCGAGGCTCGGCGAGGTTGTCGAGAGCTTCACATGCGTGGGGCAAGTGTCGAACTACTTCTCCGCGAGGTTCGGGCTCCCCGCAACGTGTAAGGTCGTCGCCTTCTCAGGAGACAACAACAACGCATTAATCGGGCTGAAGCTCACTGGGTCGGACATTGCGGTCAGCATGGGGACCAGCGACACCATCTTTGCGTCTCTGAACAAAGCAACACCCCATGAGGTGGGTCATGTGTTCGCGCACCCTGTGATACAGGGGAACTTCATGGCGATGCTGTGCTATGCAAACGGGTCGCTGACCAGGGAGCACATTAGGGATCAGAACGTTGGGAAGGATTGGACGAAGTTCGAGGCGTCGTTGGCAAGAACACCTGTGGGGAACCATGGGTGCATTGGGTTCTACTTCCTGAACAGGGAGATCATCCCTCAGGGAGGGCATGGAGTGCATACGTTCGATGTGCAAGAGAAAGCGAAGAAGTTCACGGGTGATGAGCACATCAGGGCAGTGGTTGAGGGGCAGTTCATGTCGATGAGGCTGCACTGTGCTGAGCTGGGGTTGGAGGTCACCCCGAAGAGCAGGATCTTTGTCACAGGCGGCGGGTCCAGGAGCAATGGTATCTTGCAGGTTCTTGCAGACGTATTTGGTTGCCCCGTACTGAAAGATACAAAGGGAGCAGTCAACTCTGCAGCATTCGGAGCTGCCCTGCGTGCATGCCACGGTGACAGGCTCCTCAGAGCCGGTCTTACACACGCTGACAGCGAACCCCTTTACTCCGAGATGGTGGCCTCTCAACAGACTTACCAACTGATGGCATCACCCCGGCAGCAGAATACAGCAATTTACACCAAGATGCTCCCTCGCTATCATGCGCTTGAGGCACACGTCATGAGCCAAGGAGCGAAGTTGTAAAAGTGGCCGATATACAAACCTTTACTTCTCCTTTTTTTTTTTTTGTTACTTACACCAGCGAGGTCTTTTTCTTCTTTCAAATTTTTAAGTGCGTTCCACTCCTCTTTCTCTTTCATGGTTTGCCCCCCTACCACCGGCCCCCTCCTCAATGTTCTTCCTAACGAATCTCTCCGGTGCCCTTCCCCTTCGAGGGTCAGGTGTTGAAAACCATTCTCTCTAAAGTAGACGACGAACGAAGCGTGATCCAGCAAGGCGCAGAAACAAAAGGGGGAGGGGCCGGGACCCTACGATCTAGGCAAAACTCAGCAGCGCAAAGGGTCCGACAGCAAGTCAGTGTTAGCCGCTTGTTTGTCGTTATCTTTTTTCTCTTTTTATTCTTCTTTTTTTCTTTCCAAACCCATGAATTTACACAGCAGGCAGCAAAAATGCCACTGGAGAGTACCCACCTGGACTATGTGGGTGTGCATTCTGTTCCTCTTCTGGAGGAGTTCATAGAGGGGCATGGCGACACGACGGTGTACTTTTCGAGTAATTTACGAGAGTTGGTGCCGGGGGGTTTGGCGGTGAATAGGTTGGTACTGCTGACGGACTCTGCAGTGTACAAGGTACCGCAGACAGCTTCGGACACTGGGATCTTCTTTAATTCGCGAACGTCGTTGGCAAACCTGACGCAGGTACTTGTGATCGAGGACATGACACCGTGCGTTCAGGTCAACGGCGTCCGGTCCTCGACAGGCGAGCAGACTCTTTTCACTCTCCAGTTCAGTGATGAGAAGAAGCGCCGCGAGGCCTTGCTCACCCTTTGCCACCTTCTCCCCGACCTCCCGATCCTCCGAAAGAAGAAGATTGACGGGAAGTTCTACGACGTCCCCTTCGTCGAGGCCCTTGACCAAGACTATGCCCGCTCCCCCCGCAGCCCACCCCTCACCCTCAACGATGAGGCCAGACGCCAGGAAGCCATCCGTGATGGCCCGCCCCCCCCGCCTCTCGACGGCAAGAACCCCAGATACATTGAGTTCCTCCTCGACGGGCCCCACGACGAAGCACTCCCCAACCACATCGTGGCCCCAGCACGGCAGCAGGCACAACAACAAGTTCCGCAATTAGCTTTCTCTCCCAACACCCGTAACATGGAAAATACGCCGCACGTGCAATTCACAGATGTGCCTATTGACTACAACTTCGAGAAGCAGAAGACCCTCCTCCGCGAGCAGCTTTTCGACCATGACCTTACTAACCTCAATCTGCGGGCAAGCTTGTCGCTGCTGTCTGAGGAGGAACAAGTGTCAGATTTCAAAGAAGGTTACCAGACACAGGCAGGGATGCTCGGGAGAAGAAGCGATGATGAGACAATCTCAATCTCAGCCTCACGCTCTTGTTTCTCGAAAAGCACGCGGAGAAGCGAGGAGGACCCTGAGGCACAGCGCCGAAGATACCTCCAGTTGCAGGAAGAGGAAAGGCAGCGGCAAGAGAAGGAACGTATGCGGCGAGAGGTTGAGGAGATGTTGTATGACTTGGACTCGAAGATGGAAAGGGCAGTTGCGATAGAGACTGTACGCCAGCAGAGGACGCATGAGAGGATCCAGGCGAGGCAGAGGAAGAGTGATGCAAGGCTTGCTTCGGCTAGAGATGAGTACAGGAGAACTCGAGAACGACAACTTGAGATAGAAAACGCAACACGCGAGAAGCACAAGAAGGAACGGGAAGAGCTGTACAAAGCACTGCAGGCACGTGGGCATAACACGTCGACGGTGCCAGTGGCCACGCCTGTGAAGCCCGTTGAGCGTGAGTCGGAGTCAACAAAGCTTCAGGACCGCATCTTGCTCGGCCCCCATGCACATGACGAGTACTGCAGGTGGCGGCAAACAGGAGGATTGCAGGAGGGACAAGGTGCGTGGTCGGAAGCCGATTCTAAAGCGCTCCTTAAGATGCTCAGCAGAACCCTTAGCAAGATGAAGAAGACAGGTGAGCGGGGTGACTATATCCGGAGGGTGAAGACCATCGATGGCAACATCAAGCGAGAGCTGCAGATGGTGACAAACTACACCGACAGGACGGAGGTCCAAAAGAAGGTATGTCAGCAAAGTAACATTTCATACCACGCCTTGCAGAAGGACGTGACGCAGCCAGAACCTTTTAAGCTTTCGACAGCAGGGGACAGGAGGTTCAAAACATTGACAAGTCAAGATTTCAAAGACGAGTTGAAGGACAGGGACCTCAAAGCGAACGAAACGAAGCAGGCCATGCAGCGCAGCCACATCAACGCACAACAGTCGAAGACGGAGGACACGCCGCTCAGTCCTCGTGAGGCGGCGAGACGGCGGGGCATCAAGGCGCAGAAGCGGTCCGTGTCGCGCGACTTCGGAACCACACGTTAATGTGTATTTGTATTTGTACAAAAAGACGAAACGCGGAGGAGAATTGTTTGTTGTTTTTCTTTATTAAATATTATAATATTTTTTTTTACTTGTTCATATCTTTTTGTTGTACTTCCATTGTATTATTATTATTATTTCTTTTTAACCCCTTAACATACCATGTAACTCACTGCAGCCCTGGGGGCAGCTGCGATGTCGTCGGGGCAGCTCGTCACGTCGAAGAGGGTGCGGTTGGAGTACTACATCGCACCTGGGGTGAGCGTGGCCAACCCTGGTGGGGGGTATGAGGTATGCCAAGCTTGAATACACCACCGACTACAGATTGACCCAGATATTTCCCTGGAATTGTTGGGGAAGAGATTTTTGAAGGACGTAAAGGAGCCTGGTAGCGAGAAGAGCGCAGTAGACGAGCTTCATGTTCAGTGGGCGGTAGTGAGGGGTGACGACGCCCCACAGACATTCGGCTATGCCTCCATGCCTATTTCTGATACAGGGCTTTTCAAAGCTATCGAGCCTGGCGACCAGCTCGTCCTTGTCCCCGCTGGCAACTCCACTGCCATGATTGGCTTCCAGGAGGTCGCCTGCCCTGCCAACCTCGACAACCCCGACTGCTGTGTCATATCATAACCAACTTTTACTAGTTGTCGGCCTTCGGGAGAAAGCATGGACGGTAATTGAGACTAGATCGAAATATTAAGTTGACTAACGCCATTAGGTTATTCTCCCCTGCCTTGGGTCGCCACCACACCTTAGAGCCTATCTTACCAGATGGACGGCAGTGAGAATGAATACAGCAGCAGCAGTCGCAGTGCGTACGATAGCGAGTACGCAGAGAGTGAAGCTGGGGGTGGCACGGGACCTGATGCATCGGAAGAGTCAAGAGAGTCGTATTCGGACAGGTCTTCTGAGGCGAGTGCAGATGTAGAGGGTCCGGTGGATGTTGAGGGTCTAGAGAATGTGGACGTGAAGAGTCCAGAGAGTCCTAAGGAGATAAAGAGTCCAGAGACTCCAAAGGACGTAGAGAGGGCGGGTCCAGAGGATGTGGCGAGCCCAGAGAATATGGGGAGTGTACAGCAGCCAGCTTCACCCGCACCTTCCACACCATCGGCTGCAGAGGAGCAGGTATTTTCGAGTAGAACGAGTGAGGCACCAGTTTCAGAATGCACACCACGAGAGTCTGTGAACATCTGTGCGGAGCTGGCTAGCACCGAGCCAAATGTTGACACACAGATAGAAAGCGAAAGTGCGGCAGAAATAGAGCAACCTGCTGAAACAAATGAACGGTCACCACCACTATCAGAGCCGCACACGCCACCTGATGCAGCGGAACGCGAGACTGCCGCTGATGACCCAACCTGTACGCTCAGCACACTTAACCTTTCTGCGGAGCTGCCAACTGCAACCGAGCTGGCTAGCCCCCCCTTGGATCGCGACTTGATCCCAAAGACAACTATGGAACGAAAGAGAAGGGTGGACGCACAGCTGCGGCGCATCTTCGCAGCGGAGACGCCCCTCAAGACTGGTCCTATCAGAGTGTGGAAAAAGGAGGCCAAACTACTGAGCAAAGTGAATGAACAAGCCAAGGTGACAGTTTCCAAGATGCAGAAACTGTCCATGCAGCGAAGCTCGGAGCGAGCAGTCGTGAGAAACAAACCGCGTTCTGAAAGCACAGCAGGTTACAACAAGCTGCTTACGTCGCTCGATGCAGGGTATAAGCTGCGGAAGAAAGAGGCGCTCGTCAAGCCGTACATCGTAGAGGCGAAGCAGAAGAAACACATAACGTCTGCTGTGTTCGGGCACAGCGATAGACACCCTCTGCAGTGGCCCAACATGACAAGCGAGTCGCCTGGACCCATCTACAACGTGCAGATGCCGTGGTCTTCGGATGTTGTCAAGCAGTACCCGCGACACGCGCCGTTGAAAAACATGCCGCACAACATGCCGGGACCAGGGGAGTATCAGGTCCAGAAGGCGGACAGATTGGTGAGATCAAAACCAGTACATGGCGTGTTCATGGGAAGCGAGAAGATCGGAGAAAGAGGAACAGAGAGGCGGACCGCAGGGACACATCTAGGGTGGTGCTACCCACCGCTGAAGAAGATACATGCCAGGGAGAGCAAGTCGCAGAATCTGAAGAAATTCGCAGACAAGCTGTCGTTAGTGACAAATAAGAACTTCGATGCCGGGGTACGGTACGGCGACGTGTACTGCGAGTACCCTCATGCTGCAGAGCTGCTTCCGCAGGACGAGAAGCTTCTTAAGTCTTGGGAAGTGAAATGCACTGGTGGCGATGGCGTGATTCCAAGCCACTTCCCTGACCACAACATAGCCCTGCCCCGCTCCGCTTTGGGGCAAGATGAGTCGCTTCTCTTCAAGTCGCTCCCGGGACATGGCACGTCGTTCAGAACCCCCGAGCTCAAACCGCTGCAACGCGACGCGTGAACCGAAACATTTACACTTAGTCTTCTCTTTTTTTTTCGTTACGTACCCCCCTCCCCCCCCCTCCCTAATTGTAGCCCCTATAAAGGCTGGGAATGGCGTTGGGGCGTTGCCCCGTCACGGGTTTAGATTATGTGAAGGTGCCCAGTTTGTTATCCAGCCTTGCATCACCCAACCTGCTGTTCATACACCACATACGAAAGGTGAGCATCACAACAGGGAAGCCCGACAACCGTGTGGTTATTGTCTCCTTCCAACGGCTCATCGTTGCACAGCACGATGGAAACATCAAACGCGTGATCCTCATGAGGGAGGTCGCGAAGCTTTACTGGAAGAGGGTACGGGTCAACGCCGAGGGGTGCACTATACAGGTACTCCTCATCATACCCAACGATAAGGATTTATTATTCGTGGTGCACAAATGTAGTTCGGAGGACAACCCAGAGAACATTGGGAAGACCTTCGTAGATGTGATCGAGACGGTGAGACAAGCACAGATGCAAGAAGATGGTGATCAGCAAGATATTTGTTGGAACGGGGCAGAGGAAGTAGACGCAAAGGAGCAGATTAAAGAGAAAGCGGCTGTGCCGTACAAGAAAGTATTGAAGTCAGACAGCAGCGGGAGCCCGTTGGCCAAGACAAAGAGTTCTATGGGCTTCAGAAGCAGGGTCAACACACCTGCATCTGACGCCGTGTCGTTTTCAGTAGCCTCTGGGTTCTGTTCTCCACGGTCGTCTCACTCCACCTCTTCACACAGTTCTGCGCCTTCTCGAACGCAGGCAAACCATACTAAATCATTACCCCCACCTGTTGTGGATGATATTCCACCTCCCCCTGCAGCACGCGTATCTGTTATGTTGACCAGTAGAAAGTTTCCGCCTGAAACGGTGACTCATGAACACTGCGAATCACCCGAGAAGGAACCCGAAGAGACACCTCCTCCTTCCCCTAACCCTGTTTCCGAACGAATCCAAATGTTGTTAGATCAGCATTTACTTGAAAGGAGCTCCCTTTCCAGATTGGAACAGATCGAATGGGAAACCGTGCAGGCTCACGCTGCGTACGACACTGTTGCCATTCGAAGAACATTGACCCCAAAGCAAGCATTCGCCGCCACGCTGCGAGAGGTCGGCTTCACCGACATCAAAATAGAGGTGCTGACCACTCTCGGTGTCAGGTCACCATCCCACCTCAGTTCCGTCACTTTAATCGAACTCAATGAATGTCTTACCCCGCAAGACGCAAGCCTTCTGTTAAGCACTTTTAACCACCGTGCTGGCCGTTCTCCTTCAGACTTGTGCAAACCTTTCAAAACACTTGAGAGGAGGGCCTAAACCGTTTACACTATGGACCTGAAAGCCCCTCCGTGGAGTTGTGAATCCATTTCATATCCTTGCGGAGCTTGTCAGGTGTTGCCTTCGTCTCCCGTGCGTGTGCTCTAGTAAGTTGTTGTTTTATTGATTTCTTTAATGTTGTTAGATGATGCTCTCGTAACGTCTCAAAGACACACTTTACACATTCTTTGCATGTTGAGATGGACAACTCTGACGTGACGCGTAGGAGCTCTGTATTCACAGGGCAGGAAGGGCAGGAGTTCAGGGAGGCGACCAAGTTAACAATCACAGTTCTGAAAGAAGTTTGTGATGGTGCTGACATTTCTGACAGTGAGGAGAAGCTGAGAGAGTGCGGCGTGTTGGACGGTGACACAGGGTTAATGGATCACGTGTGCTCGGTGCTGGAAGATACAAGCTCAAAGCTGCAAGAGAGTGAGTCTAACCTTCTTCGGGCGGCAGAGTACGGGACATTCCTTGTCGAGGAACATCGTCGGGACAAGGAGGGACTTGATAAGGAAGTCGAGAACCTCCGTGTGACAAACGCAAAACTTCTTGAGGAAAGGGACGCGCTCAGCTCAGAGATCGTGCTGTGGAAGGGGTGGGACGTGAAGGAGTATAACAACGAGATCTGCAGCGACGAGCAGTCCGACCTCAGCGACCGTGAGCGCGACATGCTGCGCATCAAAAACCAGCTGCAGAACGAGGTGAACAAGCTGCACAAGAAGAACATGAGCCTCGAAGTCGAGAAGAACGCACTCATGAGTGAGATCGGGCCCATGCGCGAGGAGAACGCACGGGTGCTCAGCGAGATGCAGACGATCGACGGAGTCAATAAGCGACTGGGCAAAGAGGTCAGCTTCGTCAGAAAGCGTGAGATCGAAACAAGGAACTGGGAAGAAGCGCAAGCAAAGTCACCCGTGTCGCCCTCGTCACCAGTGGATGTGGCTACAGACTTGTTCGACGTGAACGTAAGCGATCATATGGTGCTGGAGTCCTTCTTAGAGACACCTGTGACAGGATCTGGTCTGAGCCTGCGTTCTGTATCCCGGTCATTGGTGCAAGGGCGTGGTGCTAGTTGCGAAGAAGACGAAGGTGAAGCACCCCCGCAGATGCGCAGCCGCGACATGCTAAGGATACGACAGCTGCAAGCCGATATCGATGACTGGCAGCAGAAGCTGCAGGAGACCCAGATGGAGTGCGACGACCAGAAAGATGCGGTGCGTGCCATCATTGACAAGACACGCCGCACGATGCAGCATACAGCACGTGATATATCCGGCTTGCGTGAGGAGGTAGTGCAGTTGAAGGGTGCCATGGATAACTCAATACTAGCACCTTTGATATACAGCCACTTGGCCCTCCAAGAGTATTCGATCTTGGGGGAGAGCGAGCTTTCATCAATACGTGAGGTGTACATGTGCAACCAGCAAACTAGTGAGTTGCTTGTGTCGAGAAGCAGCGCCGTGTGTTCGTCAACTGTAGTTCCTGAGGTTGTCACCGAAGTGGCACACACGCAGTATGGCAGCACGGATACCATTAGCAGTAACAGTATTACTTACAAAAGCTCAACCAGCATGCACGATGAGGTTGAGGAGAGCATCCATGTTGAAGCAAAAACGCGAGGTTTGACTGCACTGCACATCAGCGAAGAGCTCAGCACGAGGGACAGGCAGATAGAGGAATTGAAGTGCAGGCTAGAGTCTGCAAGCTCCGAAGAGGTAGAAGTGCTGCGAGATGAGAATGCACGCCTCGTGTCGCTGCTGGCTAAAAGTGCAGCAGAGACGGTCAGCGTAATGAACGCCGCGAAGGAAGGCGCATCGTACAAAGAAACAGTCACAAGGCAGCTGAATGCTGCAGAGCTCGAATGCTCCGTGCTGAAGCAGGAAGTGGCAATGCTGAACATGTCAATAACCTCTACTGAGGGCAGAGGGGAGTGCGGCCACTCCGAACTGCGGGAGCAGGTGGAGAAGCAAGCCGCAGAACTGCGAATGAGGAACGCAGAATTTAAAAGCCTCCTGCTAGAACACAAGCAGCTTTCGGTATGTGAAGCCGTGTAACCGCCACACACACACCCACGCAGGATGCAAGAGGGCATGAATTGGGCAACGAGAAGTATAAGCTCATTGAAGCAAATCGGAAAGTGCAGCTCTTAGAGGCTACAATCCACAGGCTTTCGGAAGAAGCTTTGAACCAGAAAGAGGAGAGGGAGATCTTGAAGCGCAGCCGTGGGAACCTGCTGGTCAAGGTACAGTCCACCGAAAACGAGCTGTTAACCCTGCGGTCACAGCGAACGGCTGCTAGTGAAGTGGTTAGCACCGCTGAAAGTGAAAAAGCAGCCAGTAGCACGATGCTGGATATCTTGGACAAGTATAGGGGGACCAGCAGGAGGGGAACACAACAGTTGCAGTTAAGAACATTCAGCCCAAAAGCCAAGTCACCCAAGTCATGCATCAGCAGGAAGGAGAGGGAAGTGCCCTTGAAGAAGATGGCCACATCGTCTGAGAGCACGAAGGCCATGGGAGGCGACCTGAGTCAGTACGAACTCGATATCATCAACGGAGTGAATATGAGTGGAACGAAGCACGCAAGCACTATGCCATCCTACCAGCCCGAAAGGAAGACTCGGTCAGTTCACTACAACACTCAGACGTGCTTCCCACCGCAGTCCATACCCCCATCAGGGCACGCAACAGCGAAACAGCCGCTCCATGCAATAGTACAGAAGATTGCCGCCGACGTAGGAAAAGCGCTTTAATATGAATAACAAGGGATGTCCGGGGGAGGGGAGGGGAAGCTTCCGGTTTTCCGGGATTCCTTCCGGACATATTTCCAAACACTTAACACATGCTGGTTTCCCCTGTGCCAAGGAGCTTTAAGGAATTTTTTTGTGTTTTTGTTTTGCAGTATTTTTTCAAAGCAAAAATACACCCATTTTTTCACGCTACCTCTTATGACGTGGCCACACGATGTACTCTAATAAATGTTCAGTTTAATTTACTGCAAGCATTGGCAAACAGGAGCAAAAATGGGTAAAAAAAGGGGTGCCGCGAAGCAGCCAGATGTGAGGGGGAACGCGACCGTGTCTGTCACACAGCAAAACGAGGCGCTGCTCGGTTCGTGGGCCGCGAGGGAGATACAAAATAAGTTGCAGTGTTCGCCGGAAGAAGCGCAGCACTGCGCCGCTATGATTATGTCGATGGACACCAAGCAGCTGAGGGAGTGGTGCTCGAATCTGCTTGGGGATCTTGAGAAAAGGATGGATGATGACAGGAAGTTCTACAACCTATTCCTCGACAAGAAGGAGGACCTAGGACTGCTCGGGGGGAACACACAGCAAGCCGACGACGCTGCAAGCGAATGCGGGTCTGTCGCAACAACCGCAACCACAGCAACCACAGCAACTTCAAAAGGCAAGGCACGAAAATTCAAGCAGGTAGACCTCACCAAGATGAAAGAAGGCCATGACGCTCTACTCCCAATGATGAAAGAGTGCGGATGCGAGGCTACGCGCCACAAGCTGCTCACGAACTGCCAGCTGTGTGGAAAGATCGTATGCGAGCAGGAGGGGTGGGGCAGGTGTTTCTTCTGCGGTTCTGAAATATCCAAAGAAAGCAAGCCCATCAAAGGAAAGAACGACACAGACGGTATGCCACCATCACCACATCAACACAAGACAGACAAGCAGTACCTTTCCCGTGAGCGGGACTTCTTGAAAGCCGTGGCGCAGCGTGACAAGCTTATCCAGTACCAAGATGACCGCCAGAAGCGAACCACCATTGTCGACGATCAGGAGGACTACTACGAGAGCAGCAACCCGTGGCTGGACGCTAAGGAACGAAAGAAGGCTCAGGAGAACGAGCGGAAAGATCGTGAGGCAAGGCAAGCACGCCACAAACGCGGCGGGGCATACACCGTACACATCGACCTGGTGAACAGGAACGTCACGGAGGGCCTCTCAGCATCGCAGCAAGCCGTTCAGTACGAAGCGCCTATCGAAAAAAGAGCGAGGGAAGAGAAAGAACGGATGGAGCAAGGAAAGGAGGAAGAGGAAGAGACCAATGTGCACGCGGCAACAACGCTGTACACGGCAGGGCCTACGACAGTGGTGGAGGAGGAGTCCGACGAGGACGAGGAGGGGAACAGACTCAAGACGATGAGAATTATGCGATGCCCTGATACGAAGACTATGCAGTTCGACAGCAGCGCGATCCTAGCAGGGTGGGTGCGGGGGAAGCTCGTGAGCTACGGCTTCAGCGAGGAAGAAGCTGAGAAGCAAGGCACGTTCGTGAAGAAGATGACGAACATGGGCGCAGTGCGGGGCTGGGCAAAGGACAACCTCGACGCAGATGTCATACCATCGTTCGTTGAGGAGTTTCAGTCCGAAACCCGCAGGCTGGAGTTGGTGGGACCGAAGTCGAAACGCGGGGCGGCTGATGAAGAGAAGCGCGACATCCGAAGGGAAGCCGTGAAGGGCAGCGGGCGGATCCAGTCGGACTGGGAAGAGGTCGACGATGCATACAAAGCACCTGTTCAAAAGATAGTCTCGAGCATCAAGAAGAAGAAGCCATGGGTGTATGTGAACTCGGGCCAAGCAGTACAGTTGGACAAGGTGTACGAAGTGAGTGAAAGCAAAATGTGCATGAGCATGCATCAGCCATGGGCGTCGCTGTTGGTCTGCGGGATCAAGAAACACGAGGGGAGGACGTGGCCCACGGACTTCAGAGGTAGGCTTTGGATCCATGCTGCTTCGCATCAGCCCAGCGAACAGGATATCGAAGACTGTGAAGCTTTCTACGCAGAGCGAGGAGCCACCACCTTCCCTACCCACTACCCCACCTCCGTCTTGCTCGGTTGCGTCACCGTTACCGACTGCCTTCATTACGAAGAATACGAGAAGAAAATCCCCGAACCCGAACAGGAGTCATCCTCAGAACATGTCTTCATCTGCAAGAACCCCCAGCTCTTGGTATGGGAATCAGATGTTCTTCTTAACAAATAACGTATAATATACATAGGTCTTGCCCCTTCCCATGGACGGGAAGCACAAAATATTCAGCATCGAGAAGAACATCCATGAGGTATGTTGGAAGGAAAAGAAAAATAAATGTTATTCATTCACAGGCGGTCAAGAGACAGGCTGGGCGTAAAGGAGTCTGATTGAAATACATTAAAAGAAAATGGAAAACACGGGGGAAGAAACCTCCCGGGGATATCTGGAGACTAATTTCTAACTAAGCCCGTCTGCTATTTTATACCTCGGGGAGGGGGGGGGGGGGCTTTTATTTACGTTCATTCGACAGTGGTATTCCTATTGCAACAAACAAGAAAATACTCATATTCAACAACATAACAAGGAAGGTAAAGGAGAATGGAGAAAGGAAAAGAAGAAGCAGAAGACGTTGCAGTATGGAGGGCGAAGGGGTGCGGGATGAAGGACATCGAGGAGCTCATGGAAATGATACGAACACAGGAGGCAGGAGGGAAGGACTGCGTGGGCTTGAAGAAAGTGCTGATGCTGATGTTGAGGGGAAACTGCAGGGGGGAAAGTCAGGACGTGTGCAAGAATGTGATGCAGTTGATCGATGTGTTGGAGGAGGTGACAGAGAGGGGGTACAACGCGCTAGTGTCAGAAGACATGATGAGCATTGTGCCCGCCATGCACCACTGTGCTTCTGTGCGTGCTGACGAGGCGGCAGCCGTCAAAAGCAGGTGCCTTGAGATATTATCACGCACGTCCTCATCCTCGCTTGCCATCACATCTGCTACAGACATCACCAGCGCCGTCTCTATGGTGTGGGACACGTTCGACTCCTGCTGGGACTTCATTCCCAGCAGTGTGCTCAAGAATGGACTTCTCATTGTAAAGGCGCTGCATGACAAGATACGCTTCTCGGCCATCCCCGAGTCCGTAGCAGGAAGTTACTTCAAGATCCTCTGCATGGGTACTACGCTTCCCAACATCCCGCTGCCCATGCACACCCCTGAGACCTCGCTCTCGCCACCGTCCACGCTCGACGAGCCTTCCCTGTCAGCACCAACCGCCCCAGTTGTCCTCACCTTTCCGCTCTCCTCTGCGGCCCTTTTCTGCCGCGAGGCCCTCCTCACACACATGAAGCACGACCTGTACTACTCGTTGTTCCACCTCCGCGTGTTCCTCCAGACACACGCTAGCTCATCGCCCTTCCAACGCCTTGAGCCCTCTGCGACTGTGATGCTCAGCAAGGACGTCTCTATTTTGAGGGGTTCTATTACCGCACTGAAATACTTCATTTTCCCGTGCAAGGACAGGAAAGAGGGCGGGCTATCCACCAAAGAGCTGTTGGTGGTGCTGACTGCGCTGCGGTACTGCATCGCGACGCTTGACAGCTGCGTGGCATGCGACGTTGTGCTGTTTATCAAGAGATTGCTGGACAGTGAGGTGGCTGCACACTTAGAGACGCAGTGGCACATTGTGCTGGACATCATCAGCGACCTTATGCAGTTCTATAAGAAGGAACAACCCGAGTGGCTGAAGGAGATCCTGTGCAGCTGCCTCATGAAGGTGCTCTCTTTGAAGGACCGCATCGAGCTGGACATGGACAGGGCGCGTGCTTTGCAGCTTATCGACGCCTTTGCCACAAGTTTCGAAGGCAAGGACAGTTTGGTCGTGAGCAATGCCGTCATCCAGCACAGCCTAGCCTCTGGGAATCTAAAGATGTTGTCCGGCATGCTGAACAAGTACTTCGTGAGCGACAGGTTCCCAGCGGGCGTCAGGAACGACTGCTTCCGCTTGTTCCGCAACTCAAACCCGCACAGCCAGCCCGGCTACCTTGAGAGCCTCTTCAAGTTGATTTGCAAGGACGGCACCACCTTCGCAGGCTGGGACGCTGCTATCGGGTGTGATGTCATCACCTATCTTGTGGAGCTTGTCTGCAACCTAGAGAGCACCTCGCTGCAACCCTCAACGTGGACAGAATTGGTGAGAATATGCAAAGATATCGTGATGCAGTCCACAGACACGAGCGAGGACCCCCTCAACGAGAAGAGGTGGGACATCTGCGCTGCCATCGTGCGTTCAGCCACCAGCAGGTTGTCGACCTCTGCTAGCTACTGTGTTGAGCTGTGGAATGCGCTTCTTGCTCTCTTGCACCACAGAAAGCCAAAAGTCCGTCTCAGTTCTCTCGACTATTTTCTGAGTCTCTCTTGCAACGAGGACTTTGAAGTAACAGAAGGCACTCACCGCACAGAGATCGCTTTCGTGCAGGCGGTGAGCAGGGAGCCCTCGATGTCGATAGAAGCCGAATTCCCAGCGTCGCAGCTCCTAGACTCCCTCTGTACCAGGCTTCCCCACGACCACGATTGCTTCCAGCGTATTCTGAAGCTTGTGAGGCACTTGCTCACCAACAACTATTTCGTCGTAGGTAACATCGCCAAAAGCCAAGCACCTCTTCTCCGCCTTGCCTCCGTTATGCAGACGCTCCTTACAGAGGAAGGTTTAGCTCCATTGTCCAAGTCAGGGTTTGGTGCTCCTCTTCAGGATATTGCATCGACCTTGGTCGCCATGATGCCTTATGTGCATGTCGTGGGGAAGGACGAGATGAAGGTCAACCTGACCAAGGCACTGGCCAGTATCCTTAAGAAGCTCCTTGAGGCCCAAACGTTGGTCCCTTCGGGTGCTAATAACTTGTTGCCTGCTATTTGTGATTTGTTTGGTAGTATCCACGTGGCTCTTTTTCAGTTTTGGACTGCGGATGACCTTGAAGGCTCTTCTAAGCTTCAGGAGGCCACCGTGGCTGTCGTGAAGGCTGTGGGGTGTGCTGTGGTCAAGGCACTAGCTGTTACGGAAAACATGAGAACTGGGACCTCAAGCAAGGAGCCCTCTTTGTCCATCTCGCGGCACAGCTCGTCTACGCTGCTGGAGCCTGTCACTGTGCATAACGCATCGCATCCACCATCGCCAGCCGCCGCAAGGGAACCCGCCTCCCCGAACAACGTGCATGATCCTGCCGCGCCTGCGAACGCCCCTGCTCAAGTGCCCGGCACCCCCCCCCCTGCGTCGAACCAAGAGCCGGAAGACTACGTGGCAATCCATAGCAAGCAGTACATCGTGAGCCTTCTCTCCCTCATCCATTCCATCACCACGTCGCCCCTCGTCGATGACGGCATGCCGTGCAAGGTGCCTGTCAAGGTGCTGCATGGCTTCACAGAAGACATCTTCAAACTCCTCCTCGAGGTCACTGACACACTGAAGTTCAACCACCGCATCCATTTCTTAGCACATTTGGTAGTTGCTGAGATGCTGCAGCAGAACAAGCGTGGCATGCTACCGGAGCGCACAAGACAGGAGGTGCTTCGCAAGCTCATTGATAGCGTGAAATCAAAGAAGGAGATGAATGATGAGGGTGAAAAGACCCTGCAGCTGCCCATGAGCAGGAGCAAGTCCAGTGTCGAAATAACTACGAAGGCCCCTACTGGCAGTGAGGCTCAGGACCTGATACGGGCAACAGCGGACCTTGCTTGGCGACTGTTCTATTTGGGCTCGGCCGATGCATACCCGCAGTGGGACCCTTTGACAGAGGCTTTTTTCGCTGAGGGAGAAACACAGTGCTGGGTGGCGCAGGGCCCACACGCGCCATGTGTCGTGACCACCACTGTCGGCAGGTCGCAGCATATGCTTGTGACCATCAGGTCGCTCTCGTCGGTGTGTTGCTGGACATGCATTCTTCACAACAAGCCTACCCTACCACCCTACATGATGAGGACATATAGCCAGCCGAGCATTAACCAACTGGAGCCTGCAGAGCAGGCTGTGCAGAAGGACCTACCCACGTACACAGCTGAGCTTGTGCAACAGGAGCATGATGACGAGCTGCGCGGGCTGTTAAGAATCGAGAGCTCTGCAAGCTCCCTGCTGTGCGACAGAGACGACAAGGAGCACGGTCTAGACACATCCTTGACCAGCGAGCTGAAGATGTGCGAGCTGGACGAGAGCGTGGGCAGCCCTACTTCAATCACAAGCGGTGAGCGGAGGAAGGTGCAGCCGCTGTCGGAGGACGACATTGCCACCGCGCTCACACGAGAGAGCCCAACGCAGCACGAGTCGCCCGCCGCCAAGATAGTTCAAAAGTTCATTCCAATTGCGGACAAGCGTGACAAGCAGGCGTCACCCATGGTGCGTGAGGGCAGCGATGACGGTGCCACCCGGCTGCCCTTGTCTGCGTCATGCGACTTGACGAACCCCACACCGCAGAGGAGCCCGACACCCGCAACACGCATGATGACTCCCGCTGCCACCTCACTGTCTGTAGGCGACCATGCGGGGCTTGGCGAGATTATGGCCAACACGATCCATGGTGCCTTTATCTTGTCAATGTTCAGGATGACGCCTGCTCCGCAGAGGCTACGGTGGGACGATCAGTTGCTGCGGACGTTGTCTGCTCTGGACAAGATACCGTGCAAGGAGACACACAAGTATGCACTGTTATAGTTTACAACCCCACACAGGATAGGACTCGTGTACATCGACCACGGGCAGTACAGGCCGGGCAGTGAGGAAGTAAAGCAAGAGACGTCACAGTGGGGCGAGAGGGAGTTCAAGGTGCTGAGCAACGATTCAGGAAGCTTGCGGTACCAGAGGTTCATGTGCGGGCTTGGCAAGTTCAAGGATTTGAAGATCCCAAGAGAAGACCCCCGTGAGTCGGTGAAGAAAGGTATCTGGCCGCATCCCTGCCACTATTTCGGTGCCCTGGACACAGCGAGACAGCAAGACGGGGCCGTGTGCTTGATGTCGGAAACCCCTCTGCACCAAGTGGTGTACCACGTGGCGAGCATCATGAACAACGAGCGCAAAGCGGATATCCGCAGCACAGCAGACAAGAAGAAGCGGCACATTGGAAATGACCACGTATGCCACTACACCACACCACACCACACCACACCACACCACACCACACCACACCACACCACTACAGGTGGTCATCACTTATTGCGAGGACACGACCTCTGACATTGACCCCTTTGTGTTGAAGAACGAGCTGAACTACATCAACATCCTAGTGCAGCCGCTAGCAGATGGGTTCAGCAGGGTTTCCGTGCATTTCAGAGATTGTCAAGAGAATAAGGATAGGTCGCTGCAGGAGTTGCTGGAGGAAGTTGGGTTTGGGGCAGCACCGTGCAGGGGGAAGGGCGTCGTGGTGCACGATGACAGGCTGTCACAGTTTGTGGGCAGCGCCGCCCTGCACGCATCGATCGCAACCAAGTCATGGAGGTACTGACACAAGAGAACCAAAAAAAGAATCCTCACAACAGATACGAACGTCAGCAGTACGCTTCCAACTGGGGCGACCGTCTTCACCGCATCACACAAATCTCTGCGCGCTTCACCGTTAAACCAGAGCAGCGCACCACAGACGACTCCCTCCTGAACGAGTACCATGCAAAGGCTAAACAGTGATAGTGGGATTTCTTTTCTTTTTTTTTCTCTTTCCTTTTTTTTTGTTCCCTCGTTCTTCTTCCTCCCCTCATTTCAATTCCCAGTATTTCAAAAAAAAAAAGAAAAAAATGGCAGACATGGAGGTGGATACCGAAACGATAACGCAGGGACACCCTGATTATTACTTTGACTCGTACAGCCACTATGGCATCCATGAGGAGATGCTGAAGGACAGGGTGAGGACGAGTAGTTATAGGGACGCGATAGTGAATAACAAGCATTTGTTTAAGGACAAGGTGGTGTTGGATGTTGGCTGCGGGACGGGGATTCTGTGCATGTTCGCGGCCTCTGCGGGGGCGAAGAAAGTAGTTGGTGTTGATTGCAGCAGCATCGTGAACCAGGCGAAAGAAATCGTGAAGCAAAACGGATTCGAAGACAAAATCATCATAATGAAAGGAAAGATGGAGGAGATCACAATGCCCGAGGGGTGCGAACAAGTAGACATAATCATTTCAGAGTGGATGGGCTACTTTCTACTGTACGAGTCCATGCTTAACACAGTCCTGTGGGCTAGGGATAACCTCTTGAAAGAAGGAGGATTGCTCTTCCCTGAGAAGTCAAGCATGTATGTGTGCGGTATTGAAGATGGAAGCTATCGAAGTGACAAAATAAACTTCTGGGATAACATTCATGGGTTTAGCTTTAAGTGCATCAAGACGCTTGCGATGCTTGAGCCAATTGTTGATGTTGTGGAGGCGAAGCAGATTGTTACAAACCACTGTAAGCTTATAGATCTTGACCTTTATAAGGTCAGCGTGGATGACCTTTCCTTCGCAACTCCCTTCCGCCTCTCGATCACTAAAAAGAACAAACTTCACGCGCTCGTTGTGTACTTTGACGTTACCTTCCCAGGGCACCATCCTGTCTCGTTCTCCACCTCGCCAACCGTCAAGCCCACTCATTGGAAGCAGACTGTCCTCTACACCCAGTCCATACTTGACGGGGCTAAAGGGGATATTTTGACAGGAAACCTCTCAGCAAAGCCCAATGCCTCGAACCACCGTGATTTGGACATTAGCCTCTCTGTGGATTTCAAGGGGAAGAAACACGCTACTAGCTTTGAGCAGGAGTTCAGGCTGCGTTAAGAAGAAAAAGGAAGTAATAACAAAAAAAAAAAGAAAAAAAGGAAAAAAAAAAAAAAAAAGAGGGAGAAGTGTGTGTTGTGTGGTTATTTTTATTATATTGTTATTTTGAGTGTTGAGCACGCAGAAAATATCAGACCGGAAAAAAAGAAAAAATGAAAGAAAGAAAGAAAAGAAAAAATACGAGAGTCGCAGAAGAAAGAAAAAAGAGAAAGAAATAGTGTAAAAAAGAAAAAAAGATTTTTTTTTCTAAACCCCGTTTAGCATGGGATCAAGAAAAGAAAAAGAAAAAAAAAAAAAACCCTCCTTCCCACCCTCCTGTGGGGGTGTTTTTTTTTCTATTCAGTTTTTTTTTTTTTTTTTAAATGCTAAGCTTCCCCCTGATCTTTTTTACAAAAGAAAAATAAAATAAAAGAGGGTGGTAAAAAAAAAAAAAGAGAAACATGCAAATTGCGGACACGATCACTTCTGCCCTGAGGCACCAAAAGGAGATTGAGAAGGAGATGGAGGGGAGGATGGAGGGGAAGTGCTGCAACAGAATGAGGTACCTGGACCTGTTCGGGGCGGAGCACCAGGGCAACGTTGCTTCTGGCTTCGATTTGGTGAAGAAATTTGTCGAAGAAGAGGGGAAGGGGGAGAGGACGAGGCCCACAAGACACGAATTGAAGAGCAGGTGCTGTGAGCACAACAGCTGGGACAACGTCAGGGTGTGCAAGAAGGTGATGACCTTGAGGTGCAGGGTTTGCCAAAAGCAGTGGAGAACACCTGTCGATTCTGTCTGGGAACTGAAATGTGACGCCTTTGGTGCTGGTAAATGTCCTGAAGGCGATTCCTGCCTGCGAATGCACATTCATTACAGGAAGCAGACTCTTGAAGAACGCGTGCGTTCGCACGGCACAGAAGTGCTGCACCATGTCCGCTCTTCCCGTCTCAAGACGGATTCAGCCCCTACTACCCCCACCACTCCTCAGAAGCACCACCAGCAGTATTATCAGTTTGCCTCACCAGACCACCAAGCCCCCCCTGTCTACGTGTATATGCGCCATGATTGAGCATGAGGATATGCCCCTATGCTTTTTTTTTTATGTATAACTCGAGCCGGGTTTTTTTTCAAGGGTGAAAAAATAAAGTTTTTTTTTTTTTCAATTTTTTTTACTTTTTATATGTCAACTCCACATTCCTGTCCTTTTTTTTTTGGAGAGGTGTCAAAAAAAAGATCATGTCTGAAACGCCAGCATTATCTGGCATATTGCAGCTTGTATGTTTGCAAGCGGGATGACGGACAAAGGAGTCGCACACACCGATGATGAGCTGGCCACTGGTTTTTGGCTGTGCCTCCCACCCTTTCAAACCTGGCTCTTGTTAAATAAAACAACGTATTAAGTAAATACAAAGCATTATTCCACTTGTGGTAGCAGGTTTAACTCGTAGTTTTTTTTTTTTTTTTTTTTTTTTTTTTTAGTTCGCGAGCGCAGCGAGTGGACTAAAAAAAAAACCCCCTGCCACCACGCGTGAAATAATGGTAGGTGCTTAATAAATAGCTAATTTTTTTTTTTTTTTTTTTTTTTTTTTTTTTTTTTTTTGCTGTGGCATGATTAGAGATTATCTGCAGACAAAAAAAAAAAAGAAAAAAAAGAAAAAAAACCAAAAAATAGAAGGGGGGTATTTGGTATTGATCTCTTTTTTTTTTGTTGAAACATGTGCAACCACCAAAAGAAAAAAAAGAAAAAAAGAAAAAAAAAAACAATCTTCTTTTATTTTATTCTTAACCTTGAAAGGACCGGAACTGATAAATAAACGTAACACAGGACTAAGGCATTTTTCGGTGATGTGCTCCCCCTCTTTGAAGAATGGCCTTGTCACACGTACTAAAAGTGGGCCTTTCTTCTTTCACCAGGCGATTCTGGCAGCTTTCCTGAGGCAGGCAACAAACCAGTCGAGTGGATTTAGAGGTGCCTCTCAGCGAATTATTCACCTTAAAGTCAAGAAAACAACGGTCCTTGGGGTTGAAAAATAAGAAGGGGGGGAAAAAAAAAGAGAGAAAAAAAAGTCGGTTCCCCTTTTTGACCAGCGCTTGCAGTACCTTTTCGTTTTTTACAAAAAAAAAAGAAAATAAAAGAAAAAGGAAGGGCTTGTTGTTGCGCACAATCAATCAAAAAAAAAAAGGGGGGGAAAAAACCGGTGTTTTTTTTTCTCTCTCTCTTTTTTTTTTTTCTTCCTCGGTCCCTTTATGTTTGTACGAGACGTTGTTTTTAAATATAAAAAAAAAGATTTTTTTGTTTACCGGAATGAAAAAAAAAAAAAATAAGAGGAAAATATTTTTAAAAAAAAAAGGGGGATTAGTCCGGGAAGAGGTAAAGAAATTCAGCTGAAGGGGAGGAGGCGCATAAACAATGAATAGCGTCGATCCGCTTCTTTCCTTCTTTCGTTCTCTTCCCTCCCCCCCCCCCCCAATAATTTGTTGTTTTTTTAAAGCGGGGAAATATGGTGTTCCTTGTTCTCTTTTTGTTTTTATTTGTTGAGGCGTCCTGTCACATACCGCGGTACCCTTAAATGTCTCTTTTTTTTTGTTTTTTATTTGTTTTTGGGGACGTTGCTAAAATTCTTCTCCCCCCCCCCCCCCCATCATAGTGAGTTGCTGTTTGGTACTATTTTTTAATTTTTAGTTTTTCCCAATTAAATTTCTTTTTTTTAGGTTTTCTACCCCCCCCCCCCCACCCCCCTTGGCACGTACAAACGACAGCCAATTTCCTCTTCAATTCTGCGACTTTTCCGCGAGTCAGACTTTTTTTTTTTTTTTTTTTTTTCGAATTTTTTTTTTCCTACTGGTTTTTACCTGTGCTAAAAAAAAAAAAAAGTTTTTTTTCATAGATCTTTATTAAAGAGTATTTGTTTGCCCCCCCCCCCCCCCATCTTTTTGTTTGGGGGGGGTGATGGTCCACTAACACTCCGCAGCCCAGTTTTTTCTTTTTCGTTTCTGAAAACGACGGTTTTTATTAATTTTGTATGTTATTTTTTTTTGTTTTTATCCTCCTCCCTGTCCTTCTTATTCTCACCACACATCCTATTTCTTTTGACAAAAAAAAAAAAAAAAAGAAAACGTCAGACTCTGTCAAAAAACACACTCCCCACTCCACTGATTTCGTGCATCCTGCCAAAAGAGTTGTTGCTAACAGCCCCATTATAGTGAATGAAATCTATTTTCTTCTCTGAGGGACTCCCTCTCTCTCTCTCTCTCTCTCCCCCTTTTTTTTTTTGTTAGCAATGTACTTAATAGCCTTCTATTTTTATATGTTTTTTTATTTATGTTTTTGGGTTGTAAGCCACCCGCGGGTTTCCACCCATCGCATTGAAAAAAAAAAAAAAAAAAAAAAAAAAAAACTGCCCCCCTCCCCTCGGCCCATGCGGTGCATGCAAAAAGGTTTTTTTGTTCCATTTAATGTTTCTCCGAAAGAAGGAGGAGAAAAAAAAAAATATTTGCACTCAGAGTCTCGGTGGTTCTCATTAGTCGCGGTGCTGATCACCATTATGCACGAAGCCAAACACAGTGCAGGGGGAGGAAAAAGAAGAGGGATGACAAAATCCTCAATTCTCTTCTTTTCTTTCCTTTTTTTTTTCTTGCTATGTTTCCAGATCTTCTTCCCTCAACACAAGCAACACAGAGGGACTCAGGGTCAACCTGGACACAGTAGGACATAAACCGAATCCTGCCCTCTTAAAAAAAAAAAAAAAAAAAAAAAAAAAAAAAGAAAGAAAAGAAAATCGCAAAAAAAGTGAAAGAAAAAGAAAAGGAAAACTCGCTTTTTGCCAGAAGAAAGTTATTGGGGACGGCCATTGGTGTCTTCCACCTTTATGAGTCTTCCGCTTTTTGCCAAACCACACCTTCCCCCTTTATTTATTTTTTTTTTTTTTTTATATCGTGGTACTTCTTTCTTTAGGGCATGGAAGGCACTTTTTCCCTAAAGATTGTCACAGGATGGGCAACAGAAGAGGGCAAGGGGTAGACCAAGTGGTGGATTTTATAGTACTTAAGTAGTTAAGCAAAGTACTCAACCTTTTTGAACCTTTTGTATTCTGAGGCTTTTTTGCCAGCAAAGTGATAGCAGGCATGGTAACAGCTTACCTCTCCTGACCCGCTTTCCTAGTTTTTTTTTTTTTTTTTTTTTAATGTCTTCTTTTTTTTTTATATGAGCTCGTCCGGACGAAAATGTCAACACTTTTTTGGGCACCTCCGAAAATTTCTTGTTTTGATTATTTGAGCAAAAAAAGGGCAGCATGCAACCATAGGAAGATGACATATATGGTGTACATGGCGCCGTCTTTCAATTGCGATGCTTGTTTTGCCATGAGGGTGGCAGGCTTCGCAACCGGCTGCCCCTGGGAAGCGAAAAATAGAGGTTAAAAAAACGGCGAAAAAAGTTTAAAATGCAATTTCATTGCTTAAAATGCAGCATCTAGGGTGCATAAAATTGGTGTTCAAGCGCACTTGTGACCCCTGGGTACAACCCAGGGTCGGGTTACTGTTAAAAGTACTTAGCGAAAAATATATGGCGCCGCATAGCCCCCGAAAATCCGGTTTTTTACACCCTATTTTTTGGCTTTTTCAAGGGGTTCCTAAGGGATTTTGGCCTTTTTCAGAAAAACCAATTCTTAACACTTGCCTGCTCATGCAGAGCTTCGACATTGGTATCTTTTCCAGCCCACCCAAAGGTTTCACAGATTTTCAGTCAATCCGGAAAAACGAAAATAAAAAATGGAGTCTGGGTTATTTGTAACTTCCAAATTGAATTGTTTGCCAAAAACCATTCTAAAAAACATGTTTTTGCACGTGCGTTTTAAAAATAAAACAAACGGCGAGCATTTTGACCTATATGGTGATCAAGCTTAGACTGCATTTCTGCACACAAAGTGGTGTCGGACTACTTTTGTACTTAGAAGTTTAACGGGGGTTTTACGCCGCATAGGAGGGTCATTTGTTGACATTTTTTTCCGGACGAGCTCATATTATTATTATTACTCCTTAGCATGTTGTATCATATTTTTAAAAGCTTTTGTTTTGTCATTTTTTTTTTGTTCTCTTTTTACAACACACAAACGCGAAAAAAGGTGCAGCAGAAAAGAAAAGAAAAAGAAGAAGAAGAAACCTGTATTGTATACACCCCGATACCCCTCTTTTCTTTCTTTTTTTTTTTTTGAGTTCTGTGAATCTCATTTATTTCCCTTGTTCTTTTAATTGCTATCAGTGTCCTTCTTTTTTTTTTTTCTTTCTTTAATCACTTCTCAATGGGAGGGGGTTTTAAAAAAAAAAAAAAAAAAAAAGGGAATGTGAAAAAAAAAAAAAAAGAAATAGAAGTTAGGAGGTTTATGGGTGTCGTGGCGGAGTTCTTTTTTTTTTTTTTTTTTTTTTTTTTTTTTTTTTTTTTTTTTCGCAAAACCCAGCTAAAACCACTTCTGTTCTGAGAGTGATTCTTTATGTAAGGAGGGGGGGGGTAGTACAACAGATTATAGGTTTCCCCTAACCCCGGGATTTATAAGGATTCCCTCTCCCTCCCTTCTCCCTTTCCAGTTTTAAAAGAAAAAAAAATAATAATAATTCACGAGAGGCCTCTTCAGATCCTTCAATTTTACCGGGATCGAACCCAGTCCCAGGGCCGGCCGAAGTAAAATTGAGAGGAGGAGGAAAAAAAAAATTTTTTTTTTGAAGCATCGAACACCTAAAAGACGGGGGAAAAAAAAAAAGAAGAAAAAGATAATTGATCTTTGATTTGCTTTTTTTTTAAAAAAAGAAAAGGTGGGGGGTGGGGGCTCTAAAATCCCCGTCCCCCCCCCCCCCCCCCCCCCCTCCTCACAGTTATTGGGTATAATGAAGATGGCAAATGGCCTCTTTGTAAAAACCGAGAAGATAAAAGTGAGGAATGGCATACTGAAAGGTGAAAAAAAAAGGGAATAAGAAGAAAGGGATGATGAACATAAATATTCTCGGGGGGGGGGGGGGGTACTGGGGGGGAGTAGGTAATGGGTTATAGGTACCGGGGGGGGGGGGGGGGGGGGCTTCTGGAGACAGAAATAGAAACCTGTGCTCTGTACAGGGCCAGGTAGCATTTTAAACCAAAAAAAAAATTGCTATTGCAATGTGAAAAAGTGGAGAGACGCACGCTCAGATTCTATGGGGGGGGGTCTGTTGACTGTTACTTTTTAAAATACTGTATTTTCCCCAAGAATGAGAGAAAAAAAAAGGAAAGATCGGGGGGGGGGATCTTTTTTTAACTTGCTTTTTCTCGGGCTGGAATGGATTTAAAAACGACGGGGGGCCCAAGGAGTAGACATTTTTACGGATCTGAAGGGTTTTTAAAACATATACTGAAAACTGAATATGGACGCATTACTGAAATACAGAAAAAGTTCCAACGGCAAATCCAGGGGGCGAGAATGAATATTATTTGGGAAACCCTGATCGAAAAAAAAAAAAAAAAAAAAAAAAAAAAAATGAAGGGGTTAATTTAATCAAAAAGAAATTGAAAAACATTTTGTTTTTCCTGCTCTGTTCTTCATGATATCCTCTTTAAAAAGAAAAAGAATGGTGGGGGGAAAAGAAAATATTTTTCTTTTTTTTTAAAACGGGGGAGGATCTTTCTTCTTCTTTTTGCTTTTTTTTTTTTGTTGAGAAAATTTTGAAGACGTCTAGAAGAAGAAAAAAAAAACGAAAAAAAAAAGTAAAACAAAAAAATAATAACTTCATCTTTTTTTTTTTGTTTTAACAATATTATTGTCGAGACTAAAAACTAGTTGATGGCAGCGTAATGAGCTATTTTATTAGGTAAAATTCCGCTCGTGCACAAACAAATGGAGCGCCAAACTATTTTTTTTTTTTTTTAAATTCTCTTTCCACAAGGTTTTGACTTTTGTCTAAACAATTAAAAAAAAAAGAGAAAAGGGGGATGAACGTTCTTTTTTTTTTTTTTTTTTTAAATACAGGTAACAACCTTCTACCAGTTCCTCATTGCCTCCTTTTTTTTTTTTTTTTTTTTTTCGTTGTATCCTAACCTAACGGTCGAAGGTGATTTATTTTTTTTATATCTCCTTCCGCTCTCCCGATATTGGATGCCTTTACGGGCCTTCAGCGGGATTTCTTTTTTTTTTTCGTCTTTCCTGCTACGTCAGCATCTTTTTAATTTTTTATTTCCTCCCCCTCTCTCAGGTCCGAAATTCAAGACACCACCAAAAAAAAAAAAAAAAAAGAGAAAGAAAAAAAAAAAAGAAAAGAAAAAAGGGGGGAAAAAAAAGAACACATCTTTGTAACTATTTGTTTTTTGCCTTCCCCCAAATGCTAGGGGGTTACCCCCTTCATATCTATTGTGAGCACCCTGTGCCCAGCGCCCTAACATCCGCGAGGATATGAAGGGAGGCAAAAAAAAAAAAAAAAAAAAAAAAAAAAAAGCAGAAGGTGTTTTACCCCCCCTTTTTTTTATCTATTCCCATCCTTCTCTCCCTCTGTAAGTGTCAATCACAAGATGAAGGTCCCCCCTCTGCAGGAGGTCTTCGAAACGATTTCCTTTTTTTTTTTTTTTACTTTTACTCTCTCTACCTCTCTTCTTCGGTTCTGGTCTTCTTTTCTACTCTTCCCCCCTCTCCAGTTTTTTTTTTTTAAATATCTCCTCTTCTTTTTGGAGAAAAAAAAGAAGGGGGAAAAAAGGGGGGGGGAGGGGGAGGATGAAAAGGGGGAAAGAGAAAATCCCCTTCTCTTCATTTTCCGTCCCTCTTTTTCTCATTAGAGCGGGGTGGGTGGATGGAAAAAGAAAAAAAGGAGGGGTTTTTTTTTCCCCGTTCTCCATCCACTGCTACTGCGAGATAAGCTTTCATCACCAGGCATCATCGGTAAACTAAAAAAAGGGGGAAAAAAAAATAGCTATTTACTGCCAACAAGTAATGACTTTACCGACCTCTCGGTTCCGCATTTTACCATCTCGGGCCCTGCGGGCCCTCGACGGTAAAATGCGGAACCTCGAGGTCGGTAAAGCATTACTTGGCGGTAGGTAAGTGGTTTTATTTCACGACACTCTGAAATTACTTCACCACGAGGGGCACAACAGGGTGACAAGGGGTACAACAAGAGAGGGGTTACAAAGGTTACAATACAAGTTGTTTTTCCTCCTTTTGTTGACTAAGAGCTGCCGCTGTCGCTGGCATTGCCACTGTCACCATCTCTAATCAGGCCTTCCCATACCTAGCGCGGCCGCTGGCTCCTTTTTTTCTGCTGCTTCGGTATTTTGAAGTCTTTTGGGGAGCTTGGGTAAGCTGACTAAGTTACCCTTACCCACAGAAGAGTTACCCACAGAAACTGGGAACAAGGCCTAGCCAAAAGTGGGCAAATTGGGAGGAAAAAGTAGTCCAACTTGGAACTGAGCCGAGGCAAAAGTTGGCCAATTGAGCTGAACCTGGGGGGAAATTAGCAAACTGAGAGGAAAAAGTAGCCCCACTGGGAACCGAACCGAGGCAAAAATTGGCCTACCGAGGCATATTATTTAACGGAAACCCCCTATTACTTCACGGAAAACAGGCCATTATTTCACCGTGAAGTAATGAGATTTAGCGTGAAGTAATGGGCCCCCCAGTGCGTGAAGTAATTTCTGAGGAGTGAAATAAAAGAGAAAAAAAATCACATCAAAACCAGGCCATCATAGCAAGAGAGTGCAACAAGCTTGAAAGCTTCGCGTTTCTTCCAGCGATTCTGTTTACGGTTTAAAAAAACTTTCTACCCAGCACATAACAGAACAACGGCCAGTTCCTCACCCCTCCCCCCTTTTTTTTTACCCCCCAAAATTTGTGAACTTGTTGGTGATTTTTTTTTTTGTGCTAAAAAAAAAGTCGCTGTTGAAAGAAGGGGGAGAAAAAAAAACGAAGAAGAACGCAACAAAAGTTTCACAGTAAGAATACTATAGATCAAAAGAAAAAAGAAAAAAAAAAAAACAAGTAGTCACTTACTTCCTAACACTCTTCTATAGGCCCTTTATATATATATATACGTGTCTGCTACTGTATCTCTGAAGCCCAGCTAGTATTTTATATTTCTTTTTTACGGTGACAGAATAATGTGAATTTCACTTGTTGATTAAACGTTAATTTCACTTCAAATGGATTTGAGCACCCCTATTTAGTTTTTGCCAAATTGGAATTTCTTCTGGAAAGTTTTTTTTATTTTATTATTGTTATTGTTATTCCCTAGAATCTAATCACCCTCGACCGAAGGTGGCAAGAGGGCACTATTCAGTTTTCTTTTTTTTTTTCTTCTTTTTTTTTTCTCGCGCGCATGTATCATATTTATTCTTGTTGAAGATTCCAGTTAACGGTTCTTTTCTTTTTTTTTTTTTCCTGTTTTTTTTTTTCTCCTTTCTTCAGTTATAAGTATATAGGGAGGTAGCCACACGTCAGATTTTTTTTTGGGGGGGGGTGAAAGAAGTTTATTTTTTTGTTGGCTGGGCTAAAACATTTTTAGTTCACTCTTCGTCATTTTCCTCACTCATTATTTAACGCGAAAAAAAATGGCCATTATTTAACTAGTTAAATAATGAGATTTTGCAGTTAAATTATGGGGCTTCGGGGTGAAAAAATGGGTCTTGTCGGGGGAAAAAATGTACCCAACCCCTTGAAAATCTTTTTTGGGGTGGGGGTATTTTCACTATTTTTGGCCATCTGAGGCCATTCCTTAAAAGTTACCTTATTAAATCCCCAAAAAGGCTAACCTGCGTGAAAAAGAACAGCAGTGAAAGCAGTGAAGAGTGAGTGACTCAAATGACGAAAAGTGAAATAAAACGACTTACTTGCCGCCAAATGAGCCATTATTTAACACTCGTTACCTTCATTCAGGAACTCGAGTTAAATAATGACTCATTATTTGTTGGCAATAAAAATAGCTATTTTTTCCTCTTAACCATAAGTTGATTCTTTCTCGTTTTTTTTTTTTTTTTTTTCATTCTTCTTCGAAAAAAAAAATACAGAGTTCTTTTTTTGCCCAACTAGGGCCTTCGATGGGATAAGAGAGCATGTGACAAAAAAGATTTTTTGTACCACTTTCTTGTCTTGGGGAGGACAGGACCAAAAAGAAGAAAGAGTGGACCAAAGTGATGGGTCTGATACTAGCTAGGTGCCCAACCCTCACAGTCAGAGCCTTCCTGCTTATTAGGTAACTATCGTCTTCGGCTGTAACGGGCCATTTCTCAGTTATTCTATTTCCCCCCCCTTCCCTTCTCCCTTCCTCTTTCCTTGTCACTACCTTTTTTTTTTCTTTTTTTTCCCCCTTTTCTGTTTTAACGTTTATTTTTTTTTTTTTGGCAATTCAGGAACCCGTCGCTATTTTTTTTTTTTTATATTCTTCCCCCTCCCTCTCTATTCTGCGAACGAAAAAAAAAAGGGGGGGAAGAAATGAAAAAAAGAAAATAATAAAAAAAAAGATTGTGCAATTATTTAAAAGGTTTCTTGTTTTTTTATATCGCTCTGGGGGGGGGGGGGGGGGGGGGGTTTACTGGGAAACAAAATGGTTTTTCAATAATTGTCTGGCAGCGGGGAGAAAACCCCTCCTCCGCTCCCCCCCCCCCCCCCCCCCCCCAGCAACTTTATTTTTTGTGCCCACTTTTCTGATATGGCGGAACGATTTTTCAGAGGAAAAAAAGGGACGGTTTTTTTTTATTCTTCGAAAAAAAAACAACTAAAAAAAACAGCTATTTATTGCCAACAAATAATGAGCCATTATTTAACACTCGTTACCGTTTTTTTGCACGAGGGCCCGCAGGGCCCTCGTGCAAAAAATTCGGGAACTCGAGTTAAATAATGGCTCATTTGGCGGCAAGTAAGTCGTTTTATTTCACTTTTCGTCATTTGAGTCACTCACTCTTCACTGCTTTCACTGCTGTTTTTTTTCACGCAGGTCAGCTTTTTGGGGATTTTCCTAAGGTAATACAGGGTAGCTATTTCGCCGTGGCATTTAAAGGGGAAGTAAGGCACTTATTCCCACTTTTAAGGGCTGGAATGGCCTCAGATGGCCAAAATAGTCAAAATACCCCCACCCCAAACAAGTTTTTCAAGGGGTTGGGTGCATTTTTTTCCACGGCGAGACTCATTTTTCCACTCTGAAGGGCCATTATTTCACTCTGAAGGGCCATTATTTAACTGCAAAATCTCATTATTTAACTAGTTAAATAATGGCGATTTCGCGTTAAATAATGAGGCCCCTAGTGAGTGAGGAAAATGACGAAGAGTGAAATAATAGCTATTTACTGCCAACAAGTAATGACTTTCCCGGTCGGTAAAGCATTACTTGGCGGTAGGTAAGTGGTTTTATTTCACGACACTCTGAAATTACTTCACCACGAGGGGCACAACAGGGTGACAAGGGGTACAACAAGAGAGGGGTTACAAAGGTTACAATACAAGTTGTTTTTCCTCCTTTTGTTGACTAAGAGCTGCCGCTGTCGCTGGCATTGCCACTGTCACCATCTCTAATCAGGCCTTCCCATACCTAGCGCGGCCGCTGGCTCCTTTTTTTCTGCTGCTTCGGTATTTTGAAGTCTTTTGGGGAGCTTGGGTAAGCTGACTAAGTTACCCTTACCCACAGAAGAGTTACCCACAGAAACTGGGAACAAGGCCTAGCCAAAAGTGGGCAAATTGGGAGGAAAAAGTAGTCCAACTTGGAACTGAGCCGAGGCAAAAGTTGGCCAATTGAGCTGAACCTGGGGGGAAATTAGCAAACTGAGAGGAAAAAGTAGCCCCACTGGGAACCGAACCGAGGCAAAAATTGGCCTACCGAGGCATATTATTTAACGGAAACCCCCTATTACTTCACGGAAAACAGGCCATTATTTCACCGTGAAGTAATGAGATTTAGCGTGAAGTAATGGGCCCCCCAGTGCGTGAAGTAATTTCTGAAGAGTGAAATAAAGAAAATAAAAAGACCTTTTTTTTTTTTTTTTTTTTTTTTTACGGCTTTTTATTTGGGAGGGGGTTTTTTTTTACAGTCTAAACACCCTTCTTCATATTTTTCCCCTCCTATATATAAAATATATTTTTTTATTTATTTTTTTTATTTATCAAAAAAAAAAAAAAGAAAAAAAAAACATAATGCTTTTAATCACAACAGGTCCGAGTTCGACCCCCTCCCTTTTTTTCACACAAAAAAAAAAAAAAACAATAATAATGGTCTCAAGCGGTATCACATACGAGCAGGTGGAGCAGCTTTCCACTCCACGAGGGTCGCCAACAGACACCGATCTCGACCACCTTCGCGCAACGCCCGATTCTCAGGCTTCTTTGTCTACTGAATCTTCTGCAAAGAGCGACAGCACGTGCAGAGAGGCCACTCCCTGTTGTGACCATAATGACTGGGACAACGTAAGGGTCAACAAGAAGGTGATGACCTTGAGGTGCAGGGTATGCCAGAAGCAGTGGAGAATGAGAGTCGAAGTGGTATGGAACACATGGAAATGCGAGGTGTACTCCAGTAATAATGGGAAGTGCCACTCTGACTGCAAGAAGCTTCACATCAACTACAGGAAGCAGAATTTGGAAACAAGGTTTCAAATACATGGGCAGGTTGTTATTGACCACGTGCGTGTAGGGAGGGCACAGAGCGACGTGCAGACCAAGATAGAGACGCTCACCCGCCCTGGTAGTGGGAGCAGCTCGCCCCGTACTGATCCTTCTGCGCCGCCTTCTCCTTCATTGTCCTCGTCTTCTTCCTCTTTTACCCACGACCCTTACACTTGGGGTGTGGTTAGCCCTCCTGGATGGATTTGAAAAAAAAAAAAAAAAAAAAGAAAAAAAAAAAAAAAAAAAGGGAAAAAAAGTTGGTAGTCTAATGCCTACCCTCTGATTCTTTTTTTTTTTATTTATTTTATTTTTATTTTTATTTTTTATTTTTTTTTTTGTAGCAGTGGTTGGCATCGCTCACACTTCTTCTCTTGTGTTTTTTTTTTTTTTTATTCTTTGTTCGTGTATTTTCTATTTTTTTTCCTTACTCTCTTTTTTTTTTTTGTTTTCTTTTTCTTTTTATCCCTCTTGGGTTGTGCTATCACATATGGCTTTACTTTTATGCTATCCTTCTCAATAGCGCAGTTCTACAATATTATTCTATTCTTTTCATTTTTTTTTTTTTTTTTTTTTGCTCATTATTTTTTTTTATTTCTTCTTCGTGAAACAATGGCTGGACAAAACTTTAAAAAAAAAAAAAAGAAGTTTAAAAAAAAAAGGTTTTTCACCAAAAGTTATTTTTTCAGCAGGGCGCCGCCAACACCGGCCTCCTTTAACTCATATATTTTTTTCTTTCTCTTCCCTTCCTTGTTGAAGAGTGCCTCAGGTAATGAAATCTATGGTAAAATCTCTTCGTCTCTCTTTTTTTTTTTTTTTTTTTTTTTTTTTGTTTATCTTCAACGTAATCGCCAAAAAAAAGGAGAGATTAAAAGAAAGCAAAGTTGCTCCCTTTTTTTTTTTTTTTTTTTTTTTTTTTTTTACCAAACGGTTTAAAGACCAAAACAGGGGTAAATTTAGTCATCGCATTCATTTTATTTTTAAGAATTTCCACGCAAAATAATACTCTAGAATGTGACGTGAGAGACAACCCCCGCACTTAATGGAAAACAAAAAAAGATTGAAGATTTGAAAGAAGTTATGGTCCAGTTCACTGCTAACTTTAACAAAGAAATTTGAGTTATCAGATGACCTCTTAAAAGGGGGAACTCAGAAGAGAGAGAAAAAAAAAAAAAAAAAAAAAAAAAAAAGTTACCCTCGTGTCTCTGAAGTGCTTTAGAGCTACGACCATTGTTAACAAAGAGAGAAAAGTATTTTTATTTTTTAAAGGGGGAAGGACTGGGGCAGTTATTTTTTTTTTTTTTTTTTTTTTTTTTTTTTTTTTTTTTTTTTTTACTTCCTCTTTTATTATCTTCAAGATAAAGAGGGAAAGAAAGAGTGGAGAAGAAAAGATCTTTTTTTTTCCCCTCTTCCTCCTTCTATCGTTTTTTTTTTTTTTTTTTTTTTTTTTTTTTTTTGCAAGAACGAGTCTTTGACTTGTCTAAACAAAAGGGGAACGTTGGCAACGTGTTTCGGGTTGACAAACTTCTCCAGGTTTTACCTGGCACGTACAAACAAAAATGACGGCACTAGACTGGGATGATCTGGTCCAATACGCGGACCTCGAGTACCCATCGGGAAGCACTCGCGCCCTTCACCTCGCGGATTGCATCTTCGAGGAGTGCGACACCTCGCACGGTGACACTGCGGTGCACTGTGCGAGGTGTGGCGCTAAAGGGCAAAGGACATGTTTGTCCTCTCGCTGCCCGCCACCCCTAAGTCAGGCGTTTCTTCTAGTGGAAGATTCCACCCAGTGGGTGTGCCCCCATGCATTTGGGCGGTTAAAAAGCTTGGTGAAGCTTTGGTCCAGACGGACCCGGAGGTGGAGTCCCCTCCATCACCAGACCTCAGTGAGGTCCAAACCAATGCGGAGAGTCTCCGCTTGGTCTTCGCTCAGATCGCTGAGTTGAAGGCGGAGAACGAGCGTCTCCGTAACCGCGTCGAGGCATCGAATGCCTTACCGGTACTCCCGTTGGAGTTTGACGTACGGAGGGTCTCGGCTTGGGCCCCACTAGTTTCCTCACCCGGCACGTACAAACAACGGCCCAGTTCCTTTTTTTTTTTTTTTTTTTTTTTTTTTTGCTGCCTTTTTTCCCTCCCCCATTTTTATTTTTTTTATTTTTTTTTGTCCCTATTTTTTTTTTTCTTCCACTTTATTGCTTTCTAGTTAGCTCCCCCCACCCCCATCTTTTTTTTTCTTCTCTTCTCAATGTAGCATTTTTTTTTCCTCTTCCTCTTGACCCCATCCCCCTGCTAGTAGGTATCAATTTTTTTTAATTGGTGTTGTTTTTGAGATAAAGAAAATGTAGTTTCCCCCATTTTTTTAAAAAAAAGAAAAAGAAAAAATGACCAGGCTCCTAGGTGAGGATGGAAGTCCATCTTTCGCTTTTGCTGTCTATTCTCAGTCATTTTTTTTTTTTTTTTGAGATCACAGGAGTGATCAGCGAGCTCTAGGTACTACTAGCGGGGGTGGGAAAAGAGTTTTTTTTTTTTATAGTGGTTTATTGAAGGTGGTGGGATAGCATGGAGAAATAAGAACATCAGATGTTGTTCGCTGTTGACCTCGTCGGTCATCACCGGAGCGCCCGAGTGGGGGAGTGTATTGGGGTGACGAACAGGCAGCGCAGAAGACGGCTCGGCCGAGGTGTGCCCCCTGTAATCAAGTAGACAGTTCATGCTTGTTGCAATCAAAGCGCCATTTTTTTTTTTTTTTTTTAAAACATCTTTGCTACATACCGTATTTTTTTAACGTTAAAAAAAGTCGGTTTTTAATTAAAAACCGAACAACAAAAAAAAAAAAGGCTGTCCCGACTTTTTTTTTTTTCTTTTTTTTTTTTTTTTTTTTTTTTTTTTTTATAGCAATATCAAATTCAGTTACATTTTTTTATTGTTTTTCTTGCAAGCAAAAAAAAAAAAAAATCCGCCCGAAGTACTCGTCAATACCTTGTAATGAGCCGACTTTTTTTTCTCTCTTTTTTTTTTTTTCCTTGAGGAACGAGTCTTTGACTTGTCTAGACAAGAGGAACGTTGGAACGTGTTACGGGTTTATAAACTTCTCCAGGTTTTTCTCTACCCGCCACGTACAAACAACCAGTTCCTCTTTTTATGTGTTATATTTTTCTCAAACAGGCCCCTATACGGTGCCGAGGTAAGCTGCGCTGACACGGCTCTGGATTATGAGCAGAAAGATTGGCAGAAGGTTCTCGAGCTGCATGCCGAGGCGAAGAGATAAAAGGGAAGGAGGCCCCCCCCCTTTTTTTTTTCCTGGTGTTGGTGAGCTCTCTCCTTTTTTTTTATTTTTTTCTCTCTTTTTTTTTTTTTATTTCACTCTTCAGAAATTACTTCACGCACTGGGGGGCCCATTACTTCACGCTAAATACTTCACGGTGAAATAATGGCCTGTTTTCCGTGAAGTAATAGGGGGTTTCCGTTAAATAATATGCCTCGGTAGGCCAATTTTTGCCTCGGTTCGGTTCCCAGTGGGGCTACTTTTTCCTCTCAGTTTGCTAATTTCCCCCCAGGTTCTCAATTGGCCAACTTTTGCCTCGGCTCAGTTCCAAGTTGGACTACTTTTTCCTCCCAATTTGCCCACTTTTGGCTAGGCCTTGTTCCCAGTTTCTGTGGGTAACTCTTCTGTGGGTAAGGGTAACTTAGTCAGCTTACCCAAGCTCCCCAAAAGACTTCAAAATACCGAAGCAGCAGAAAAAAAGGAGCCAGCGGCCGCGCTAGGTATGGGAAGGCCTGATTAGAGATGGTGACAGCGGCAGCTCTTAGTCAACAAAAGGAGGAAAAACAACTTGTATTGTAACCTTTGTAACCCCTCTCTTGTTGTACCCCTTGTCACCCTGTTGTGCCCCTCGTGGTGAAGTAATTTCAGAGTGTCGTGAAATAAAACCACTTACCTACCGCCAAGTAATGCTTTACCGACCTCGAGGTAACGGTAAAGTCATTACTTGTTGAGAAGATCTAGAGAAAAAGGAAATGTCCTCCGTTCTCATTGGCGGCCACCCCCCCCCCCCCCCCCCCCGGTGAGCTTCATGCATGGATCCCTGGCCTAAAAGTCGATTTCAATTCCATTCCAGCCCTTAGAAGTCCGAAGCGAAATTATTTTTTTTCTTCCAAACAGCTACATCTAATTCTCTTGAGATTTTGGCCCTAATAAATATAAAATCAAAGCTTTACTTTAATTATTATTTTTTTTATTTTTCTTTTTTTTTGTTTTGAGAATTTAGCATAGCACGACGAAACTTTAAAAAAAAAAGATGAAAAATCAGCCAGAATCAGATTTCTCTTGACTCGTTTTTTTTTCTTTTTTTTTTTCTTTTTTTTTTTTTTGATAGGCCACCAGGACTTCCTCACGGAAAATGTCACATCCAAAAATGTGCAGAGAAAGGGGGTGCACTGCCTTCCCTGCCAATGCTAAGTCGAGGGTTGCACACCTTGTGACATGGGGGGGGTCCGACGGCACATGAGCACGCTCACGAGCGAAGCGACGCAACAAGTGAAATACGGCTGATTTTTCACAAATAAATGGTTTTTTTTTTTTTTTTTTCCCCTTTTTCCCCTAAACAGCGAGTTTTATTTTTTTACTCCTCTAGATTTTTACTTTTATGCAGCACGGATCCCTTTTCACAGGCACTGACACTGATGTGCCTCCTCAGCATAGGGAAGTGTGCTGGATGAAAGTTAAAAATGTTTTTTTTTCTTTTTTTTTTATCGCAAACAACTGCTACCTACCGCGTATTTGGACTTAATATGGAAACAGAAAAGAAAAACAAAAAAAGAACTCCATTTTTATCTTTTCAAAAAAATGAGTTTATACGCGCGAGCAAAATTTTAAAAACCTTTTTTGCTCGCGCGAACTACAATTTTTTTTCTTTTTTCCCCCCCCCATATTAAGTCCAAACATATGGGTAGTTTCCATATCTTAAATTAAGAAGTTTTTTAAAAAGCGACCCTCAGCAAAAAAAAAAAAAAAAAAAAAAAAGAAAAAAAATTCTGACATCTTTCATGACCTTAAGGAAAATCCGCCCAAAGGGGTCCACCCTCTGGGAGAGAAAGACTTCTTTTAAAAAGATTTTAAGCTTTGTTAAATTCTGAAGGGTTTTCTTTAATCTTCGATATTGACAGGCAGGCAGTGAGGATTAAGGGGATCATGAAACAGCGCAAAAAAAAAAAAAAAAAAAAAAAAAAGGGAACAAAATTTATCGGAGGGCCATTTACTGGCACCCCCCCTTTTTGTTTTGTTTTGTTTAAGTTTTTTATATTTAAGGTTTCTTATAAGAGCAGCAAAAAGAAGAAAAAAAAAAAAAGAAAAAAGTGATAGCAGCATGCAGTATTTATCCCAAAGTTTATGCTGTGTGCAAACAAGTGCTAAAAACTGACTTTTTTTTTTTTGTTAAGTGGGGATAACATGGGCGCAAGATGGCCTCCTTTAATTCTGACGTATTCTTTTATATTTCTCTTTTTTTCTTTTCCTCGCGAGATATTTTTCTTCCTTTCATTTCTTTTTTTTTTTTTCCCCTCCCATATTTTTTACTCCAACTTACTCGTTCTACTCCCTTTTTTTTTATGGGAGGCAAAGTTTAAAAAGAAAATGAAAAAAGAATATAGAAAACGAATAAACTCCTGTTCGCAAACTAAACATTTTTTTTTTTTTTATAAAAGGCAGCACACAAAATAACAAAAACTGGTAGGAAAGTAAAAAAAGGGGGGGGAAAGGCCCAGGTTTAGTTTGAGCTAAAGGTGCCTGTTAGAAAGAGCAGTAGATCCTGCAGAAGCTAAACAAGAGAAAATCTTGATTTTTTTTTTTTTGAATATCATGAAACTGTGTTCTTTGTATTTCGTCAAAGGAAAAAAAAAAAAGTATTCCTCTTCTTTATCTTTTTCTGAAGGTTATGCACCTTCCAGCGTTGAAAAAAAGATTTTTTTTTTGTATAAGCTATATTATCAAGTACTAAAAAGAACTTTTTTTGTTTTAGAGCGCAATTCGTTGTTATGAGATTAACCGAAGTTGCCGCGTAAAGCACAAAAAAGGAAGTCCTGACTGGAGCGGCTGAACACGTTGCCAAAGGGAAAGCCTCTCCTCACACCCCACAGTACACAAATAAAAAAAAAAAAAAAAAAAACCTATAAACTGCATTGCTACAACATTAACAAAAAAAAAAAAGAAAACAAAAAAAAAAAAAAAAAAAAAAAACCACCCGTACCTACGGATTATGTAGTTCCAATGTAATATTTTCAACAATATACCCCTAACCCATTGTGAAGTGAAATGGGAAGGGGGGGAAGGAAGGAAGGTGGAGCGCCAGTTAGTTATAGATTGCTGCTCGTGTGCGCAGGAAGATTGAAATTGTGAGGCTAGAGTTTTTTTTCTTTTCTTTTTTTTGTCTTTTTTTTTTCCGATGCAAAGGAAAAAGAAATAAAAAAAAAAAGAAGAGCTACCGAAAGGAGTGCTCTCACTTTGTTGAAAGCGTTTTTTTTTTTTTTTTTTTTTTTTTCTTCCAGAGCTTAAAACAAAGTAACCAACAATATACAACAACAAAGTAATAAAACACAAAAAAGAAGAAAAAAAAAAAAAAAACGTTTCAAAAAAAAAGAAGAAGAATAAAATAAAGAGAGGGGGGAAAGGTGCCCGAGAGGCCATACTTGCCATACTTTCAGTCAGAGTGAAATAAACGTTTTCCTTCTTCAAAGCGTTTTTGTTTTTTCACAATTTGGCACACATTTGACGCAAAACTCTTTTGAAGTATATGATGTTGTTTAAATATTTGCTTTTTCTTTCTTTTTTTTTTCCCCTCTCTTTCCTCTTGCCCATGCTTTTTTTTTTTTTTCCACTCCATTATTATGCCTCCACTCCACAAAAAGAACACTGTGTCCAATATTTTACTTTTTAGACCGAAGCCGCTGAAGGGAGATAGGGGCAGGTAGAAGAACAAGACAGGACGTCCCAGATCAGGGATTTCCTTTTACCTCTTTAAATTTTTTTTTTTTTTGTATTCAACAAGTACCGCTTTAGTTTCTTGTAAGAACAAAAAAAAGGTTGTGGTAGTTATTCAAAGCCAAGTACCGTCCGACACGGAATGCTGCGCACCGGACTCTTTTTTTTGAAGGGGGTAAAACTTTTTTTTTATGTAGAGTGTAGAAAGATTTTGTTTCCATCTCATTTTTTTTTCTCTTTTCCTTATTTATCTTCTGATTACCATTCCTCCGCTTTCATTTTTTTTTTCTTTCCCTCCTAGGCACAAAAAAACTGTGGGTAGCTGGGAGTGTCCAGGTTACAACAAAGGGAAAAAATGTGTAGCTGTAATCTCACCCCCCCCTCATTTGTGTTTTTTTTTTTTTTTTTTTTTTTTTTTTTTTTTTTTTTTTTTTTTTTTTTACTCGTTCATCGCTAAAAAAGAGAGAAATGGAAAAAGAAAAAAGAAAAAAAAAATAATAATAATAATTGTTCAGTCTTTTTTTTTTTTAAAGCCCCCAACCCCAAATTGTGCAGAATTTTATCCACCCCCCCCCCACCCCCCTCTCCACAGCTTTCTTTTCTTTTTTGGGTTTGTTATCCTGCCAAAAGGAAAAGAAAGGTATTGTTAGCCCATTTGCACGATTATTACCCCTCCCCCCCTTTTTTTTTAAAAAGGTAAACATAGAAATTAACTTTTTTATATTTTTTTTGTTAAATGGTGGGGATAATAACATGGAAATTATAAGAAGTATATCAGATGGTCGTCAGGCAACATCTAGGTGAAGACCGTAACGCAGATGCTCAGGGTGACGAACAGGCAGCAAACTGCACGAGCGCCGAATCTTGGTATTATTAAGGCCGCCAACACTGGCCCCCTTTTACTCTTATTTATGGGGAAGCGGACAAAGCGAGTTCTTTTCAGCAAGGTAAAAAATTTGTGCCTATGCTTTTCGTTGTAATTGTTTCACATGCAAGCTTTGGGGTTCGTAGTTGTAAGACACCCCCCTGGGTTTCATGTGGGTTTTTTAATTAATTTATTTTAACACTATCAAAAGAAGAAAAAGAAAACAAAACAAAAAAGACTGCATTTTTTTTTTTTTTTTTTTTTTTTTTTTTTGGCAAATAGCTCTGATGAATTTAAAGAAAAAAAAAAAAAAAAAAAAAAAAAAAGCATGAAATTGCGAGGGATAAATAATAACTATTATAAGTGGCTTGGCGAGATTTTTATGGTGCATACCTAGACTACTCCATAAAGGCGGAATACCTATTCTTTATGGCCCCTTTTCGCCATTTTCCTCTATTAGGCCAAACCTTGAAACTCGTCTTTGAAGGAGAGAAGAGAAAAACAGAAGGAAAAAAAAAAAAAAAAAAAAGTAATTTCTATTTTTTTCTTTTTTATTTCGCTACAGTACTTTTTTTTTATTATATTTATTTTATTTTAATTTTTTTCCTTTTTTGCGGAGATTTTTTTATTTTTAACAAGGTGATCGAATATATATTATATTTATAATTCTTTTTTTAAAATCTGTGGCATAGCGCACAGAGTCATGAGAAAAGAAGGAGAAAAAAAAAAAGAAAATGGGGGGAAAAAAAGAAGGGAAGTGTGTGAAACCCTGCACTTTTGTCAGGTGCAGGTGGAACATTTTTCTTTCTCTTTTTTTTGAGGGGTGGGGTGAACTCTTTTTTTTTTTTTTTTTTGCGAGATAAAAGAAAAAGAAACTCAAACCACCACCTTTTATAGTGGAACTATATACTTTTTGGCACAAAAAAGGCAAGGTTGGACCAGGTGATGGAGTACTAACCTCACTGTTTGGACCTTATGTCTCTCTCTCCCCCCCCCCCCCCCCCATAGCCACACTCCCTTTTTCTTCTCAATCACAACAAACTGCCAGGCAGTTTGATTGCTACTTTTTTTGCGAAGGGCGAGTGAAGAAAAAAAAAAAGAAAGAAAAAACGAACTTGTGACTTCTCTTTCCATTTCTTCTTCTTTTTTTTTTTTTCTTTTTTTTTTTTTTTTTTTTTTTTTTTTTACAAATTGATGCAATTATTATTTCCTCTCCTTTTTCTCACCCCCTTTACTCAAGGGTGCCAAAACACTTTTTGCACTTTTTTTTTCTTTTCTTTTTTTTTTTCTTCTTGTAATCAAGTAGACAAGTGCCTTGCGGAGTCGTCACCAACACTGGCCTCTTTATATATATTTTTTGTTTTTGTTTTTTGTTGCTCTAATCTTGTTTCTTTGGTATTTGGTTGAGGTACGCGGGTGTGTATTTAAATATCACCACCTATATTTTTTTTTTCTCCTTCGCATATATTTTTGGAAATAATATATTTCCCCACCCCCTAGGTGCCGATTGGGGGTGAGTAATAATATAATAGCATTTTTTTTGAAAGAAAATAAAATCCTTTAATAAATGAGTAAAAATATACTTCCCACCCCCCTGCGGCTCTAAACTGCGACCTCGGTTAAAGAACAATAAGGCACCCCTGAGGTTTTTTTTTTTTTTTTTTTTTTTTTTTTTTTTTTTTTTTTACAACCCCAGTAAGCCAGGTTTTTTACGTTTTGCAGTTGCGTAAATTTGTGTTTTAGTATATGAAGAACAGAGATGGTTTTTCCCTTTTTTTTTTAACCCATAACACTCCAAGGCGCAAATATTTGTCGTTTTGAAAAATCGTTTTTTTCTCTAAGTACTTTTTCGTCCCCACGACCCCTGGATCTCCAAGAACGACTATAGTGAGGAGTTATTTTCAACTGCAATTCATGTTGCACTGCATCACTTTACCTTGTTATCCACCCACCAAGTGGGTCCCAAATCCGAGTGGATAGGCGAAAAAACGCAAAATAACGGGTGTGCAGACTGTGTCCAAAAAACGCAAAGGTAAAGCCAAAACAGCTACGGACGAGGTCCAACCTTCAGGGAGTTGGTACCCATAGAGACCATAAAATAGGCCGGTGGGGGGGAAAAAGCTGTCCCGTGGTACGCAGAAACCTGACGACGCAAAATGATTATTCCTTCGGTTTTTTTGATAAGAAGTTCACAGACGTCATCCAAGAAGAGACAAACAAGCATAAGGACGCTGAGATTGATAAGACCCAGGACTCCACCGCTTTCTCGGATTGAGGATTATAATGGGTTTGCGGCGTGCCCAGAACTAGCAAACGTATTGGTCCACAGGACCCATGAAAATCCCCCTTTTCAGTAACACGATGCCCAGGAGACGCTACCAGGAAATTAAAAGTAGCCTCCACTTCACTCACACAGAAGAGTCAAACGGTGATGTGTTGTGGAAGACACGAGGGTTTCTGGACAGAATTGGTAACAAGTGGGCAAAAACAGCAGTGCCAGGAAAATATTTAAGCATTGACGAGACACTCGTACCGTCACGGGGCAATTGGGGGGGCTTGGGGTCTACTGTCCTCTCAAGCGTAAGAGATATGGCATAAAAATATACTGCCTAAACTGCGTGAGCACGGGTTATCTTTCGCGTTTTCACATCCACGCCACCAAAATCGAGGGGCACGCACTTGAAGATTTCAGTGTCGTGGAAAAGGTGGTGCTGGGGTTAACGGGGAATTTTCGGGGAACGACAACACGGTAGTTTGCAATAACTACTTTTCGACTGTGGGTCTGGCCGAAGCCCTGTGAAAAAACTGTGAGGGGGCTTGCATTTCGTTGGAGTTGCGGACTCTTCTGGTGGGCCCTAGAAGTGACAATAGTTAACTGCCTTGCACTTTAAATAAAATATGGTTAGGGTTCAGCCAAAGAGATACAAAACCCTGGCTGCTTTTAAAGAGCGCTTTCGAGAGAGCCTAAATGATGGGTCCAGCGTTGCAAAAACACCACTCCCGGCACCCAACTAGTGGAGCACACACACCCGACACCCCAGATTACACCAAATGTGACCACCAACCACTCAAAGGGGGCAACTCCAGGTTCTGCAGGTTGAAAGGATGACACAAAACGCACAATCTACAAATGCTACACCTGTAACCAACACCTCTGTCCAAATAAGTGCTTTTTTCGTACCACTCTTCCATCACCCCAAAAAGGCTTCTTGACGATTTCGAGGCCGATATTCCACCCGCAAATAGGCACTTCTCTCGGTCTGAGACATCTGAGGGGTCCTGATGCTGCTTTTTTTGTCCCAAGATGCTCAATTTACACCCCCCCGTGCACAACCCATTTTGACATGGTCGTTTTTGAGCACCCTACGGCCATTCAACTCTTCATCCCCTTTGTATTTTTATTAATTTTTGAGCTTTTTTTTAAATTTTCCTGGTCCAAAAAACCCGTTTTACCTGCAAACGGGGGTTAAATGCTGCCATTTTCCCCGTCAAATTATGAAAAGGAGCAAAAAAGGGACCCCTATGTAGATAGGCCCCGGAGTGTTATGGGTTAAAAAGAAAAAAAAAAGAAAAAAAAAAAAGAAAAAAGCATTAAGAGCGCCTGCAAGAACACACAATTGGTTCCCTTTCCCCCTTCCTCCTCCCCAGTTGTTTTAGATCCAACGGCAAATTATTCGTTGTAACCAACTTCAATTGGGATTGATTGCGCAATTGCTGTCTGTTTTTTTTTTTTCTTTTTTTTTTTTTCCGCGCCCTCCTCGTGTGAATTAAATGTGGAGTACGTAAAGGGTTGTAGTGATGCATAAAGATGTACAAGCAAACAAAGTGAATAAAGAAAAACAAAAAAAAAGGGGGAGGGAAAGACTATAGAACGTTTTTGTTTTAATTTTTATTTTTTTTATTTTTATTTAATTCTGAGCAGCTCTCTCAAAGAATTTAGGCCGGAAGATATAAATCAGGTTTCACTTTATTTCACGGGCGTGAAATAAAGTATCTGAATTTTTTTCCTCATGTTTTTAAGCCAAACGTTGCTGGGCGTGAAAATCAGGTACTTTATTTCACGCACAGTCATTTCTAGCAAAGTGGGAAGAAAACCGAAGGCGACCGGGAAGCGAGCCAAGGGCATCAGCTCGAACAAAAAACCAAAGCTGTGATGGAAGACACGCTTCCAACGGCAAGCAAAAAGCACGTAAAACGCTCGGATACAGCAAGCAAGGAGGTCTCTGGCCGCCTAGGGCTGGAACAAACACAGCAGCCTGCAACGCCCCCTTCGACACGCACAGAATCACGTTTGACATAAACGTCAACATTAATTCGCCGAATTGATCATACCAAACCCAGTACCGTAAAGACTCGCATTGCGCCGCTACAAGCAGGCAGCAGCGAAGCCACACTTAGCACCTAAATTCTTTTCGAGAGCAGCTCATCATTAAATAAAATGCAGTATTGAATAAAATCAGAGCATGATTTCACTTGTGGGGACCCCACGCGTGAAATCAGGCTATCTGATTTTCATTTAATAAATAGCTCTTAACAAGTACTCAGGTGCTTGAATGAGCAAAAAAAAAAAAAAAAAAAAAAAAGAAAACTAGAAGAAAAAAAAAAAAAAAAAAGAAACAATAACGAGTAGTGAGTATGCACGCTTTTATTTTTGATTTTAAAAAAATCACTTTTCCCTGGTTCTTTTTCTTTTGATTTATTTCTAAATTCTAGTGATGGGAAAAAAAAAAAGAAATAAATAAAATAAAAAAAAAAGAAAATAAGGAATAAAGAACCTTACTTTTTTGTTATCGTTAAAAAAGATTAATCAAAAAAAGAAGAAAAGAAAAAAAAAGAAAAACAAGAGAATGTAAGAGAAACCTTGGCCTATTGCTTTTTTTTTTTTTTGTTTTTTTTGGTAGTAGTGCTAACCTCCTTATCAAAGGTGTTTTTTTTTTTTTTTTTTTTTTTTTTTTTTTTTTTTTTTTTTTTTTTAGTTATTATTATTATTATTCGACAGCGGGCCGCAATTCTTTTTAGGCCAATTTTTCTCTTCTTAATTGGAGGGGGGTGGGGTAAGGGAAACGAGAAAAAAAAAGAGTATTGCAGCAATAGATTTTAAATTTGTTGCAGTTTTTTTTTTTTTTTTTTTTTTTAAACAAGAATTATTCTTAAGAGCTTCCCTCCTTTTTTTTTTTTTTTTTTTTTTTTCCTCCATTCGTCTTACACAAGCAGTGGGGAATCCCACCCACCCCACCCCTTCTCTCCTCTTTGCTTCAGCTTGTGTTTCACAACGCTTGGCATTCGTTATCTCTTTTTTTTTTTCCTACTTTCTCAAAACTTACACTGGTTTCCCCTCTACCATTCCCCATCTTCCTCTCCTTGGTATACCTCCCCCTCCCTAAGCATAGTGTGAACGTTACGCAAAATATTGGAGAGAAGTTCAAAAAGAACGGATCCAAACAACCCTCTATCGTCTCCTTTTGTCGCCAGAACCCAGCGAATCTCATGTGTGTTTTTTTTTTTTTTTTTTTTTCCACAGCACAGAAAATGAGAAATAATCTGGGTACGGGTCTCCTTCCCCGCTGGCGGACGAAAGGCCTTCATCGAGGACGAAAATCATGATGACCCCTATTGTCCGGCCCGTGGAAGTACTTGTGTGTCCACCCCATCCCCTGACGGATTTTTTTTTTTTTTTTTTTTTTTTTTTTGCTTCACACTGGGAAGGGAGAGGCGCCTGTTATTGGGCAACGAACGTGGGAGGGGGAAAAAAAGAAAAGGAAGAAGAAGAAAAAAAAAAAAAAAAGAAGAACAAGACCTCAATCCTTATGCTTGACGCTCCTATCTAATGTTTTCTGTTCTCCTCTCTTTTTTCTTCGCGTGCCATGTGGCTTTTCCCTCTCTCATCTCTTTGCCGTCTTTGCTCAATGCTGAAACCAACACAAAGATAGAGGGGAGGGAATAAAAAAAAAGAAAGAAAAGAGAAAACAAAATATAAAAAAAAAGGGACAAAGAGTAACATATGGTAGAAGGGCGTGTAGGGGAGGGGTACTGATTTGCTTTTTTTTTTTTTTTTCATTGTTCTTCTTCTTTTTTTTTCTTTCCCCCAAAACTCCCTCTTTTTTTTTTTCTTCAGTTTTTTTTTCTATGTGAGAAAAAAAGAAAAGCGAAAATGTTAAAGGAAACAGAGTGGTGGCGAAAGAAGCGGAGCGCCAACAAGGCTCTGTTTTTTTTTTCTTTTTCTTTTAGCAAAAGAAGGAACGGTAATGACAGCGACAGTTGATTCTCTTGGAATCTTATGATCACACCCCCCCCCCCTCGCTACGCGTAGAGCAGAGTTGCTTTACTTTCCTTTACTTTCTTTTCGCTCTTTCTATCTTTCCAACAAGCTGCCCACCCACCTCCATCTTTTTTTTTCTTCCATTCCCTCTTCCCTCCCTTTATTTTCTTCTTTTTCTTTCTTTCGTCCAAGATTTGCAAAAAAAAAAAAAGAAAAAAGAAAAGAAAATGATACAGGTAGGAGGGAGAGGTGGCAAAGGAATAAAGGGAAGCTACCCCCCCCCCCCCCCCCCCCCACACACACACACACACACACACAAACATACTAAAAATAAAAATAAGAAATGTGGGAGTATTGGACAGGATGCAATGCTGAATCGAACGAAGAAAGAGAGAGAGCAACAGGCCTTGTCGAAGGCCCTTATGGTATATTGCTGTTTAAGACTGAAGTGGAGAACTGGCTGCGTGATGCATGCGAAGGCAGTGGGTGCCGGAAGGTGGAGGTGTGTGTGAGGGAAACAAGAAAGCGGCCCAGCACCGAGTCTGGCAGCGGGCAGAAGAAGGCCAAAGGAGCAACTCAACATGCCGAGGCGCAGTGTAGTCTATGTAAAGGAGCCCTCCACACTTCGCACCCATGCCCTGTCACGGGCACGTTGCACGAAACCTTCAAGACCCCTTCCCACATCCAGGTAACCTTTGACCCTGCTCTGTTGACTCTCTATTGCGCAGCGCATGCAGATAACAAGCAGCTAGCTTCCCTTTCTGGTGTAGAGGCTACACTTCCCTTGGCACCTGCCTCGTACCAGTGTGGTGTGGCGCCCCGTAGTAGCATCGAAGGTTTCCCTTCTCGTTGCCTCTATTTGGTGGAGACGGGTTCCTCCAGGGATAGGAAGATCCTTACGCCGCCTTGTGTGCTCACGCTCCCCCCGCGTCCCACCTCCACCGTCGACATCGAGGTGTCTGGATACGGCGACGCCCTCTTCCCTGCCGTGAAGGCTGCTCTCATGAAGGTTTCATTCTTCTACACCGACAACAGCTCCTCTGCAACGCGCAGCATACCCCTCGTGCAGGAGGCCGTCTCGTCTATGTACCCCGACACCGCTATCTTCTCAAAGCCCTACAATGACGTCTGCCTGTTCTGCGTCTGCGGCATCGGCAGCGTGACCGTGCCTTCATGGATCACACACACGGCCTTTGTCACGCTCCCCTCCTTCTCTTTGTATGTAAACTACACGGCACTGGCGCAGCAGATGTCGTACGGCATCTCGCCGCCGCCCACTGCCTACCACAAGCACGCCCCAGTCTACGAGTATTCCTGCAAGTCGGAGTGGGCTGCTTTCCCTCCCTCCGACTGCCACCTCCTCGACGCTATGTTTGAGTTCCGGAACATCTTCCACACGCCTCTTGCCATCGGGAGCGGTGCACTGTACTGTGTGTGCACCGATGGCTCGACGATGACTTCTCTCGGGACGGATGAAGGGCTGGTGTACAGCATCAGGAGATCCTCTTCACTGATAGTGGAAGACATCAGACAGGGAGACCTGGTGAGGCGGCGGGACGGGGAGGTGGGCGAGGTGACCTTCATCCGCGGCATGGAGTGCAAGGTGCGCTTCAAGGGGCCGAAGCTATGGGTTGGGCTCGCGACTGAGCTACACCGTGTGGACATACGAGAGATTGACAGACGGCTGAAGCAAAAGTGCAGCGGGAAAGAGGAACATGCGGTTGCAGTGTTTGGCCCCCCTGCAGGGATGAAGGAGGCGGTGGAGTACATCAAAAAGGTGTCTGCCATCACCCGACGAAGTGTCATGGTGCCGCCTGCTGCGTGCCATGTCTTCGCTGACAAGCGGAAAGACATCAAACGCGCGAGCGGCATACACCTCTTGAAGCTGCACGCCAACAGGATTGTGATAGGTGGCACCCCTGCTGAGCTTGCTGCAGCCACGCGTATTATCCGTAGCATCTACATGAGGTACACTGCAGGCCTCCAGAAGCACCACGTGGCGAACATCCTTAAGGAGATAAGGCTCGACATGAGCAAGGTGCGGCACCACGTTCAGGTACACAACAGCCTCACCAAGCTTGATGAAAACGGGAAGTGCTTCACTGCAACCACTAGCCCCACTGCAACCCTCCCCGACCCCCATCCCCTGTTCTTCGACAGAAATGCTGAAGATGAGCACCAAAAGCAAGCATCACTGATGTGGGCTAATCTAGACGACTACTCTGATAAGATACGACGGGAGGCGTCGAAGTTCCTGGTGTTCCCCGAAGAAGCATGGAACGTGGCAGCAGCACAGGCGGGGCTGCGAAAGAACACAAACATCATAATCACTGCTGAGGAGAAAGGCATCCGTTCAGGCGACGAAGTAACAATACACCCAAAGTCTCTTTGGAAATATCAGTGGGGTGCGGTGGCACCCGATGAGGTAGGCAGGGTACTTGAGACCGACGGGACATGGTGCAGGGTTGCCTTCCCTGGCCACCAAATGTGGAAAGGGAAGAATGTCGATGTGAAGTTGCGTAAGTCATCCAACGAGGGCAAGGTGTGCAAGGTCGAAGTGGGGCTGCAAGGAATCGACGACGGGGGTGCTATACAGTTCTCACGGTGCGTCACGAAATGGCTGACAGGCGTGCTGCGTGGCACCATTGACGATGGTGTGCCAACATGCGTGGTCATCGATGTGCAGACAGAGAAGCAGAAGGTCACCTTGCAATGCCCGAACACGAACAGGTACAGCCTCGCACCGCTGGTGTCCGTCACTGACACATTTGACTATAAGCTGCACAACGTGATCATGAGGCTGCTGCATCTGAAGTGGCGCAGCATGTGCGACATGTACCTCAATGAGCAGGTGGTGGAGCACGTCAGCAACTACGACGTTGCGGTGGCTGTCGACGCAAAGGTGACTGCCATGTTGCGCAGCGCCAGCGTGTGGGGCGCAGAGCTTGTGGCAGAAGTGGGAAAATTGCGTGAATCCATCAGAATATGGTGGGAAACGCCTGTTGTGACACCTGACGAGGTGACCTTCGTAGACACGGACGGCGATGTGAACAAGCTGAAGCGCAAGGACGGCAGGGTGCACTTCCACGACGAGGAAGGCTACGTGCCTGTCACCAGCATCAACTATACCATCAGCACACGCGAGCTCACGCTTACCACCGAGGCCGAGACATGGAACATGGTTCTGCCGTGCAATGTAGAACTTCTTCGTGCTTTGCAGATGCTCTTCAGTGCGAACGGCCTTGCATCGGCACTCGACACAAAGGACATGAACTTGGAGCCTTTCGCTGTGTTCCTCGAGTCGCATGTGGTGGACGTCACGCAGACGTGGAAGGACGAGCTCACTGCTGTGTCCTTCGACATGAAGAACAAGCTGCACGCGATGCGAAACAAGCGTCTGCAGGCCAGCAGCGTTACTATGCCCGCAGAGACTTTAACCTACAAGGAAAGAGTAGCTAACGTAAGCGGCTGTTCCGTGTGTCTTACTGAAGGTCATGTCGAAGGTTTCTCCGATCAGATCAAACGATACAAAGACGCACTAGAGCGCGAGCTCCCCACACTGGGTGTACCAAGTGACTGCACCACCCGCATCCCAACTGCACTCGAAGAACAGTTAAAGGAGAACAACAACCTGTTACTGGCGCTGGTGGGTGCCACGACACAAACAGAAACCTCGCTGCACGGCCAAGCCCTGCACCTCAAGGGACCTATTGGAAGGCTGAGGGACGCCATGGACCTGCTGAAGATACATGATGCAAGCCTCGAGGATCCGGACACAGGGAACGTACAAGTCATCCCCATTAGATGCTGCCAGGGCACAGGTAGAACTGAACAGCTGTCGTGCGGTCATCAAGTGCACAAGGAATGCCTCAATGTGGAAGATGGCGTGCGGTGCGGTGTGTGCACAGAGCTGCTGAGGGTACCGGAGCTCAAAAGGCTGTTCGGCGGTCGAGGTTTGCTGAATATGCTCAGCTCACAAATGAATGCTGCGATTGCACAGGACACACGGCTACAGAGGTGCGCATGTGGCGAGCTTATATACGTAGACGGGGATGCCGATATAGAAGTAAGCTGCGCAGCATGCGGGCAGAGGGAGGGAAGAATGATGGAAACGGCTCCCCCCGTGCTGGTGGAGATGCCTCCGAACGAGACAGTGTGCCATTCCTGTGGCGTGGCAAGGTTCAAGAAGGGAGGGACGTGTTACGAGTGCTTCAGCTGTCAAGTCTGCGAAAAGTGTAAACTATGCCCTGAGGGACACACTGTAGTGCCTGCTGTGTTCGAAGCCCCTGAGAGCAGCTCTGTGCTGTGCCTCATGGGGCATAGCTTGGACGAGGTCACGGAACCAAAGCAGTGCGGCATTTGCAGAAGGGTCCACCAGCTGGCTTTCTCCTGCGAAACATGCTTGAATGTCACATGTGCGCAGTGCCTGAAGCCAAAGGAGCCCTTTCTTGCCCACATGGACGATTGCTTTTGGGAGGACCTGCAGTTGCACCCCAACAAGGCCTCCTCTGGCACACCTATCCCCCCCTCTCAAGGCACGGACAGCTTGTCGCTTACGTTTCTCTACCATATATGTGGCACTGCACCTGCTAGAGCATCACCCTTCCGCAGTTCTTATTCTCGTACTTCTACGGGAAGGTTGGGAAGAGGTTCTTTCCTGTCTAGAGCCTTCCCTTTTTTGTGAATTTGTGGGGAAAGAAAAGAGAGAGGTAGGTGAAAGAAAGAATGAAAAAAAAAATGAAAAGTGTGCCGGAAAAAAGATTATAACCCCTCCCACCCCCCCTTTTTTTTCTAGCACTGCCGTCGGTGTGTCACTCTAGCCCCTGACCCCTCCCACATGTTACTCATCTGGTTCCCTATTATTTTTTTTCTTTGCTTTTTTATTTCCCCCCCCAAGCAGACCCATTCTCAAAGTAAAGTTTAAAAAAAAAAAGAAGGAGGAGAATGAAGGAAAACAAATCTGAACTAGAGTTATGGGATAAGGTTTCTGATGTTTCTTTTTGTTTTTTTGTTTTTTTTTTCTTCCTTTTTTTTAAAAAGGGATTCATGTGCAATAAAGCAATACACAGGTACTTTGAGGTGCCTCTTAGAAAGAAGAATGGAGCTACTAGGCTCGTTCACACCCACGCATCTCCTTGTCGTTTCCCCCCCCCTTTTTTTTATCACAACGCTCCGGCCATCTGCGCATTAAAACGAAGAGTCGAGGAAAAGAAATGAAGGAAAGAAAAAGGGGGGGGGGAAATTCTTAAGAAAAGCAGTTTTTATAAAATGACATGAAGCATAATAAAAAGAAAGAGAGATTTTCAAAAGGAAGAATTTTTTTGTACTAGCAGCAACACAGAAACAACCACCTCCCCCCTCACCCACACGCCCCCGGGTCTTTCTCTTTATCTGCCCCTGTTTTTCTTTTTTTTCTTTTTCCATAAGATAATAGTCCACGTAATGGTTTCATTGCTTGCTATCTGTCCCACCACACACTGCAGGGGCTCACCCCAGATGAGCGAAGCGCATGAAGCACCGGAGGCTGAGAAGAAGCTGCTTGACCAGCTTGCAGCAAAGGATGAAGAGCTTCTAAAGCTTAAAGAAGAGTTAATGCGACTGAAGGCCGGCAGTACCACAGAAGAGAAACCTACGCCTCCAGTGCAGCAGACTATTCCAGTGCAGCCTGTGAAGAAGGCACTCCTTGCGCACCTTCCCTATGAATGCATTTCGACAAAATCCCCCGATGGCAGGGACCACTGGCCGAATATCGCAAGAGTCACCCCACCCGCTGACTTCCGTGACAGCTTCAACGAGATGGTGAAGGTCGGGTGCTACTGCTGGCGCATCGTCGACAAGGTGGTCTTCTCGTCCAAAGGCGACCGCAAGCAAGAACGCGTGCTCGCTGTGACAGCCGAGTTTCTCTTTATTTGCGACCTCTCTGCGAACATCAACAGAGTCTTGCGCTGCAGGGACATCGAGCGCGTTCTCATCCAAGAGACACCGTCCACCACAGTTGTTGTCTTCAAGGCTTACGACCAGTGCGAAGAACACTCCGTCATGATAGAGCTGAACAGCGATCCCCGCAACCCCAACAACAAGCCGCTTCACCCTATCTTCGCGCTAAACTACACGCGCAAGCCGAAGACCAAGACGGACCTTGAGATGATACGTGTTGCACCCACCACAGACCTTCGGCGCCACCCTGCTGCGGGGTGCTTCACAAAGCCACAAGGGTACCTTGCACCGCATCTCAAAATCCAGAAATGGCGGGAGACTGGGAAGTGGCCGTGCGGCTCGTCGTCAATCCCCCCCACCGCCAGGTCGGTGCCGGGGGCCCACAAGCTGAAGACCATGGACACCCTTCTGAAGAAGTCGGTCACGTTCGTCGGCGACGGGCAGGAGACAAGCATCAGGGTCATGGCCAACGGTGGTCTGGAGTGGGTGGCAGGCGGCTCTGCTGTACCGATTGAATCCCTTAAGTACAACTCCCAGGCACTTACTCTGTCCTCGCAGTCATGCACCGTAAATGTCATGTCGCCAGAACCAGGCCCTAAGTTGGACACACTGCTTAGGGACCTTGCAATGCTTGCTGCAAAGGCAAGAGTGCCTGCCACAGGCCTTCCCATCACTGTCAGGCGCCAGAAGGTTAAAACATTTGAGAGGTCTGCTTCTGTAGACTCCATCGACAGGATGAAGCAAGCGGCACCCCCTCGCGAAGCCAGCCCCACAGTGCCGAATGTGCAGGCGCTCATGACAGTATGTAAATGTATCACAGCAACTTTCCGCAGGAGATACGCTTCACGGACACCGACGGCGACGTCAGCGTGCTGCGCCTTCTCAACGGGAAGCTGGAGTGGTGGGCTAACGGATCTCTCGAAGTTCCTGCCTGCAGTGTGATCAAGTATGCCATTGTTCTTTTAAACACGCAACAGGTTCCACGACGGTGTTCTGACCTCGGGGCCTGTGTCTGCGCGTATAGCGGTGCCCACTGGTGAGGAGCGCAAGGAGATGTTCCGGCTGGTGGCATATGTAGCGCAGCTTGTTGGCGTTAAAGTGATGGGGCTGCCCATCATCGGGCCTGGCGAGACCATGGCGTTGCCCGTGATCACAACCAGCATGATCGAGAAGCGGGAGACACTGGGAGGCGATGCCAGGAGCGACGCCGGGAGCGTGACCAGCAGTGTAGTGTCCACGTCGACGGCCTCGTACAGGCACAACCCCTACGCCACGGACGACGAGGATGCGGGTGGTACCTTTGCCTCGCCAGCCTCGTCTTTCTCTAGTACCTCTTCTGCCCAGTACATCTACAACCCCACGGACCCTTACAGCACGTACCCCCGTCAGGTCCCGTCCCCCGTCCCCTCGATGCACAGCGACCAGACAGATGCCTCGCACCCCTCGCTCCTCTCTTCGCTCGACGCGCTCAACCACGCCTCTGACCGGTCAGACACCTCTGCTGACCACCATGCCCCGATGCCGTCGCACCATCACGTCCCACACCCCGTGCAGCCTGTCATGCATTACAACCCCGCCCCTGCTCCTGTTCCTGCACCGGTATCGCCTCCAGTATCGAGCGCACCACCGCCGCCAAGCACCCAAGCACAGCAGGCGTACGTCATGACAGACGTGACGGCGCACATGCAGCAGTTGAGTCCCATGAACCTGACACACGTGCAGCCCGCGATGCAGGAAGGCGCGTGCATGAGGGTATGCTTTATTTTCCTTCTTTTTCATGTTACATTCATGTTACATTAAACAGCTCGCGGTGATGTTCAAGCACGGGAGGCGTGGGGAGTACGCTTCGAGACTTGCAGTACCGCCTCGTGCATATGTGCTAGTAGAGCACCCTGATGGAATGGACATCGCACTAGTAGTGGGGGTAAGGCAAGGGGGGCGGGTGAGCGACAAGTGGAAGGTCCTGCGGACAGCGACACAGGAGGAGGTGCTTCTGTGGCAGTCGCTAGTGGTGGAGGAAGAGACCGCATTGGAGTTCATGAGGGAGTACGTGGCGCACTCAGGCGTCCCGATCACCTTGCACAGGGCAGAATACCAGATTGACAAGAAGAAGCTAACGTTTCACTTCTCAAGTGAGGTGTGTAGGGATAAAAGCAACAAGAAGAAAAAAAGAAAAAAAAAAAGGTACTCCACCCTGATTTCGTGTCTCTGGTGCACCACGCCCACGCGCGATTTGGTTGCAGAATCTGGATGAACAACTGCCAGCCTCGAAAGGGCGAGCGGGGAGAGCTCATCGACCTTAGTTCCGAGCCTTGCCCTACTTATTAAGGGTGTTCACAAAGACAAAGGCGTAAATAAAAAACTTTTTCTTTTTTAGAGGAAATAAAAAAAAATGAATTAACCCATAAAGGACTAGCATTTCGAGAGTGAGTCACACTGAAACTTTATCGAAAATTAGCGTTCCTCCAAGTACTGCATTTGTATCGTGCGCATGCAAACATATGCTAAGAACCTACTTTTTTTTTTCTTTTTCTTTTTTTTCTTTTCTGCAGCATGAAAGAAGGAACTTTGACTGATTTATCAGTTGGTCTGCTTTATGGGTTAAAAAAAAGAGAACAAAAAAAAAGGGCTTTCTTACCAACAAATAGTGAGCTCAAGTAGTTCAAAATATCGGTGTACTCTAGGCTCGTTTGGAGGTAAGTAAGTAGTTTTATTTCACATTTCTGTCATTTAAGTCACTCACTGCTCTCATCCTGGATGTAAAAACCTGATCCTGTAAGTGCAGTGAAAAAAAGAAAATGACGAAAAAAGGAATAAAACAGTTATTTTTTTTGTGTTTGTTTAGCAAAATAGCCGAACATTATAGACTTTTTGGGTGGGTCATGGGGAAAAAAAAAAAAAAAAGAGGGAGGGGAGAGATGGTGTGTGGGAGGGTTTTTTCTATTGAACGAAAGAGGGAGGAGAATAAGAAAAAAAAAGAGAAAAAAAAAAAAGAAATAGCTTTTTGTGCACTGTAAATATTCATTATAGTGTCGCAACTTTGATAACGAAGAGTGCATTAGCGGGAAGGGGGACACAAGAAAAGCGAGGGGAAAAAAAAAGGAAAAAAGGGAGTCTATTCTCAAATTCTCATGCATGCAACCGCTTTTCACCGTCTTCCGACCTATTTCGTTTTTGTTACAATACAGTCATCTTGCCCCCCTCCCTTCCTCTTTTATATCCCTTTTTTGACCGGCCTTTTCTCCCCCCCTCCCCTTTCGATATAAGCAGTACTTAAATTTCTTCCGCTTTCTGTTCCCCTCCCCCCCCATCTTTTTTTTACAGCTTCAGCTGTTGAGCTGAAACAAGAGAAGAACAACCATACTCTTTTCAAAAAAAAAAAAGAGGGAACCAAAGTACCGGAGGTGACAGACCTCAATACTTCTCTGACAATGCTGCTTATACCGTGTGCCCCCTTTTTTTTTCTTTTTCTGGCTGAAGAGAATGCAACAAATAACAAAAGACCACTGGCGAACATACAGGATATACACCAATTTAAACTTTTTTTTTTCTTTCCTTCTTTTTGATGTTTTTTTTTCTCTCTTTTTCTTTCTGAATACTTTTTTTTTTTGAATCTCGCAACCTTTTGTTTCGCTTTAGGGTTTACTTTGTGGGTGGGGGGGTGGGAGGGGGGGTAGTGGTTGAAGAGCACGAGAAGAAGGAAAGAAGAAAAGAAAAAGAAAAGAAAAAGGAACACCAGTCAGAGGAAAGAGGGAACTTCTTGTTCTTTTTTTCTTTCTCTTGTTTATTTCCACCTCCCTCCTTCTGTTTCGTGCTCTCTCTCTCTCTCTTCTTTTTTTCGTTTCATTGGTAAACGGGGGGTTGGCACTTTACCTCTCTTTTTAACAATTCTGTTTGTCTTCCCCTCCCCCCTTTTTTTTCAAATCTACGCACTTGGTGCGACCTTGATTCCTTGTCCGAGTTTTTTTTTTACATTTCTTTTTTTTTTCCTTTTTTTTTTTTACAAGAGCGAGTCTTTGACTTGTCTAAACAAAAGGGGAACGTTGGCAAAGTGTTACGGGTTTTACAAACTTCTCCAGGTTTTACCCCGGAACGTACAAACCACGGCCAGTTCTTCTTTTTCCCCTTATGCAGATACAGTTTGTGTTAAAAAAGAGTTTCCCCTCTTCCACCCAACAGCGAACTGCACAGAGGCGAAAAAGTGAAACTGAAAACAAAGAATGTAAAAAAAAAAAAAAAAAAAGAGCGTTTTAATTTTTTTTATTGCATAAGGGAGGAGAAGGAAGAAAAAAAAAAAGAAAATATATATATAAAAGCAACAGCAAAATAAACTTTTTAATACCCCCCCCTTTACTCCCCCTCCCCCCCTTTTTTATTTCTTTTGTGCCTCCTATTCCTTTTTTCCTAAAACCATTAACAAAGCCTACGCACACCTCACAAAGACAACAAACAAAACAAAAAAAAAAAGAAAGAAAAAGAAAAAAAAACAAATGGACTGATGGGACCGTTAGGAAACAAAACAGCACTCACTTTCGGCAAACAGTTCAGAAGCAACGCAATATACAGATGGGTGGCATTGCATTCGGGGACGGCATTGTTGGCAGCGGTGATGGTGTCGTTGTTCTTCTCATTAATGCTGCTGACCACAATGCACAAGGCAGATATCGATGTAATGCTCACTGGGTTTGAGGAAACAGATCATTTTTCACGCATTCGTGAAATAGGGCGAAAAGGTGCCTCAAGAGGGCTTCTCAGATCCACAACGCAATCGCGCAAAGCTTCTGCACTCCAGACAGCACAGGCCATCAACCCCCGGACGTACCCTAACTGGCATGTTACCGTTATGTACGGGACACACGGGAATGTATTAACTACTGAAAACCTCCGAACCATCGCTACCTTTGAACAGGCAGTGCACCGAACAATGGAATACAATGAATCTGCCATGCTTGACTCGCTAGGCATCACCCCCATCTCTTCCTTCATACAGTACCTCGCCCCAACCATAGAGCAACGCACCATTTACTTCAATGGGCTGAACACCTCAAGTGTCATAACTGATGGGCGGATACAGTTAGGGGTCCGCTATGCTTTGAAAAACACCAAGTCTCGATGGTTTTTCAGCGATAATTTCAATCTCACAAACTTGTCTTGCACACATATGCGGTCTGAAATGGCGTTAGGCGCTCCCGTGCTTGGCTACCCCAACCCCATCGCGTCTTCTGCAGAACAAAAGGCGTATATGAAGCCCCGTGCCCTTGCGCTCCGAAACCGGTTTCTCGCGATATGGGGTGATATTAAGGCTAAGCACCCCAACGACCTTGAGCTTGCGTGGGGCGGGGATTTTATTACCGAGGACGAGATTATAGACATCCTTGTGAGCGATGCCTTGTGGTCCATACCCTCCTTCATCGTCGTTCTGCTGTATTGTCTTTACCATCTCCGATCTGGCTTTCTTGCGTTCTTCTCTGTGTTTCTCCTCCTCATCTCCTTCCCAGCCAGCCTCACCATATATTTTTGGCTGGGTGCCACCTACCTCGGTGCGCTGAACGTGCTCTCCTTCTACATCATGCTTGGGATAGGTGTCGACGACATCTTCGTCTTCTCCAGTACGTTCTTTTTCGCAAGACGTCCCCCTGCGCCGCCCAGGATAGGTATTGCTGCAGACGAGTTCCTTGCCGACAACACCTTCCGGCTCACACGCTTCATTGACGACACCGACGACGAGCACAGCCTCGTGCTGCAGTTCGGTGAAGATGTCCCCTATTTGCTGTCCTGGTACCACGGCGACATGTGCCAGCTGGAGCGTCTCCCTCTTGTTAAGGTGGTAGACGACACAATACTACTAGGGACGTGGAATATCAAGATTAAAGAGCCTGAAGGTGCTCAGCTCCGAGAAATGCTCCAGAGGGTGGCTGTGTTCTGCAGTTTTGCGGAGATACCAACGGTAGGTGACGGCCTGCGGCAAGGGGGGTGGAACGAGTCGCAGAAGCGGCTTAAAAAAGAAATCTTGGAGAAATTCGTAGCGCCCACCGCCACCATCGACAGAATTGAGGCAGGTGTCTTGCATGCCGACTACAACGCCACAGGCACTCTAGACGCACGTGAACACGTCAACGACGGCATCGCCCTGGACCAGCGTCTGGCCTACACCATGCGCACTGCAGGGAGCGCACTTTTCGTAACCAGCGCCACCACAGCGATGGCCTTTCTGTCAAACTTCGTGTCGTCCATCCCGGCAGTTCGTGCCTTTGGTGAGTTAATGTGCATCTTAGTCATCATGAACTACCTACTTACTGTGCTCGTGTTCCCCACAGGTTTGGCCTTTTGGATGGTCTACATGAGGGGTAGGACCGTGAAGCAAATACTGCGGAACATGTGGTTTTTGATCACTTGCAACGGCGACAAAATAGAATACAATCTCATCCGCGTTGCGATGAGGGGCGGAGAGGGCATCGAGTCCAACCCCCCGTCGACACCCACACTGGTGACCGGTGAGGTGGCCGACGGCATTGAGATGCAGTCCATGGCGCCGCTGTCGCCAGCTGACGTGGAGTTGGTGTCGCCACATGACTTCGGGATCCTTGCATCGCCTTTTGACGGGTCTCCAGCAGGGCATAGTGACTTCGACCATCATGAGTATTCCTCCCCCGGTTCGGAGACAAACCTCGCGTCGTCACCCCCACCGTCATCTCATATGCGCCAAGCCCAGTCAACCGACCTCATCAGCCACCGCCCTTCTTCACCCGACCACAGCTACGACTCTGAATCGTCATATGAAACAGAGATCATCCCCGGTGAAGGCCTTGCCTTCAAGGTGATCGGTCTATCAGGTGCACTGGTCCGAAAAGAACGAGAGCTCAGCAGCGAGCCAGTAGGCGACCTTGAGACTGGGGATACAGTCATCGTGCGGGAGATATGGAAGAACAGGGCAAGGCTCATCAGTCCTTTGATGGGATGGGTGTCGCTGTCATCAGGTCTCGGTGGCAGCATCCTTGCTCGCCGCGAATCTTCTGATGTGCTAAGCAGCTACGACGAGCACGATGCGGAGGAGAGCAGCGATGCAGACGACGAGGACACAATGGAGGACGCGCCACTCATCAGGCAGATGTTCGACAAGGTGCTGTGGCAGTGCCTCAAGCGCTTCCGTCACTTTTTAATGATAGCAATGATGGTCACGATACTTATAGCGGCTTCGGTAGCTAGCACCTTGCAGCTACAGGACAAAGCACCACAAGTGTTCCCCAGCTGGCATCATATACGCAAGTACCGCATCCAAGACGAGACGTACGGCTCCTCCGGCTTGTGTATGGCATCTGTTGCTGTGGAGCGGTGCTCGCCATGGTACACCGAACCTAGAGAGCTAGCATGGCACGTCGACTGTGCAGGAGTGCTGTACGGGAACAGCATAGTTGACGAGTGCAATGTGTGTGGTGGTTCTGGGAAGTCGTGTCTCGGCTGCGACGGGAGGCTACACAGCAACATGGTGTGGGCGTGTGGACTGTGCCAGAACACGTCCGTGATTTGCATTCCGTCACAGTGGATGTCTGTGACTTTAAAGCTCTCGGACTGCAGTATGGCCATTGACCCCTCGAATACCACCTACCCCGACTACAAAATTGAATTCCTCAACGCCTTCATAGCCGATGTAACAATGGCGTACCGCACCGTGACGTCCACATCACATGTCAGCGATGAGTTTGCAATCAAAGACATCAACACCTGCTCCGACGCAGGGTTTAGATTTGTGTTTCAAGTGGAAGGGTCTGTAGATCTGGGCAACATGACTGCTGCTTCTCTATCGGGGAAATTAAAGGCCACTGAGAGCAAGGTCGCAGAACGAAACATAACTGTAGAAGTGCTGCATGTTGACAAAGGGTTGTCCGACACAACTGGGCCTGTGTACCTCATCCCAGAGCACTCAAAGTCCAGCTCTTCAGGTGAGGCACAAACTCCACCTGGCAAACGTCCCTTGGAAACCTTTTCGCCTCTGCAAGCGCAAGCATCAATGCGCTACGCAGTTGCCCTCGACAACGAGGGCACCACCATCCTTATTGAGGTTAAAGGCGTCGACTGCGCAATTGTCGCAGAGTCTCTCAAGGGCCCCATCGAGGCGGACATGCGGCTGTACGCGCCCAACCAGGACATCAATGAGTACAACTTCAACTGTACCAACGGCGTGTACACCATCTATCTGTGGTACGAAGAAAGCAACCTCCCAAACCTGAGGGATCTGCATCTCACGAACCTCCTGACGACGTTAAACGTGGAAGCACCCTCACTCGTAGAGATGAAGCCCGGCCACGTCTTCAACAACAGCAATGTACCTGACAGTTGGCCTATCTCCGACACCAGCTGCGTGAATCATGGGGAGCCAGTTGTTATCGTTGATGGAAAAAAATCAAAGACCTGTACCGTGCTGCAGCTATGTAAAAATGGAAGCTGTTCGTGCAAAGGGCTGCTCACTGGGCCGAGTTGCACAGAGTGTGATTCTTCCTGCACTGCAAAGGGTGGTGAATGCACCTCGACGGGTTGGTGCAGGTGGTGTGATGGGAGAGTAAGCCAGACTATTGATCAGTTTAACACACTCAACGTTCCAAAGATAAGGGATGCCTGCAATGTGTGTGGCAGCGCTATTGAGCTCCACGACCCCAAAGGCACAAGTTTTGTAGGTGGTGCTGCCAACGGCACGTGCCGTGGCTGCGACGGGGTTATCAACAGCAACCTGCGGTACGATTTGTGCCAAGTGTGCGGTGGGAATAGCGACTGTTTGGTGTCCAGCTTGAACTTAGAGAGGGCCATCAACGTTTACTATCTATGGGGCATCGATCTAGAGAACAGTGAAGGTGACTACACGGGAACCAACCAGTTCGCTGCGTACGACCCTCGCTTCAGACCAGAGAGCCAAGAGTGTCAAGTGCAGATGCTGGACATCTGCCAGAGTTTTGAGAAGCGTGGGACAGTGCTCGATCAACATGTGTTGCAGGCAGGGACTGAGTGCTTTATGACGAGTTTCAAAGAGTGGATCTTGCAGCAGAAAAGAAGCTTTCCAGTTGTCCCGAAAGACTACACGGAGCTGCTGTACATGTTCATGACGTCGAGCCAGGACAACGTCGACAAGTACTCGTCGATGATAGGCTTCGATCTCAGCACAAACACGAAGGAGGTGAAATACGTGATGTTCAAGTTCAAGAGCAGTGAAAAGGTGTCAATAGGACCCTCGACCGCGAAGACGCAGTACAACTGGTGGGAAGGAACTGTCACGGACCACAACCGCGTCTCAGGGTGCGGAAGTGGGGTCTACCAGACGTCGCCCACGTGGCCGGTAATGTTCTTGGAGCTGTCAGCGTTGAGGACACTTGTTACGAGCTTGGTGATATCAGGGCTGTCGGCTGTTGTGGTGGTAGTTGGCTTCACACGCGACATATGGATTACAACACAGGTGATGATTACCATTGTAGGTATTGTGCTGGGAACGTTGATGTCAATGCGGCTTGCCAACTACGAGGTGGGGCCTGTGGAGGCTGTTGCGTTCTCGGCAGTGATCGGGTTGGCCGTGGATTACACAGTGCACTTTGCGCATTGCTGGGGGCAGTATTGGAAATACCTTATTAGAAACGGTCACGCGGACACCACCGCCAGTAGTGTCATCTACCGCATGGTGCTCGACCTTGGCACCCCACTTCTCAACGCGGCCCTGACTACTATCCTCAGTACGAGTTTCCTATTCGCCACTACAATAGTCCCTCTGTCCGAATTCGCCACTGTGCTCGTTGTCAGCACTACGTGGTCCATATTCTTCTCTGTCTTCCTCTTTCTACCCTTTCTCCTGTCCTTCCCTCCGTCTCCATGGTGGCGCGAGCTTCAATCCTCCATGCGCATTATCACCTCTTACTCCCTTGGTGGCATTGCCTGCGCTACACTTGCAGTCATTGCTTATTACTACATACAAACCATGCCGTAAGCACAGGTGCAGGTTGGACAGCGGCAAATTTGAAATAGAAAAAAAGAAATGGAGGGTACATTAATAATAGATGCAATTTAGGCTCGAGAACCTTGAGCTATGGAAAAAAAAAGAAAAGGGGACGAAACGACACCCTCTGCGTATACAAACTAGCAACGCCCCTTTGAAACCCTTCCCGTCCCTTTTCCCCTTCTACATTGTTTGGTTTGGTAAGTTTTTGATTTTGTTCCGTTTTTCTCTTTTTGGTTTTTGTCTTGAAAGTAGGATTCCACCCAGCCTCCCGTTGTTTCCCTCGCCCTCGTCTTCCCTGTTTAATACAAAATAAGTGCTATCACAGTGAAATTAGAAACTTGTATGCCACTGCCCGAAGGTGGCAACAACCGTTGGTCACCGCCTGCACAGCCGCCTCGGTACGAGAGTGACAGTGAGGTAGACGAGGCTGCTATACGTGAGGAGGCTGTGAGGATGATACAGTCAAGAAGTGTTGGGAAAGTGCAGGATGAGGACAGTGATGACGATTTCATGTCTATCCAGTCCTCGCCGAAGAGGCCATCTCCTAGGGTCACCCCGCCACCTAGTGCGGGCAGAATAGTCACAGATGGGTACGTAGTGACGAAAGAGAAGCCGCAGCAACCCCCTCCGCAGAAGAAGACGAAGCGACCAGTCCCCCCATCTTCCTCCCCTGTAAATCCCCTCCGCATGCAAGACGAGCTTCGGGCTCTGGAGGACGGCTGGCAAGTCAAAACCGTTGAGAAGCCCAAGCCACGTGTCCCATCCCGACCGCAAGCAAAGCCAACCCCTACCCGCAAGCCCGTCACCTTCAATACCCTTCAACGACGTTCGCCCCAGAAGCGATCCAAATCCTCCCCTGCAGCTGGCAAGCCAGCACCCCAGAGCCAGTCTGACCCCGCTCCTGCCCCTGCAGTTTCTGTGCGTTCCAACAGCAAAAATAAAACCCTTCAAAAGCAACTGATCCAGGAGCTCAAGAGCCCCGGGAGAATGCTGTATGAGAAAGATATGCGAGAAAAGAAGAAAGCCGAAAAGAGGATTGCCAAAACCATCGAATTCAAGAAGAAGTTGCAGCAGTCTGAGCGCGTCAACGCGCAGCAGTGGTCCAAGACGATTGCGATGAAAGAGCTGTCCAGCTTGGAGGACGAGCATCCATGGAAGCCCCCATACGGTGGGACTTCCCCCGCACCACCGCCTGTGTCGCCTAATGGCCCACGAAGATCTGCAAGTCCTCAACGTGAGATAGATCCAGCCTTACTAGCGGTCACGACACCTGGCGTGGCGAAGAAGAAGCGATCGCTAAGTACACCAGTCCCTGCAGTGCCGAGTGACCCTAGACAGCACAACACCGAGGCGTACAAGCTGTGGCTTGCAAAAAAGGAAGAGCAGGCAAGAATGGCGTCCCACAAACGCGCACTCATAAGCAGACAGCAACGGCAGCAGCAGGAGGAATTCCAGGCCAAGCGGGACCGCCAGATAAACGAAGCACTTGAACGACAGCGTGAGCAAATAGAACGCATTAAGAAAACAAAGCCTAAGACGCCTAAAACAAAGGTAAGCACACCTGTAGAGAGGCATGCGAGGTTCAAAGCAGAACCTCTTGTAGCATCCCCTCAAGAACGTCAGAACAAGTGGATGCAACCACCCCCACCACGACCTGTGGAGTCGTTTTCTCCTCAGCAAGAGTTGCCCTCGATCACGGAGATCTTGAACAGCCCCTACAGAGAGGAGTCCATCAATCCGCAACAGATGTCCATTTTCAGAGAGGTGCCTCTTCTGAACGCTGACTATAGTGACGACTTCCTCCAAGCCTCCCCGCAACAACAACAACAACAGCAGCAGCAGCAGCAGTCTGATGGTGATGCCTTATTCGAGCAGAATGACAGAACGCAATCATCACTTGATATTCTTCAAGAGCAGCAGGTAGCACACGAGCTGCAGATGCAAAAGGAAGCTTTAGAAAAGGAACTGTCCATGCAGCGCAATGAGATGCAGCAGCAATTACGGAATCAGCAGCAGCAGTACGAAGAACAAGTGCGTCAGCAGAAGCAACAGCAGCAGCTGATCGAAGAGCGAATGGCACAGCAACGACAAGAACATGACGAGCAGCTTAGACAGGTCAAACAGCAGCAAGCTAAATTCCAACAGAAATTAGCCGAAGAACAGCAGCAGACATTAGAATTGCAGCAATTGCAACTCCAAACAAAGGAGCAGCAGCAACAACAATTAAAGGAACTGGAACAACAGCAGCATTTAGAGCAACAACAGCGAGAGCAGGAGCAGTCTAGTGTGCAGTTCTCTGAACGGCAACAACCTGCTGAAGAGCAGTCAACCTGTCAGGATGGGAGCTACAGTGCCGCTCCGATGGAGTATCGCTCATACCAGTCCCACCAGTCTTTGCAGCCCCTGCCGGCAGAGCGGTACCAGCCGATAAGGAACTCACTGATTGGCACTGACTTGCTTGCTGCGTTAAAGGGCAAGAAAAGACAGAAGAAAACAAGCCCTGAGTTCAAACTCCGTCTACTCTTCATGAATGCTGACCACAATGGCGACGGCTACGTGTCTGCAGAGGAAGCCTTCATATCTCTCGCCGAGGCGGGGTATCCTGAGCCGGGCGATGACGTTGCCAATGACGCACTCAGTACAGTGGATCCTCATAGCAGGGGGGTGCTAGCCTTCTATCAGTTCCAGAAGCTCGTGGAGCTTATGTACGGTGAAGGGCAAGGGGGAACAGGCATCAGGAACGTATCGCCGCGGAGGACTTTCACAGACATTGACGTATACTAGTAGATGTTAATTTAGAATGTAATTTTTATCTGAATTATATCTGTTTCTCCAAATGTTCACCACAACAGAATGGGATGGACCGCAATGATGATCTGGAATGTGTGCTGGGAATGGACGAGATGAAAGCACTGCAAAGCGCATTCTCCGGGAAATCAGATGGGATGGATGTTGTGGAGTTCACACAGGTAATGGTGTCGTTGATGAAGGACAAGATGAAAAAAGAAGATGCAAAACTTCTGTTCATGCGCACTGACGCGCGATCAGTGGGGCGGATAGAGTGGGTGGATGTCGCAACGTATCTGCTGATGAACAGGACAAGGACAGTCACAAGAGCGGAGCAGCAGCAGGAGTACACCACCGAATGCATGGAATTCAAATCTAAAGGGCAGAAATCCGACATGCATCAGCAGGCAATAAAACAGATCCTTGTACACCCTAGGCTTCCCAGGTATTTCACATGTGCTGAAGATGGCATGGTGAAGATGTGGAACAGCACAAACTTGAGCTACGAGAACACTGTACACCACAGCAACGCATGGGTCTCGAGCATGTTGTACGTGCCCACAACACCGGAGGTGGTGGTGGTGGCGTCTGTCGACCGTGTCCTGTCCATGTACGACGCCACTACGGGGGAGACCTTACGTGTGTTCAGAGGCAAACGGACCAAAAAGATAACCCGCGAGATCATCTACAGGAAGTATCTCAAGACCCCCGTTGCCAAGAATCCCACAGAGGACCAATACGACACATCCCTCCTGCGGCACCTCCGCAAGCCCGACACGGTCGAGGTCACCCATTTAGAGTCACTCCACCAAATACCAACATCACTAGGCCATTACGTTTGCAGTGGGAAGGAAGGGCTTCTTGTGGGCACTGACGATGGCAGTATCCTGCTCTATGACGCGTTCAAGGACATCACAAAAGATACACGAGAAGCACTGCCGTGCCTGTCGTGCACAGATGTCGATGGCGAGAAGGCACCAGGCTGGGACACCGGGCACTCAGGTGGCATCACGTCACTCAAGATAGCACCGTCTATTGAAAGTATCATCACCAGCGGAGCAGACGCAACGATTAGGTTGATGAGCCTAGAGCGAGGGTGTTTACTTCGTGTGCTAGGGGAAAAGCAAGCAGGGTATGAAGTAGGACACAGTAAGATCATCTACAATGTGGCATGGGGTAACGAGACTAGGCTCATAGCGTCGTGCGGTGCGGAGAGGAACATTCTGTTGTGGAACCCGTTCATCACGAAGCCCTTGACAAGGTTGACAGGATCGCGGAGTCCTTTGGTGGATGTAGCTTTCAACGAGGCTGACTCGCAGATGTTTTCATTGTCGTGCGACAACACAGTCAGGGTGTGGGACATTAGGATGTGGCAGTGCGTCCAAGTTCTAAAAAACAAAGACGAGGAGGTAGTGAGTGCATTAGCATTTGATGAGAGACGGAGCAGACTGCTGACGGGGTCCACAAGAATACGAGCACGACCGATGGTGAAGACAAGCGAATTCGTACCCGGGTACAACGGTCACAGAAAAGCAGTTATGGCATGCATCGTGAACACACGGTCCACTCAGTTGGTCTCCGCAGATGAGAACAACATCATGGTGTGGGACATAGTATCCCGCGCACTCCTTACCACATGGGTTATCCCATCGGGGGTCACGTCTCTGGAGTTCGACTCCAGCGAAAGCCGGCTGCTGACGGGCACTTCTCATGGTGAGGTCTTGGTGTGGAACTATTCAAATGCGCAGCTGCTCAAAACATTTTCTGCAGACGCCCTTGCAGCAAGAGCACGAACGAGAACGAACGAGGTAAGCCCTCTGCTCTATGCCACGATGGAAAAGCCAGTCAGGATGCAGCTCATTGTCTCAATACAAGGAAACAAGAGGGCACTGTTTTACGATGACGCTTCAGCTACGTCGCAATACTTTCGCGAGCTCGACATGCGCTCTCTCAACGGTGTCTATACCCTGTGTGCCATCCCTCCATCTACCCTCCTCCTCGGCACAGGGCAGGGCTTGGCCGTGCTCTTCACTGACCAGATAACCAGGCCAGTCATCCTACCCAGCCTGACTGCACCATGCATGTGGTACTCATTGATGAATGGTCCCTTGCACGATGGCATCTCGGAGATTCTGAGCAAGAACAAGAACAGCCACCCGGAAGAGTGGGTCAGCGTCGACAGGTACATAGAAGGCATTGTACTGATGCAGCGGTTGCACAACATAGTGGTGGTGTGCAAGGGGGAAGGCACGATAGGGTTCTGGTCATGCCCTCTGGAGCAGGTAGAAGGGAGGGGGGAACTGTTTAGGTTCTACGCAACGCACAAGAAAGGGAACGCCGTGAACGTGATACGCATGGACAGCGAGCAGGCAATGCTGTACTCTGGGGATGTGAGTGGGTATGTGTGCACATTTGATGTGACAAACATCGGTAGCCAGTGGGACGGGCATGAGCTGGTCATCAACGAAACACACATCCACAAGGTGCATGGTTTCCGTGCCTTTGAAACTGGTATCACGTGTTTAGAGTGTTTGGAGCTCCAAGAGACGGCTCTCGTGTGCGGTTCAAATCAGTATAGCTTGGCGATTTTCACACCAACGGGGGAGATGCTCCACCAGTTTGGGCTGTCATCTTGTGTCAGTCGATCGTTGCCGGACTCCTTAACGTGTCAGAGGTTCAACGAGCTCTACATGCAGACTGTGATATTGAACGAGTTTGACAACAACCACGAGTGCCGCATGTTCGATCTGATCGAGACCATCTCGTCACACCCCCTCTTCTGCGACAAGCATCGAGAGGAAATCGCTTCCATTCTCTTTTCCATGAGCATGAACGACCCTCCGTTGATCACTTTACAGAATTTTAAAGACGGAAGGATAGTGAAGCTGTGTTGTGTTGAAGAGACTGGTAGTCAGGTGTCCCGAGATAGTCAGGTAAGCACCCAAGTTCAATCACAAGTGCGTCGAGAGTCGACATTTAGACAGGCGCAGCCCCTTTTCCACGTCCTTCCACCAAGACCTCTCTGCCATTTGCTTCACGAGGATGTCAAGGAGCACATGGGTTTTAACACGAAGCGTCCAAACACCGTCCGCAGTCGTGACGGTCTCGTCAAGCAGGACATCACACCGAAGGTTCCCGCAAGGCATTCCCCCTTCTCTCGGCCTTTCTGTGCAACTACTCCCCCTGATGCTGTTCTTAACGCCCAGCGAGCAATGCATTCGCTCACTCCCAAGCCCCCCACGGAAGTAGATGATCAACCAACTGAACCCACGACACTCAACAAGAAGGCAGGTAAGGTGTTGAAGTACGCCTATCCGATATCGCTTGAGACAAAGAAGAGGCTGAAGAAAACGCAAATGTACAAAGCACGGAGTGTGAGGAGGTCTTTGGTCACATCACAGACTCCAGAGGGGTTTGACCTAACGCTGCACAGCGGGGAGTACTGGAGGTACGGAACGCCCACCGTTGACGAGATGTACCAGCCAGAAAAAGAAGAGGCGGTGGGGAACGGGGGAACGTACTGGAAGAGCGATACTGAGGTGGCAAGAAGAAGGGTACAGATAGTGCTGAGCGATAGGTGTGAGAACGACAAGTACATGAAGTATGGTGTGGTGGATAATTGTAGTATGGAAAGTACCATAGAGGTTGATGATGAGGAAGAGCCGTGTTCTGTGGTGGAAGACGAGGTTACAGATTCTGCTTTCAATAATTTCACAGAATCCGAGCAGTCAACAGACAGCGAGGCACCTGAACGAATGGCCCTCCCCAGCTGTGAGGCAACTGAAACAGACATCGCGGAAACCGAGAAAAGATGGTTCGAAGAAGCACAACGCAAGTACCCACCTACTAAGCGGCGTAACAGACGCTTCAATGTGAGCACCACTCCAATGCGAGCCCTAGTCAACTTGCAGATCTCCAAGCCCGTCCATGTGATAGACCCCAGGAAGCACATCAAGAAGCAACGCATTTTTCCTAATAACGATTTCCCGATGAACTCCAAATTGATTGCCGTTCAAGCATTTACACAGAATGTAACCAGATAATAGTTTTTTATTTTGTTCACAATGCAACCTCTCGGCTATGCCAAGGCAATGTTTACAGTATAATGACACGAGTATGGGGAGGGAAATGGACACCCCTGAGGCTGGACACGGTCTCTGCAGTGGTGGCAGAGGTCAACGACTTCGTGCACATATTCACTGAGTTGAAGAAGGCAATTGATGACGGGGTGGTGCCAACGGACGGATTGGGACCAACCGAGCGGCGTATGACGATGATGCTTCGCAGCGCTCAGCTGCGTTTGGACATCATGACACACTTCTACGATGCACACAAACGAGACAAGCGGAGCGAGAGAATAAAGATTGGTGTGCGCAACTTACGCAATCTACTGCAACAGCAGGGTGTCGAGGAAGACCAGTTCTCGCCTGAAGTAGCCTTCGGGCCCAATAGCATGTCGATCAGAGACGAGAGCCCATCGGTGACGACACCCCGGAGGAGCCCAAAGAGGTCACGAAGTATCGACCACACGAAGGATCTTGACAGTAGCAAAGCCGATGATTCATTTTCGCCTTTGAAATTGAAACAGGAGGAGCTTCTGAGGGCTAGAACGCTGGCGAAGGACGGTGAGATCAGCAACCTGAACAACTTGGCGTCAGAGCTGTCTTCTAAGATAAGTGGGTTGGAGCAAGAAAATCTGAAGCTAGAGCGGTCGATGCTAGAGATGGTGGAGGGGAGAGAAAGAATGAAGTACATAGTGGAAGAGCAAGTGTATACAGTCTCACTTATGACAAAGGTGAGCGGGCTACTTCATTTCGAGATGAGGAGGATCCTGTTCAAGACCGTAGCGAGGGGCATCTTGTTTTGGGGCCTAAGCGGTGTTGTTCTTTTGCACACCATAGTGACTGGCGGTGTGCATGCAATCTCTCTGTACATGCTTCTTCGTGGGCAGTTCGACGAGTCGCTAGGCATATGGAGCATGCTGGTCGTTGACGTGATAGCCGTGTCAGTCATTCTGGGTCTCTTGCACGAATGGATCTTGTTCGCGGAGTACGATATCAACCACGGCAGCGTGCACTGGTTGGTGGAGAGCGTCCTCATGCGAAGGGACGACTCTACAGAAGCAGCCCGCACTGCTGCGCGCCGTTACACAGAGCACACCATCAACGCCTCTCGCATCGACCTGTCTACCTACCAGCGCACTTCTACCTTTCGAAAAGAAACCCTCCCCGTGCACAGAGGCGAACCAAGCTCTGTTGCGGGCTCCGTCCCCTCATCGCCCGCCACCCGGCCTAAGGTAAAAGAAGTCCGCCTTCCCCCACCACTTTAGATCCGTATAGAGTTATTTTGTTGTTTTATTATTGCTAAGTCTGTGCCCATGTCTGAGCATTTCCAGTTAAATAATTGCAATGTTCCATTTCAAGAGTTGCGTGCAGCTTGCGAAGGACATTAAGAGCGGCGTGATCACCAGTGCGGCGCTGCTCGAGCATTTCATTGAAAGAGTAGAGAAGTATGATGGGCCGATCAACTCCATTGTTTTAAAGAACTACGAGGTGGCAAGGGAGCGTGCAGCCGAGGCGGACAAGGCGTTGGAGAGAGGTGAGGACTGGGGTGTGCTGCACGGCGTTCCGATCACAGTGAAGGAAAACAATGATGTGGAAGGGTTGCCGACTACTGTGGGCATCGAAGCACTGAAAGGGCACAAGGCTGCGCAGCACTCTTCTCCTGTGCAGAGATTGCATGATGCTGGCGCTGTGATCTTCGGGAAGACGAACCTTCCTGTGGGTGTCAACGACGTACAAACCTTTAACCCCATCTACGGCTGCACCGCGAACCCATACAACCTCGACTTGTCCCCTGGAGGATCCAGCGGGGGCAGCACCGCTGCCCTGGCAGCTGGTCTCACAGCTGTAGAATTCGGGGGCGACATTGGGGGTTCGATCAGGTACCCAGCACACTGCTGCGGTTTGTGGGGCATCAAGCCCACCTTTGATGTCATCCCCAGAAGGGGGGGCGTTGCCAACACAAAGGTATCGTGCGGTGACCCGACAGGCTTCGTCCTCATAGATCTTGCCGTGAAGGGTCCTCTGGCTAGGTACCCTGAAGACTTGACTCTCATGCTTGATGTGCTGTGCGGGCCTGTTGCAGCTGAGAAGAGAGGGTGGAAGCTGTGCATGCCGAAGTCGCCGCCGCAACCCCTGAAGGAGTACAAGGTAGCCGTGTGGGGCACCGACAGCCTGTGTCCGGTGGACGACGATATCACTGCTGCAGTGAGGAGAACTGTAGACATACTGCGCAAGAATGGCGCCACAGTTGATGAAGAAGCAAGGCCTAAGCTGGATGTGAAGAAGTCCTTCGATACGTACCTTCAGCTACTGGCTGCAGCAGACAATGTAGGCCTTTCTGTTGAAGCGGCAAAACAAGCGTGGAAGGAGGCCGATGAGGCAGTTGGGGACTCCGACGAGGCCAAGCAGGCGAGGTGGCTGGGCCAACGACACCACGAGTGGTGGGGAGCTCATGCACACAGACTCGAAATGTGTGAGAAATGGGAACAATTCTTCGAAGCCTACGACTTCATCATCATGCCCATAGCCTGCACCACTGCCATCCCGCACGACCACAGCGGGCCTAACGACCAGGCTTTCTGGAAGGTCGGCGATCGTGTCATCAAGGGTGCCAATGGTTTCACAATTCCGTACCACAAGCAGGTCTTCTGGGCAAGCTTTGCTGTGCACTGCTTCCTACCCTCAACATCATTCCCTGCCGGTTGTGGGCACAATGGCATGCCTGTCGGCCTGCAAGTGATGGGACCGAAGTACAGCGACTACGACACAATTACCTTTGCGAAGGTCCTGGCAGAGGCAGGTGGGGCGGACTATCAATTCCAGCCTCCTAAAGGTTTCTAATAAAAAACATACGATGGAAGAAAAGGGGAAGAAATATTTGTTACTTTCGCGCTTTTAACCTACCCACAGGTTCTCAAATGAGGTCTTTGCTAGCATGCTTAGGCATACTGCATACCGGGTTTGTCCGTGGGGCTTACGTCGAGACTTGTGTAGATAATGACGCTGCTCCGTTGGCAGCTGCTGGGATGGACTGCAAGACGCTGCTAGCAACGGTTACAGTCTGTTCTCTTGAAGCACCGCTTATTAAAACTTATATTGAAAGCGGACTGGCGACAGCTGCTGAGATACAATACCTATACTCAGCGTGCAAGAAAAGCTGTAAAATCTGCATGCCGAGAGGGAAGTGTGCTGACGACGATACTGCTGCTGTTTCTCACGTGTCGCTGGTATCGGCGTGCAAGGATATTCCTCCCTTGAACGGGGGCAACTGCGACAAAACAGGACCCACATTGTCGATGGTATGTCTCTTCTGGAAGAATACTGAACATCACAGGCGGCAAGCTACGGTGTGAGCGCATACGACGTGGATGGCTACCTACAAGCATGTCCTCTTTCGTGCGGTAGGTGCACGCTCCCTCCGCCATGCCTCAACGATGTTGCAAGGGAAGCTGCAGTCATCAAACCCTTGAAGGATGGTTATTCATGCTCGGAAGCTGTCTTTGATAATGGTGGGTCGTGCTCCATCGACGGTAAGTTGTTCGTTGCTGGCGGGCTGCTAAACGGCGTCGTGAGCAACGCTGAATTTAAAGACATCTGCCCAAGGAGTTGCCGTTCATGCGTCTCCACGAAGAGGTGCAGAAACTACGACGATATTGTATTGAAGATCACAGCCTCCGTCAATGGTGGACCGTACACTTGTGCTCAGGTGATCGAGTTTAATGGCGGGAACTGCTCCTGGGAGGGTGCGGTGCTGAAGAACTATGCAGCATTAGGTTTAACACTCGAACTGATCGATCAGGTTCTTTGGAATTGCCCTTTAGCATGCGACGTGTGTTACAGGGATGACGTAGCATGCCTCAATGATGACTTAGGACTGCGCTCTAATGTGCCCATCGTGACTGGGTGCGTCAGCGGAATAGCATCGAATGGCAATACTTGCGAGTTCGGACTTATCTCAAAGGATGTGAGCTCCGTCGATGTGTCACCAAGCCAATTCGAGGACTTCTTGGAAAGGTTCTGCCCTCTGTCTTGTGAGTACTGCGTCCCAACAGTTGCAGTTGCTACGCCGGTCCCGACAATGGTATGCTCCTTTACGTTTTTCCTACACCCACACCCAACCAGTTGGTCGAGGAGACGATTTATTTGATTCAATCATCTATGAACCCTGGCACTGGCGGCATCTACTTGTTGCAGCCAAGCAATTTCACCTGCAACAACGTCAGAGTGTGGAAGCGAAACAGCACCGAAGTGCCGGGGCACTACATCCTATCCGATCCGGAAGGGTACTGGGTGTTGTCAAATGACGCTGCCATCGAAACTGAGGTGGTGCAGGCAATGTCACATGGTATGATGAAACAGGGGAATCAAAATCATGGCAGAGAACAACACGTGCAACAACATCGACCCCATTGTAAGGTCCTTGGAGCCGCATGGTGTCCTAGCACCATTTGAGTTGAAATGGGGGCAGGTTAATGACAGTGGGATCTGGAACTGGGATGAGGAGATCAGGCTGCAGCTCATAGGGTGTCCAGATGACAGGCAGTGCTTGCAGCTTAATTGCCAAGAGCCGAGTGACGATGAGTTCTCGTGTGCAGACTGTGAAATAGATTCGGCTGACGTATCATGCAGCAAAAGCGGCACACATCCACGTGTGTTCATGTTCATCATTGTTGTGGGTGTGTTGTGTCTCCTCACAGGGATAAACCTGTGGGCAGTCAAAACCATGGCATCACAGGCCCCAACACCCCGTCTCTCTCGCCGGTTCTCTATTCCCATAACCGCCGTGAACGATAAGACCAACCCCTGCCTCGTTATGCTCCAGAAGTACCGTCGTGCTTTCCTCCAGTATATGGGGCTCCTAGGCAACGTTGTCGCTCGCTACCGAGGGTGTTTCTTCTTTACCATCGTGACCGTGCTCGTCATATTCATCCCTACTGGCATATCACTCTTTGAGATTGACACAAACCGTGCAGCATGGGTCCCTGAAGGGGGCAGGCTAGAGAGGGAGATTAATTTCAACGAAGCTTGGACGCAAGACAGCAAACAGGCACAGGCAGTTTTCATCATGGTCGGTGCGGACAATGGCGAGAGCGCTTTGAAGCCGTACTACTTATCTATGATGCTCAAAATACTTAACGAGGTCCGCAAGGTGAAGGTGGACTTGAAACATAGTAACGGAACCTTCGGGTTAAAGGTAGGGTGGGATGACTTCTGTGCATCGATCGACCACCCGTTGCTGGACCAGATCATGCCTGGCGGGAAGCCGTGCATCAACCCATCCATCCTGGACTGCTTCTACGAAGGTGGTTGGCAGGTTGACGATGTAAGTTTGGGAAAACCTCTACCTGCGGAGAACCAAAGTTTGGTGTACAAGAACCTTGTGCAGGCTGTGAAGATCGCAGAGACAGCTGCACCCGGCGCGCTAAAGGATTACGTGGACAGGCCGAGCTTCAGGAACCTCACTGACGACCAGATCCTTGACAGGTTCTCGCAAGTGGCCACGAAGTGCGACCACTGGGTTGTAGGTGCATCCTTCTCAAGGAGCGAGAGCTTCGGTGGCTTCAAGGCAGGGTCGGACAAAGTACCTGCATTGGGGAACGAGACACGGATCGAAAGTGCCGGGAGGATCAAGGCGCTGGCAGCGCAGTACTCAGCAAAGAGGTGCAAGGTGTGTATCGACAACACATTTTTTTACCCCCATTAGGAGTTCCGGGTGCATTTACAGCCATATGAGGAACGCGACATCGAGGCCGCGATGAATGACTGGTTCGACGCAGTCTCGGACAAGCTGGAGGAGATTGACGGTGACGAGGCGAACTACAGGGGCGTCAGCGTCAGCGTGTTCATGTCTGTGTCCATCAAGAGGATGTTCAAAGAGATTGGCGAGGCAAAGATCCATAACTTCGTGATCGGATGGGTCATCATCGCTGTGTATGTCGTGCTCACGCAGTGGGACAGAAACGCTGCGGAGAGCCATGCCGTAGTGGGCCTTATTGGTATGGTGTTGGTGCTGATCGCCAATGTGTCGGGCTTTGCGTTCATCTCCCTTATTGGGATCAAGCATAACCACGTCACGATTCAAGCGCTGCCCTTCCTCGCTTTGGGTCTCGGGGTGGACGATATGTTTCTTCTTCTACATTATTACAAGGGTGTTCCTGACAAGACGCGCCCCACGCCGCAGGTTATTGCTGACCTCTTCCGCCTTGCAGGTGTGTCCATCACACTGACGTCGTTCTGCAACACTTTCGCTTTTTTCTCCGGCATCGTAATCCCCATCCCCGCCCTGCGAAACCTCCTCGCCTCTGCCGGGCTTATCGTTATCTTCAACTACGTTACAATGTTGCTTGCTTTCCCTGCGGTTCTGGCGTGGGAGGTGGACCGTGATCGGAAGGTATTTGTGCACGTCTCTTTATTATTATTTCTCTTCTTGCACAGGTCCTGCTGAGTAGGCCCGACGACTGGGAGGCGAAGCCTTGCCTAGCGTTCGGACCGCAGCAGATTATCGAGGAATACTATTCCCCGTTCATGCAGAAGTTCCCCGTCCGCATTGCGATCACGAGCGTGAACGTCATCTTTTTCATTATCACGATCATCACGCTTAGCACATCGCACCCGCTGACCTTTGGGTTCGACCTAGCGGACCTGACCCCTTCTGGAAGCTTTTTGGCGAAGGGCTTCTCGGTGTGTTTTCCCTTGGAAGAAGAAGAATATAAAAACAGGAGTTTGATGACTACTACTTATCGCAGAGGACGAACCATCCTCTTGTGACGAAGTCGATAGACTTGCCCAATCAGCAGAAGGAGTTGGTCAGTCTTATTGCTGAGCTGAAGGTGTCGAAGTGGCATTCGCTAGATGTGGATAAGTCGACGACGTGGATAGACTGGTTGTACGACTTCGCGAACAAGCTGGAGAAGCTGAACTACGACAACCCGAACATCACCTTCCCAGACATTACCTCTGCGTACATCAACAGCTCGGACTACTACAACACCTTTCACTCTTGGAGAAACCCCGTCACGGGAGGCCTCTCGGCCATCGCAGCTCAAACGACAGACGGGTTCGGCTTCAAGTGGGGCATCGACAGCTACCTCTCAGGAAACACTTTAATGATGACAAAAACCACGTATTCACTCAATATGGCCTTGCTGAATGAACCAGAAGACTGGTTGGACCACACGGAGGAGTTCCACGACATAATGGAAAAATGGTTGGGGAAGGAAAATGCATTCCCGGAACCTTCCGGAATGTACCTACAGATAGAAGAGTTCGCGTCTTTGAAGGAATTCTTCTGGATTGCATTCTTCCTGGCAGCGTTCGTCATCTTCATATGCGCCCTTCTGATCCCGGTGTCTATTAAAGGCGCTGCGATTATATCCTTAACAGCTATCATCGCAACTATTGAGGTAGCTGCAATACTGATGATGCTGGATTTGAGTTTCAGCAGTTTGGTTGCGGTTGTCCTGCTAATGAGCATGGGTATCAGTGTTGAGTTCTCCGCGCACGTGATTGCTGGGTTTGAAACGACACCGGGCGATCGACGTGATAGGCTTCATCATGCTATTTCGCACACGTTTATCCCAGTTTGTGAAGGTGGGGTGTCTAGCTTCCTGTCGTTTATGTTAATGGGGCTGTCGGTCTACCCTTACATCGTTAAATACTTCTTCTTGGTCTTTTTGATTGTTATTATTATCGGGCTGCTCCACGGGCTGGTATTCCTCCCTGCTCTTGTAGGGCTTATCGGTTCTAATGACGCAACTGACGATACCGCTCACAATGCAAGGGGCTCGATGTTCGGGAAAAAGATTGCAATTCAACCTATGAAGGAAGAACCCATACCTATAGCCGTAGGAAATCCTCTCAGTGGAAAACCGAAAGAATCGGCGGAAAATTGAAGTTCCCCCCCCCCCCCCCCCCCACTCCCCTGCGCCCCCCCCCCCCTTTTTTTTCAGTGACAGTTTCTACTGTCAAAGTTTTTTTTTTTTGTATTTTTTTTTGACGGAAGAATGACGCGATCTAGGCCCAAGGAAAGCCGAGGAAACTGAAGCAAAGAGAAGGAATTTTTTTTTATGCCGAATTTTTTGTGCCTGTGGGCTTTTACAAGCTTTCCTCTTAAATACCCCTTTTTTATTAATTGCTTTTTTTTTTCTTCCAAGTGGCTTGCTTCCCCCCCCCCCTTTTTTTCTGGACCTGAATTTGCGTTATCACGGCCACAAGAAACTCTTTGGAAGCTGTAAGGAATTGAAAAAATGAGGGAAAGGAAAGAAGGCAAGAAAAAGGATGATCCCCCCCCCTCTGCCCTTTTATTTACACAATCAGCATGCGGCTTTTCCTTTCATATGTAAGCTTTATCTTTTTGTTCTCCCGCTCTCTTTTTTTCTTTCCTTACCTCCCTCTTATCCCTTTTACTACTTTTTGTTTACTTCTTCTTTCTTTTTTCTTTTTTTTTTTCCTTCGCTTTTCTTTTTTTTTTCCATGCTGCAGGGCTAGCCGAAGCCTCAAAAAGAGGAGAAAAAGAAAGAGAAAACAAAACAAAAAAAAAAAAGAGCACAAGAAGAAGCCAATGCCGTCTCAGTAGCTCCCTTTTTATTTATTTTATTTTTTAAAGTCAAACTGCAATATAATCAAAAAAAAAGGGGGAAAAAAAAAACAAGACAAAAACAAATGAGGCTGCTCATCGTCGTCGCTATGATGGCAGTACTGGTGGCAGCCCAGAGCCCCGAGTCAATCTACGTGTACCACTCGGAACTACAAGAAGTGAAAACGGGCGGTGTGTATAATCTGGACCCTAATGTGACGTGCAATGATGAAAGTGTGTGGGTGTGCAGGTTCGGGCAGGGCGTAAGAGACACTGAGTTTTGTGTAGACAACAAAGCAGTGTTCTTAACAGATTCTGGGCACTGGGCAGTGGGAGGAATCGAGAACAACGGCCAGCCCACATGCAGCGAGCACGCATTATACATGAGGTCCGATAAGCTCTTCAACAATTCCGGAGAAGTAACTTCGGTGACATCAGCATCGCAGTGGCACCGCTACGATAACGAGTCAGCAGGTTGGGTATACGATGAGAACTCTCGGGTAACGGACCTCGGGTGCAGGACCGTCACAGCGTGTCTTCAGCTGAAGTGCCAGGAGCCTGACGACGGGTACTCCTGCGATGAATGCTCAGTCGACGGTGCCACGATGAACTGCGGCAACACGAACAAGCTCAGGCAGCTCCTTGCCCTTCTTGTCCACATTGTCATAATTAGTCTCATCGCAGGCACTATCGTCTATGCCCAGACCCACACAGTTTCCACACCCTACGACTCCTACACGCCCACCCCTAAAACGCTGAACCATCGCTACCGTGCGTTCGTCCTGCGTATTATGCGCCGTCTTGGCCTCCTTATCGGTACTCACAAAGGGCTCTTTTTCGTCACCACGTTTATCTCCGTTCTGCTGCTCGTCGGTGTCGGTCTCCCTTTCGCGAAGCGAGACGTTGCTGGGTCTTACTCCGCCGACTGGGTCCCCCGTGGAGGCCGCCTCGAGGAGGAAATCAACTACGTGAAGAAGTGGTCCGAGGAAAGCAAGATCGGCCAGAACATCCAGATTATGATTGGCCCAGAGGACCTCAGCGAGAACGTTCTCTCGAAGAAGTACCTCTACCAGCTGCTGGAAGTCTACCAGGAAATGTACAAAGTGCAAGTCCCTGCGTATTATAGCAACGGGAGCGAAATCATGGTAGGCTTTCAGGACTGGTGCCTGTCGATAGACAACCCACTCGTCAACGTCTTCCCCTGCATGGCGCCGTCATCGCTAGACTGCTTTTTCGAAGGATCATGGATGTTGGGTGACGTTTCTTCGGGAAAGCCGGAACATCCCGACAACCAGACCATCCTGTATTCTGCACTGGAGCAGTACGTCGCCATGGTACCCGACCAGCTCTCGAGCTACACCCACAGACCGTCGATAAAGGACCTCAATGAGACAGAGATTAAACAGAAGCTGGGGATGTTCCCGACCGACTGCCAGCACTGGGCCCCCTCGGTCTCGCGTGGGAGGGGGTACGTGTTCGGCTCCGTCGAAACATCTGACGAGCTGACTGTCGAGGAATTCCCTAAGTACAACATGGTCAACGCGAAGAGGCTTGTCGGAATAGGTCTGGTGCACTCCGCACGCAGGGCACTAAGCTTCCGAGCAAATCTACAAGGGCTCGAGGAGAGCGCTGTTGCAGATGCGATGGACAAGTGGTTCGACGCCGTGTCCGACAAGATGGAGGAGCTAAGCAACGACCGCGTGCGGTTCCCGGACACAAGCATCTCCATCTACATGACTGTATCCCTGAAGCGAATGTTCAAAGAGATCGGGAAGACAGGCTACGTGAAGATCATGCAGGGGCTTGCCATTGTCGTGCTCTTTGTTATGCTCTCGCAGTTCACACCCGACACGCAGACCTCACAGTGCTTGTGCAGCATGATCGGCCTTTGTCTGGTGCTGCTGTCCATTTGTGCGGGATTCGGTCTGATGGCTTTGTACGGCATAAAGTTCAACCACACCATTCTGCAAGCGCTGCCGTTCTTCTCGTTGGGGATTGGCGTGGATGACATGTTCCTGCTGCTAAAGTACTATCACGACGTGCCGAACAAGAGCCGCCCTATCCCACAGGTGATCTCTGATGTGCTGGGCAACTCAGGCATGAGCATCACGTTCACGTCACTCTGCAACGCTCTGACTGCGCTAGTGTGTGGTGTAGTGGTCCCCATCCCCGCGCTGAGCGACTTCCTCAAGTCAACTGCCATCATCGTGCTCATCAACTACGTTACAATGGTGATGCTGTTCCTCCCTGTCCTCGCTTGGAGCACCGGACGCGAGAAATCCGAAAGCTCCATCTTCACACCCCTCTTCGGGCTCATCAGTGGCGTGACGTCAGCCATCGCAGCCTTTTTAGACAACGCTTTCGAAGGCTTCAAAGGCTTGATGGAGAAGAAGGCGGTGCAGGGTGTTCTGTTCTTCATCAATGTGTTACTTTTTGTAGTCCTGGTGACGGTGCTCAACACCAGCAATAAGCTGGAGTTTGGGTTCGACGTGGTGGACTTGACACCCAAGGGGAGCTTCCTCAGCAAGGGGTTCCAGGAGAGAGAGGACCACATCGTGTCGCAGTCTCTGAGCCACCAATACATTGTGAAGAACATGGACTTCCCGAACAACCAGAGAAAGATGAAGGAGCTGCACAACTGGGTGAAGTACAACAAATGGACGAACGACACGACAGACAGGCGTGGGTACTGGGTGGATTGGCTGGACGACTTCGCACTGAGCAGGGGGTGGCTGCGCAACAGTTCTGGAGACCTAATCCCAACAGACACGCCTAGGGAGCCGACGCTGCCGTATGAAGTCAGGTACGACAACTACATAAATCCTGATGACTGGTATCAGGTACTGATGAACTGGCGAAACCCTGCAGTAGCCCAGCTGGACATGGTGACAAGCATCACGACAGACCCATTCGGCTGGCGGTGGGGATTCGAGTCCTTCGAAGTCAACAACACAATGTTGAAATCGAACTCGGCGTACACCGTGAACATGGCGCTGCTGCAAAAGCCGAGCGACTGGGTGGACCACATCGACTTCATGCGCGTCGAGATGGACAGGATCATGGGGGTCGGAAACGCTTTCCCGGAGCCGAGCGGGAGGTACCTGCAAATGCAAGAATTCATAAGCTTGGAATACTACTTCTGGATAAGCTTTGCCGTAGGGATGGGTGTTGTCTTCTGCGTGTCGCTGGCAATGTCCGTCTCGGTGTTGGGGTCTGTTATCGTAACCTACACCGCACTGTCTGCCACTATAGAGGTCATGGCAATTCTTATGCTAGTGAATTTCAAGTTCCAGAGTATTGTGGCTGTAACAATATTATTGGCGATCGGTGTGAATGTCGAATTCTCAGCACATGTGATCGTTGGGTTCGAAACTGCTGAAGGGACCACCGCAGAGAGGATACGGACCACCATTTCGCACACGTTTGCCCCTGTCTTGGAGGGTGGCATTAGTAGTTATCTGATGTTCTCTCTGCTTTCGATGTCGCAGTTTCCTTACGTTGTTAAGTACTTCTTCTGGGTTCTTTTCATTACCATTTCTATTGGGTTGCTTCATGGGTTGCTCCTCCTCCCTGCCACTATAGCTTTCTTAAGCTGCCCCTCCTCCCAGGTCTCTGAATTCACTGCTCAAGGAGCTCAGGAGGGTAAAGAAAGCCCTCCTGAAGTCACCATTGATAAACCTGAAGAGTCGTGTGCAAGCAGCACGAACCCCTTGAACGCGCCACGTTATACTGACGTGGTGCCTATGTGATACCGCTTCTCCTCCCCCGGTCCCCCTTTTTTTATTTTTATTTTTTTAGTTGTGGGTGAACGTTTTAGTACTAGATTACTTAAGACATATGATTATTTCTTTTTTTACTCTGTGATTGAGTCCCGATCGAATAAAGGGGGGGGGGGGGGGGGTTATAAGAAAAGAAGAAAATCAAGTGATGTCGCAGGTATTTCCAGATTTTCTGTCCTTCGCCAACAAAAGGCTCCAGGCCGATAGGACACGCCACCCAGCTACTATGGGGGTAAGAAGGGCAGAAGAAGAAAAAAAAAAAAGAAATACTGTGGAAGAAAAAAAAGGGGGTCCCTGACAAATTCCCGGACACCAAAAACTAGACAGAAGAGAAAGAAGAAAAAGAAAAGAAACGAGAGGTTATGCTGGCAGTGTTATTGCGAGCTTTTTTTTTTTTTTTTTTTTTTGGCATGCGGCTTTCGCTCTGGGAGTTTGCATGTTAATTTGAGTTTTTTTTTGGAAAAAAGAAAAAAAGAAGAATTTAATTTTTTTTTTCTCCGATTGGAGTGGGCGACCCGTTCGAGGCAACCAACGGCATCCTCCAGGGCTGCCTATTGTCGGTGATCATCATCAACGCGCTGCTTTCTGTGATGATCAAGACGATGGAGGCAGCGGTGGACGTTGTAGCCTACGCGGACGATGCATACCTCCTGGCGAAGCTCCGCTCGATTCTGCAGGCAGGGATAGATGGCGCACTGGAGTTCTGCACCCTAACAGACATGAAGCTGTTGCCTTCGGCACGGCGAGAGGGTTCAAAGAAAGTCCTGGGGAACAGAAAGGAGAGCCGGAAGGGCGTTGAGGTCACAGTGCCGTACAAAACGGTAAAGAGCCTGAAGGCACTCGGGGTGCAGCTGAGCATGGAAGCAGGAACGACATGGAACGCCCCATCGACCAAAGCATTCGGGTCCCTGGATAGACTGGGGAACACGAACCTGGCCTTCGAAACCAAAGCGCACTTTGTGAGCTCGTCGATACTGCCCTCCTGCCTATACGCGAGCCCTTCTCGCCGCCGAATAAGGAAACCAGCTGTACGAATGCCCACTTGCGCAGGAAGAGCTAGCGAGGGACGGGTTGGAACCGCTACGCGACAGGTCGGGCTGGCCTCTCTGCCTGGAACTGCACGGGATCTTGCCGAGGGGGCACGGATTTGCACACCTGGAGAGGTTGCAGAGGTACCTGGCGATGATAGTAGCAAAGTGATGAGGAACTGATCCAAGTGGAGGATTTTGGGAGAACTGCCGTGGGAACGGAATGTGTTGGGAGTAAAGCACTTGACGCCGACGTTGGAGCAGCTCGGGACGACAAGTGGGATACTGCGGATGTACGCGGAGTCGCTGTTGAAATGGATGTCGGAGCTAAGATGGGTTAAAGAAGACACGACGTCGGAGGTGACGGCGGTGGAGTTAGCCCTAGATTTCGAAGCGACGACACGAAGATCGCTGGGAATGACGCAGGAGGAAAAGGCGCGAAGGATCAAGAAACTGATCCAAAAGGTGAACGACAGGTGCGCATTACAAGGAAGGAAAAAGCCTTTCCCGGCGAAGAACAAAACGAGAGTGAAGTCCCTCATGGCAATAGGAGGGAAGGCGGCGATAGGCTTTGCAAGGAGACCGATCTTCGCCTCACGAGAAACCCAGGACAGGCTAAGAGAGCTGAAGACCAACCTGAAGAAGGACCGCATCAACCGTCTGCGAAAGACACTGGTATCCGCCATCGGAACGAAAGCGAGGCTCCAAAAAGGAAGCATCAAGAGATAGACCCCCACCCCCCTAAGGGTGGTCCTCGAGTGGGATTTGCCCTTAAACATCGCCTTTTTCTCCAACAAAGAGGGATTGCAATACTCTCTGCGGCCTCCTCTTCTCTGCACCGTTCACGTCTGTCTGTCAATTTGTTTTTATTTCTTTTTTGTCTGGTACTACATGATGTAAAGAACAGGACTTTGTTTCTCACTCCGAGCAGAGATTGAGGAACAGACAAACCGGAGCTCATTTCATTTTTTTTATTTATGATCATCTGGAGCGGTTCTGTTTTTTATTGTCTCTCTTCTCTACTCCCCCCCCCCCCCCCCCCTGCCAGAATCTTTAAAAGAGTACTAGCTGGGCAGAATCGATCCCCAAGAAATTCTTTTGTGTTCTGTACTACTCCCCCCCCCGCCCCCTTTACCATGCTGGGGGGGAGGAAAGAAGGGGAAAAAAAAGAAAAAAAAAAGAAGGAAAAAAGAAAAAGCAATTCGCTAGGCGGTGTTCGAACCCTTCCCACGGGAGTCTCGATTATCTTACCCCCGGCAGATAAGTAGAGACATGAGCCTCCTTATCGTGCCTCCTTCCTGACCCCCTGTAGTAGTGGTGGGGAAATTGCTGAGGGGACACGAGAGAAAGAAAAAGAGTGTGTTTCTCTTTGCTTGGGGGGTTTTTTTTAACTCCAGGGGTAAGAACACCCTTGATTTTTTTTTTGGGGGGAAGGGCTCTACTCCCCCCCCCATATTTTTTTCTTGGATCAGAACCTCTTCTATCGCAGCGAGCTTTTTTTTTTTTTTTTTTTAAACCTCTTTTTGTTCTTTGACATTGATTTGCTCTTTTTCTCTCTCTTTGCAAAATCGCAGTGCAAGAAGGGAGCCTTTGTAAAAACCCCCCCTTTTTTTTTACGCCAGCTAGTAGTCGAGTGTTCGTTAGTCCTTATCATGGGAGAAAAAAAAAAAGAGAGGACATAGTTCTTTGTTTGTGATCCCATTTTCCTCTATTCTGTAGCTGGCAGAAAGAAATTTGCTTCTTCATGGGGGGGGGGGGGGGGGGGGGGTAATCGGCAGGTTACCAATTATAAAGAAACAAGGAAACTCCAAAGCAAATGGCAAGGCAGCGGCTAAAGAAAGTCCTATAATTTTTGAATATTAATTCCGTTCTGACCTTCCTGCCTTTCCTTCGTAGAGGGAGAAAGAAAGATATGAAGAACACGCCAAACCTATCAACCAACGTAGCAATAAGACCCCACCCCCACTTTTTATTGCCAGCTCTATTTTCTTAACTCCCCCCGCGTTCAGTGTTATACGTTGAGGTTAGATACAATTTTTAAAAATGAGAATAATAAAAAAAGCAATATTTTGCAGTGAGAGGGAACTGTGTACCTGCCCTCTTACTTAGGTAAGTGCGTGGTCCTTCTACAGGATCTCTTGGGTCAATTAGGGGGGGGGGGGGGGATAATGTCATGAGTCGATGGGGGTTGCAACCAACAGGTTTGCCTTTTCTTTATTTCTAAGAAATATATTTATATTTTTTTTTTTTTTAAAAAGCCCTAGTCACTCCCCTCTTTTATGGTGGTTAGTCGTTTTGCTAGCACATTCACCTCATCACATAGTTTTTTTTTTTTCGTTTTTTTTTTTACCCTGTTGTTGCTTGCCTCTTGCTATCCTTATGGATGTCAGCCGTAAGCATACCTGCGGCCACTACTTACGTTATGAATGACAATGAAAGAAGCATGCCATCTGGAATCCTTCTTTTGCAGTGGACATCGCCCGCCTTCTGTCTGCGTGTCGCACACCATCAACCTTTTACATTTAGGAAGATGATGGACTGGGCAGGCGCTGCAATTGCCAGGTTTTGTAGGTGAAACTTGTTTTTCTTCCCCTTTTTTTTCTTGTCAGAAATGAAAGAAAGAAAGGACAGAAAAGAATGGATATATATGTATGGCTTTTTCTTGTAAACCTCTTTTTCTAATTCTGTTTTTGATCCTTTTTCATTTAGTCTTGTCACACCCGTACTTCTTGTTTTCTCTTCTCCCACCACCGAGTAACCCGTCACAAAGGTTTCTACCATAACATGAGTGCCTCGTGTAGTTCTGTCTCGATGCCAGCCTTTGGGGTGGGTGCGTTGTTCGGGCGGAATTTGAACACAGAGGCTGCTCTTCGCGAGGCAGTTGACAAGCACACGATGGCGTCTAGGGAGTCCACGCCCCTCCCCCCGCCTCCTGCAGGCAAGGAGCCCACCGAGCTCATAGTAGCCACCGAGGCCGCACTACGCGACGCTGTCAGCCAGCACAACCTAGAGGAGAAGCGCAGCCTCAGCTCACTTCCCCTTGCGAACCCCCCGACAGCCGCCAGCCTCTCCGATTTAATGACGCAGCACGCCATGCAGCAACGCCTCCAAGCCCAGCAGCAGGAGGCACAGATCTCCCGTGTGCGTGAGTTCCTCGCTGGCAAGTACGAAACCCACAAAGCCAACATCCTCAACATGAAGCTCGCCCACGACCAGCAGTTGTACGACATGAACAAAGCCAACAGCGAGGCCATCTCCAGCACCCAGATGCGCCCCGCTAGCCAGCAAGAGAAGGACGAAGAGATCAGAAAGCTCATCAGCAACCACAGCCAAATGGTAAAGGAGCTAAGGACACGCCAAGCAGCCGATCTGACGAAGCTGGAAGGACAGCTCAGCACCTTCATGTTGCTGCAAGAGGAGGAGTTGAACCGCGTGAATAAGCTCCACCAGCAGCAGCTTCGCCTTCAGCGCGAGCAACACGAGGTGGAGGTCAGGGAGATGCAAACCAGCTTGACAACACAGCAGATCCAGCACGGCAAAGAGATGGGCATGACACAGAATGAGCTGAAGAGGCTTGAGCACAACCAGAACCAGTACTACAACGACTTGCTGACACTGAGGGCGAACGCTGCTATGAAGGACGAGGAGAATCTGAAGCTGCATCAGGCTACGGCCGCAGCGCACTCCATATACGACACTGAAGCGCGCCAAAAGCATGAGCAGCAGGTATGCCGGCACATGCATTCCACCTTACTAGGCCAATGAGCTGAGGGCTTTGCAAGACCAGATCACAGATAACATGAAGAGGGTGAGGCTGGAAATGGAGGGGACGAAGTCCAACATTACCCGTGACCTGATGGCAGGACACACTCAAGACATGGCGAGGCTCGAGCACCACACGGCGACGCGTGTGCAGAACTTGCAAAACGCGGCGGTGACTATGCGCAGGGAGCAGGTATGCATGACTCCATGAGGGACTTACTTGCAGAATCAAGAGATGTGTACTCTTCGTGAAGCACAAGCAACAAAGCAGCGGGAATACGTATGCATTGTGACCATACCTCACTGAAACAGGAGACGGCATTGCTCCGACTGAAACAAGCACAGCAAGACCAGGCTAACGATGCGGAGACTCATAACAACCAGTTGAACCAGAAGACAGCTATGCAGGTGTGATACACGGACCCCTCCAGTATACCACAGGAAGAGGAAATCCGAAGGATTAAAGAGCGCACAGAAGAAGAGTTCCAAAACAGGCTCAAGCTGCAGCAGATGTACGCACAGGAAAAAGATATGATGACCAAGATAGCTGCGCAAGAGAAGCACGTGGCAGTGTCGATGATGCAGTTTGAGAACGAAATCTCGAACAAAGAACTAGAGATACAGCAAATCAAAAACGAGCTGAACAGAAAAGACCAGGATTACCTCATACAGTCGGAGGAGCTCAAGCATAAGGACATGATGCTCACAGAAAGGAACTTTGTGATGCCGCAGCTTCAAGAGAAACTGAATCTGAAGGAGCGTGAGCTCAGCAACCTGTTGTCGCAGTACAACATGACGAAGCTGGAGATGACGCGCAGTTTGGAAGAGGCAAAGGCAACCCTGTATGCAGAGGGCCAGAAGGCGAGGCTCATGAAGGAGCAGATCGAAGACCTGAGCTCGAAGCTGTCAGAGAAGAACGCTATGTTGGTTGCACTGGAGAGCGACCTGCAGACGGAGAAAGCGAGGACAGCAGAGGCGATGAATGCTGCAGAGGCCTTGAAGCCAGAGGTGCACCACTGGAGGGTGGCGACGGAGGCAAACTCGAACAACCAGAAGATGCTAGAAGAGCACATACGGATAGTGCAAGAAACGAATGAGAGAGAGATCAGGGTGAGGGACGATACCATTGGGCAGCTGAGGGTGGAATCCGACGAGCTGAGGGAGGCAGTTGCGCATCTGACAGAGACGCTGGCAAATACACAGAAGCAGGTCAGCGAATCGAGACAGAAGGAGTTGTCCCAGGCATCAAAGATAGACCAGCTGCGAGGAAAGGTGGGCGATTCTGAGATGGAACTCTCTTTCGCGACCAAGGCACTTGAGACAGTTTCGAACCGCAACCAGGAGCTGGAGCAGCTGCACATGGGGAAGATCGTTACTGCCCTCGACGACCACATCTTCAGGTCCGATGCACAACTCAAACCCCAACACCCTATCAATGCCATGTCAATACTGGACCCCGCCCTCGACTCCCGCCCACCCACACAGCAGGAGGAACAGCTCTTCGCCCCCGTCGTCGACAGCCTTGCTAAATACATCAGAGGCACCAGGTTCTGAAAACCATTAGTTTTTCTATATTTTCTTTTTGTAATTGTACCCGCTTTAATTTTCTTACTTTTTCTTGTTGTTATATTGCGTTTCTTTTGTTCCCTTGTACCCGATCCGACATGTAAGTAGAGTTATTCTGTGTTATCATAATTTGGGACAAGCACCCCCCAGGTTGGCCATGTGCACTCCAATGTCATTGTACGTCTACACCGGTGATGGCAGGACAAGGACGGATGGCGGTTATAGACTTGCTGGGGAGGTAAACGGGATGCCTTTCTGGAAGAAAGACGAGGATGACAGATGGCTCTACAGCAGTACGAAGGGACTGTGGACCATCACAGATGATGTGAAGCATTTTGAGACAGGATGGGGGTATGTGGTGAGCAGCAGGAATAACGGTGAGATGCCAAACATGATGAAGAGATGGAAAGGGGCTATTGGTGACCAATGGCAGCCGCTTCCAAAGATGGTTGTTTCTGACAGCACCTCTGTTGCTAAGGAAGAACCATGTATGGATCCTGAAGCACTGGTCTCCATTGCCATTGCTGAAGAGGAAGCTGCTGCCAACCAGGACATGTGTTCCCCACAGCGCCACATCACGGACACCATGATGCTGTTGAACTCGTTCCCCTCGCAGTTGGCGGAGATCCAAAACCGCACCATCAGCGAGAAAGCAGCGACCGCGTCCCTCCAGCTGCAGCGTGACCATATCGAGAAATTGGTCGAATCAAAGAACGCTCGTCTGCAGAACCTCGAGGATGCTCTCTTACAAGAGAAGTATGCACTAGAAAAAAGACAGGAGACAAGCACAATTACTACTACAGGAACCGTGCTGCTCAAGCAGAGATCTCCCGAACACCTCTCCTCGAGCAGTCTCAGCATTGGAGACAAGCTGCACAAGAGTTAGATACTGTGAAGGTATGCGCCTTCTTTCCACGTGTAACTTGCACAGCTGCAAATGGAAGGAGAGCTACAGGAGGTCAAGAACCTTGCCACGCACCGCCTACGCGAGAAGGACAGGGCAATCCTGAATCTGCAGAACCAGACAGAGGACGCGAAGGCAACCGTGTCTGAGGTGACACGGCAGCTTGAGGCGGCTCGTGAGGAAGTGAAGCATGCCAGAGAAAACGAGAAGAAGAAAGAAGACAGAATGAAGGCGTTAGAAGAGAAGCTGAAAGACGTGAAGTTACACCTACATAATCAAGAGCGACTGGTCAGTCAGAAAGAGTACCGGAGATCAGAGTTAGAGGAAGTTCACATGCAGAACGTCGTGAGTACAGTTAGCAACGACGTGTGGGAGGCGCTCCCTCTCCTTCCGCTGCATTCAGCTGACATCTTCCATCTCGAGCTCGACGACGAACTCCCACCTTCGCCTGTCAGCAGGAAAGGTTGGCCCTCTCAAGACGCTGTGGTTGCCTCTCTTGCAGACATTATTAGAAAGCAAAGACTTTGTTAATGAGCTTGGGAAGCACTTGTGTGTACCCTTCTCAAGCGTTGTACTTGTATTAAATTTCTTTAGCGCTTGACGGCGTTCTTCCCAATTACACACAGCACGCAATGAATGAGCGGTGGAGGCAAAGACATGATGCGCTGAAGAGGTTCCTGCGGTGCATCACACCAGCAGCGACAGACGAGGCACGCGAGCTGGGCATTAACTACGACGATGTGATGAGCGAGGGTAGCGACGGGGTGTTGGGCATGTTTGGTGCGGTGACGTTCAAGCTATTGAAGAACAGGGCCACAAGGAACGAAGTCCAGTGCGCGGGGAACAGAGTGAAGCTATTTTATGTGTGCATGCTGCAGTTTGTGACAGCCGCAGCGCTGTTAGGGTGTGCTGGAGGACAGGTGGAAGGCAGCGCCAGCGGACCATTAGCTCTGTTCTTAAGCTCGACAACAGGCATTGTTGCCTCGTGCGTTGGTATCATAGCCTCTCTCAGCAGCGGGAGGTCGTACTACAAGCTTTACCTCATTGCAAACTTGTGGTTCCCGCCTCTTCTGTTGACGTACTTGTACAACACCTTCCAGCAGTCGCGAAGGTACCTTGCTGAGTGCACACCACTGCACGTGGACTACACCATTGAGTCGGTTGAATGCCATATGTTCGAGAGGATCGACATGCTGGCCACTACGCTGACCTCGTTTCTGCTGTTTCTCTTCCTGGTGAGTGGTCGTTACTGCTCCCAATACCTCGACGCCTCCACGTTCTTCACAAAGCACAGCAACCACAGCCTTCTCTTCGTTTTCCTGCGCGGTGTTGCTGGCAGGGTGCGCAACAAGGTGATTGCATCGCCTCGTTCGTGGGACATGCCACGCTCATGTAACACCATGACACCCTTCGAGAGGTACTGTGGGTGGCTCCCCTGGGACTCCACGAAAGAGCTTGTCTCTGTTAAGAGCCAAGAGGGTGAAACGGACAAACTGCTCACCGAAGTGGAGCAGAATGAGAACGCAAGTAAAAGCTGTCTCAAAGAAAAAGAAAAAGAAAAAGAAAAAGAAAAAGAAAAAGAAAAAGAAAAAGAAAAAGATACGTGTGTGGGAGAAATAACTGCCATGAAGTGCCCCGAGAATGAGCGAGAAAAGGAGAAGAAGAAGCTGTCACCCAGCCGCGCAGCAGCAACGTCCACACACTCGCTTGACTCACTGTCTTCTCACGAGAAAGAAACCATGGAGAGCAGGCTGCTGTACCTGGAGAGCATGATCAGCATGATACACGAGAGCAGCAGCAGCACCCACACAGGGCGGCAACGAGGGTCCCTCCCATCGACGCCGTCACAGGGCAACAGTGGAAGTGACAGCAGCAGGCATTTCGAAGAACATTTCGAGGCTTCTGCTGACTCAGCAAGTGACGTTCGGAAATCGGACAGCTTGGATATCTCACCCCTCACGGCCAAAGCACGGAGGAAGAAGAGGCAGCATCAGATAGAGATAGGAAAAACCACCAGAGAGTACACAATGTACACGCAATTGGTTTCAAAAGCAAAGCGGGAGCCAGGCAACCCTCTGCATCCCGTAACGCCACCTGTCAGCCCGTTGGGTTCAAAGAGAAAGTTCTTGAAGCAAGTGAGCGACTGGAGGAAAATGCTGCACGTATACGACACGATGCACCCCACCCCGCGTGCACCGGGGTGCCTTGATGTGTACTTGCCGTACATGCAGTCGCACTGCAGCGGGGCTTATTACCTGCAGAGCGAGAAATTCAATGAGTGCCCTGTCTGGATGGTATGTTTGATTGCCAGTTAAACGTCATTTACTGCAGATGACGACGCCGCAAGGGCCACGGTACCTCTACAGCAACGCAAGCACGTGGCTTATCACTGACAGCAAGGCCAACATGCAGCTCGGTCTTGGCTATGTAAGAAGCCGGATGCTGTCACCAATTCCGCTGGGCCTGTCATGGCAGGTATATATTCCACCACAAGCACCCCTGCAGGTTGCGCATGGCATGGCATGGTGGGACGACCCCTACATCACTTTAACCCCAAACGACTTCAGCTCGGCTCGAAGATAGCGATGTGTATAGTCGGCGCCTTCCGCAGTTCATCGTTACACTAACCTTGACCTTGATTCAGGTGTCGTAATTTGTTCCGGCAATTCTTTATCTATTCCAGTTTACACATATTAATAACGGCTGACTCCTGTTCTCTGAAAGAAAACCCCACATCTCAGCTTTCTTACGTTTTTGCAAACATGTCCACGTGGCCGTTCACTAAAGAGACCGGGCTGGTCAAGGGTGATGTTGTAGGTGTCTGCGTGAGCGGTGGGCTTGACAGCAAGACCATTGGTCACAAGCTTGTTGCTGCCGGTGTCGACGTGGTCTGCTTCACGGCGGATCTCGGCCAGCCCGACGAGACTGATATCAACGAGGTTAGGGAGAAGATGCGCCCCACGGGTGTGAAGGAGACCGTCATCGTTGACCTGAAGAATGAGATGGCTGAGGGCTGCTTCGAGGCCATCATGGCACAGGCCTACTACGACGGTGGCTACTGGCAGAGCACCGGGATTGGCCGTCACGTGACAGTGCTCGGGCTCCTCCGTTCCATGAAGGAGAAGGGCGTGACAGTCCTTGCACATGGTGCCACCGGCAGGGGTAACGATCAGATGCGATTCGAGAGGTACACTAACGTGATCGCGCCTGAGATGCGCGTGTACGCCCCGTGGAGGGACCCTGAGCTGCTCGTTGACTTCCCGGGCAGGACCCAGATGGTCGACTACTTGGCGAAGTTCAACATCCAACACGAGCTCCCCAAGCAGAAGAAGAGGTACTCCACGGATTCCAACCTTGCAGGGCTTTCCAACGAGGCTGAGGACCTTGAGGACCTGGAAACCCCCATGGACATCGTGGTGCCGCTGATGGGCGTGTGGCCTAAGGACGCACCCAACACGCCTGAGGAGGTGACCCTGTCCTTCACGAAGGGACGGTGCACAGCTATCAACGGGAAGGCTGTGACTGCTCTGGAAGCAATGCTGGAGGCCAACAAGATTGCTGGAAGGAATGGCATTGGTCTGTCGCACTCGCTGGAGAACCGGCTGCTGGGCACCAAGTCGAGGGGCGTGTACGAGGCCCCCGGAATGACCTTGCTCGGGAAGGGGCTGGACTACGTGTACCAGGGGACCATCGACAGGAGGTCCAACCAGCTGTTCAAGACGCTGCAGGCGCACGTGAGTGACATGATGTACGATGGGAGGTACTTCGACCCGTCGTGCCAGGCAGCACTGACGGCCATCAAGCAGCTGGCTGAGGCGGCTACGGGCACCCTCACGCTGCAGCTTTACAAGGGTAACATGCTGTACATGTCTCTGAAGGAAATGCCGCACACGCTGTACAAGGAGGAGGACTCCTCTATGGAGGCTTCTTCTGGCCTCAACCCTGTGAGCTCGCAGGGCTACGCTGAGATCCAGAAGGTTGAGGCCGTGGCTATGGCAGAGGCAAAGCTGATCCGAACCCCTTACTAAAGGAAAAAATACGTAACCCCTTAGCCACTCACGGTGCGCCTCTGCCGTGCATCGCACGTACTGTCGTTGTCCTGTGACCAGGTGAACATCAAACCGGACATAGGTGCTTCAGTACCGTTGCTTTTGCCGCAGATGCTGCACGTGAGAGGTTTCTTAGGGGTTGTCCCTCCTTTCCCCCCCTTTAGAAAAAGAAGAAAAAAGAAATGCAGTGCAGTGTGTTCTTTTGTTTTTTGTTGTTTTCAACAAAGTGATGTAAAGATTTAACACCCATAAACTTAAGTTTAGAAAAAAAGAAATAAATAATATCTGCTTTTTTTTTATCCCTTTTTTTTACTCCTTTGATGGTAGGAAAGAAAAAAGCTTTTTTTCCTCTTTCAAAAGGTTATTTTTTTCCTGTTCTATTTTATGACTTCCTCCTCCTTCCTTTTTTATTTTATTTTCTCCTTTCTCGTATGAAATTGTGAACCCTCCTGTGGCGTGAGCTTTTTTTATTTCTCCTTTCTTTTTTTTTTTTGGGTTTTTTAGAAAAAAAAACAAAAGAAAAGAAAATAAGAAACACCGAAATAAATAAAGAAAAAGGTACTTTCTAAAAGAAAAAAAGAAAAAAAAAAAAAAAAAACATCGCACCTCATCTTTTTCTTTTTTTATATAGCCCCCCCTTCCCCCAGCTTATTCAACACTAGAAGAACAAACAAAAGAAAAGGGGGAAATGGCAAAAACAAGCACGAGTTGGGGGGTGTCGAACCAATTTAACCCCATATACCACGAGCCGAAAATGGATACTCCGGAGGTGAAGGAGAAGAATTATCGAGAGAAATAGTATGAAGGAGAGGGGGGGGAAAAAAAAAAGAAAGAAAAAAAAGAAGAAAAAAAAAAAAAAACAGCGCAGTAAGCGACACATGTGTGAAGAGGATATTTACAGAGGAGGAGTACAGATCAAAGCTGAAGACTGCAGAGCAGAGTGACCAGATGCTAGTTCTGAAGTACGTGAGGGAGAACTGCCCAGCATGTGCCGTTGTGTCTGTGGCCATTGAGAAGTTGTGCAAGAAGTACACACATTACAATTATATGAGATTTTATGAAATCAGCGAAGACATAACCCCCGTGGCTGCATCTGTAGCACCAAAGACCCCCCACCTGGATGCCTACCTAGGTACGACTGCTAAACGTATCGAAATCAATGCCGCCCCCGACCTCTCAGTCCGTCGGGAGGCCATGGAGAGAATAGAAAACCTCGTCCAAGTAGAGGAAATGAAGGGCGCCACTGTCGCGAAGGAGGACAAACAAAAGATGATGATGAAAGCGCTGGTAATGATGCCCCCCTCCCCCTTGTTTTCTTTTTGAAACCTTTCACACAAACAGATCGAGCCGTCTGTGATGACCTCTGAGAAAAGCATGATGGAGGCGCTGCTGGAGTTCAACAGAAACAAGGCCAGGGCATACTTCAAGAGCCCCACGCCGCCTATTTAGCTTTGAAGAGCTTCACCCTCTTTTCTCTTTTTTTTTTTTAATCCGGCAAGAAAAAGAAGAAAAAGGAATGCGGCCACCAACAGGAATGAGATGGTCCATAGTCCTCGTAAACAGCGCAGTTCGGAGTCGGAATGGTCTGGGCATGATGCGGTTGTGGCCCTTTCCGACCCAGAGGGCGTAAGGGGGAGAGTCAGCATCGAAGATGATGGGTGGCGTTGGGCTTCAAAGGTAGGCAGGGACACCGCTACCGTTGTGCGCGGCCTAACTGACGACAACAGGAACCTACGAGCTGAGCTGCAGGTTCAAAGGGCACGGCTTGCCAGAGCGGAGTCACGTGTGCAGCATGGTAGATGTGAGGCCATTTCGCAACTGAAGCTCAACTCTCTCGAGAAGCTGAAGACCAACGCCCAGGCAGCCTCTATGGCTGAGACTCGCGTCAAGATCTCTCGTTGCTTAGAGCGCCATGCGGTCGTCCGCCTGCTGTCGTCCTACTACTACAAATGGAAAGGTGGCAGGGTGTCTTCTAATAGCTGCCGCCCTGTTGTCATCCGAAAAACAATATCTGCTTTTTGTCGCGAACAACCAGTAGTGCAATGCTGCTTTTCAACTTGGAAGGCGTACAGCCGCGTTGCGTCATTGAGTAGGAAAGTTGCGCAGCAGGAAGAATCAGCAAGGGATGCAGCTGCGCAGCTGCAAGAAGCCACAACGGCATTTAATGAGAAGGAGCTGCGATACTTGACCGAGATCAGCAGTTTGGAGGACCTTCTTGATAAAGAAGAAGAGCGCAGTTTGACGCTCTCCCCCTGCGATGATCAGGGCGATTTGTTTAGCAGAACTGTGCCAGTTGCATTCTCCCAAGGAGTTGTTGAAGCAAAAACAGAGGAGACATTGCACAGCAGGCAGGGCACGCCAATCACCTCACCGACAGAGGCTCCGAAGCATCCTAAGACAGTGCAAACCTCCACGAACACAAGCAGGCCTCCTACTCCTAGGCGGAATTCGTTGCGGAGTCACCAGGGAACACCTTTCCATGTGCCCTTCTGCCCAAGTGGTGCTCTTCGCAGCAACCAAGCTACGCCCATTCAGGCAGAGCTTCTCCTTCCAATTCGTGACCCTCTTCAGAGCTGCCAGGCCACTCCTATCCACTGCGCTGCCGACGCCCCTGAAGCCCTTCATAGCAACATGGGCACTCCAATACAGTCACCACAGGAAGCAGTCGTCCCAGAGTACAGGTCTCTGCACAGTAAGCAGGGCACGCCTGTTCAGTCACCACAGGAAGCAGTTGTCCCAGAGCACAGGCCTCTGCACAGCAATCAAGGCACGCCTGTTCAATCACCACGAGCGCATGTTGCTCTGCACAGCAACGAAGGTACACCTGTCCAGTCACCCAAAGCGACGCACGCAGCCCTCCGCAGCAAGCAGGGCACTCCTGTCCAGTCTTCGGCAGGGTTCCGAGCTGTGCTTGACAGCAGCCAGGCTACGCCCATTCATTTTCCTGCTGGTTTCCATCATGGGCCCCTTCAAAGCAATTGTGCCACGCCCATGCTGAATCCAGCTGAGGTCAGTTACATACCTGAAACGAGACATTATGCCATGAACACCACCAACCTGAACACGCCATGTATGAGCCACGCTACGCCCTCGCAGGTGTCTTCTGTGCCTTTGCCTCCAGTTGCAACCAGACCAGCGACACCGTCTGAGTTGCCTCTGCCAATGGAGGCTGAGGTACACATCGGGACACCTGACCCCCTCCCTTCCACGCCACCAATCCCTCATGCGCCTTATGAAGCAGCGTTGTTCGCAGACATAATGGTGACTAACGAGAAGCTGGAGGCAGAGCTCCAAGACACGCGTAGAGAAGCCGAGCAGCAGACCAGTGTGGAGAAAAGGAAAGCAAATAACTTAGCTGTAAAGGTAGCCACAATTGTGTCAAGCCACAGCACAAGGAGGATGTTGGTGGCATGCTTTGGCAGGTGGGTGCGTTATTGCGGAAAACAAAAAGTGGCAAGGCTACAGAACGCGCCACTGACCACTAGAGCAGAGAGAGAAGCTGCCTCGAAGTCCCTGGCCACCAGAAGCAGTCTGAGACTCGTTGGATTATACTTCATTCGACTGCAGATCGTTTGCAGGTTAAGGAAGCTACAGAAGAATGTTCCCAGCAGCCACAGTCACTCTGCAGTAGAAGAACGCCACTGTCGACAGAAGAATGCCTTATCAGGGCATGTGCATAGGTTGTCGGTGATGAGGCTGTGCTACGACAGGCTTGCAAGACTGGTGTCTGCTAGGAGTATCAAAAAGCAGGCTGCGAAGGCATTGATGGCTCTGAGTATGAGGAATTTGCTGCGCAGATATTACGGGCTTCTGAAGAGAAGCAATGAAAAAGAGCAGAGGTCAAAAATGCTTGAAAAAGAAATGAAAGGGGGAAAAGGGGCAAGGGTGTCCGATGGCTCTGTGAGCTTCCAGGACCCTACCACAGGGAACAGGGTTGTATTAGGCCTGGCACAACGAGGCCTGAAGTATACTGTGAGCGGGCAGACCAGGCCTGTCATAAGATCTGTGACGCTGAAGGCGGAAGCGGTGCTGATGTTCCCTGGGGTGCATCCAAAGAGGGGTGTGACCATCCCCATAGAGGAGCTCCACACCGTTCTCCCTGGACTGCGGCAGTTAGTGAACTCTGTTGATATGAATCATAACTTTGGCTGCCTGCAGCCTTATGAGGAACGCGTAGCTATGTTACCCCAACGAACACCCTCCCCGTACAGAGCACGTTCTGTATCCACCCCTCGCCCTCAGCCACAACCTGTGTACACTCCCACCACACCGTCGCCTGCTTCTAAACGTGACATGCTCTCACCACCCAGCAGCAACCGATACTCCTCTCCCACCAGGGCCGTCACACACCGCAGCCCATGGATCCCACCACCTGGGAACAGCAGCCCTCCCAGGAGGCGTCGTTGATCTGAATCCTAAATGTATATCTGTACTGTACTTCCTTACATTATTTCAGTTTATTTTCTGTTTCAAATAGCGTTCATTTACAGGATGGCGGCTTATGTCGTGCGGTGCGAGAGCAGCCTCCCCGAAGAAGACCTTCGCGCGGTGTGCCAGACATATGGCAGTTTAGAAGTAACCGGGAAGGTTGTGAGGTTTTCAAACGAAGACGACGGAAAGCGGTTCAGGGAGGACCTTGACGGGGTCGACGCGGAGGGACTAGGAAGGTTCACCGTGATACACGTTCCGCGGGCACTGGTGCGCAATGTGACATCGGAGGGAATGTTCTACTGTGATCTTTGCAGGGAATGGGATATTGAAGACTTGTCTGACCACAAGCAGCGTGAACACCACTTTGACTACTCTGACGTGAGCAACTTGGTTTTGAAAGACTGCGACAAAAAGGTTTTGGGCGAAAAGCTACTGAGACAGGTCTCTTTCGACAAAATGACGGCCGACAGGTGGGAACGTGTCAGGCATCTGCATGATGACCTCAACAATGTACTTGGGACACATGAAGCAAGCCTCATTCCTTTTGGCTCCTGCCAGCAGTACTTGAACAACGCTTCGAGTGACGTCGATTTCGCATTGAACGTGTCTTCCCCGTCACCTGACGTGCTTGCTGAGGTGCATGAATTGCTTTGCAAGGTGTTCCCAAAGAACTCTCTCACCCTTATGACCTCAGCTCGTGTCCCTGTCATTAAGTACACACCACGAAACGCAATCCCTTTCACGGCCACCACATCGGTTCAGCTCATGGGGCCAGATGGACCTGTCTCTTGCGATGAGTCTGCTGCCCTATGCTTAGTGGCCTCTGATCCTGCGTATTCTTACCTAGGAGCCCTGCCATGGTACCCTTTTAGCATTCCTTTTGACATCTCTCTAGACACGCGTGGCGTTTTGAACTCACGGCTCATTCGGAACTACATCACGCAGTGCCCTGTTACTGCTTGGTTGTGCATGCTGGCAAAGAGTTTTTGCAAGAAAAGTGGTGTCATTGCTGCAACGAGAGGCATGCTGACCTCATATGCGACGGTGCTGCTTGTCATCTTCTACGGAGTCGAGCATGGCCTGCTGCGGCATGTGTCGACAGCGCAGATGGCAGCTGCTGATATTGCAGAAAAGATGGTCGAGTGGAGGGAAGAAGCAGCACCGCAGCCGGAACTGCTTGCCGAGCATTGGACCGGCTTCTTGAAGTACTACGTTTTAAACATAGACCATGTGGTAGTCACTTTGCGCGATCAGGAGCTGAACCTGGGGTGCAGTGAGAGTATTAAAGACTGGAAAGCCGTGCAGGTCATCGACCCCTATGTGGACCTAAACCTGGGACGAGGTATCGGTGCGCTCCGTGTGGACTTCATCAAAGATGCACTTTGCAAGGAGCTCCGGGCGGTGAGCTCCAGGGACTTAAAAGGGTCTGAACATTACTATGGCATGCTGCAGAATGAGGACACGTGTAAGAATTGGCTGCTACTAGCGGAAGCAATAGGAGAAGAGAATGGGTGTTCCAAGATAGGTGTGACGGAGAGGCAAGCGCTGGGCATTGCTGCTAGCATGTCCCCCACAGCGCGGCAGCTAGTGGACATCTTGCTGCACCTTGACAGAATTGGTACTGCTTACAACGTGTACCCGAAGGTGCTGCAGCAGGACCCGTTTCATGTTGTAGCTCTATTAAGGAGAGGAGTGCAGCTAGGGAAGAAGGGACGGCACTACTTCATGGAGGTACTGAACAGGACGACAGACTCGGTGGTGTACGCGGCAGCTCTGGGCAATGTGGGCATGTTGATGGAGGCAGGCGATCTGGTGGATGTAAAGGGAATGACGATGAGCAAGCAGGGTGTGCTTTGCAAGGCTATTGAAACAGCACCCGGCACCATTCCTCTGTGGAAAGAACTGTGCCGCGTGGTAGCCGAAGACGAAGAGAGCGACGAGGTGGTGGTCAGTGGTGTGGCTTTTACAAGAGTACGCCTATTCTCTCACGTCATCGAATTACAGACAAGCTGCAAGGGCATAGCGAAGAGCGCTAACGAAGAATTCCTTCTCCTTGCAAAACAACTTCACACGTCCTCATCTACAACTGTCGTAAGCGGGAAGGAGGTTGGGGTTCCCACGTGCCTAAAGGCCGTGTACAAGCTGACAGGCAAACCCGTCCCCAATGGCACAGCGCTATTTACGAGTAAACGTCCAACAGACACCCTCACACAGAGCGTCCTAGAGCGTGGGGGCGAGCCTTTCATCAAAGCCAAGCTCTCGCACGTTCACGTCGTGACCGCACTGGTCGCGTGTTTCGACGCCAGTGATGATGAAGCGATGGGCATGCTTGAGTCTGTCAAGGTGCAGCATCCTAAGTTAGTAGTTGTGGTGGTGTAGAGTTCTTTCCTCTTGATGTTTCATTCTTATTACTTTAGTTCAAATCAAAACAGGAGGCCAAAATGGAGTTCACGCCATCACATGGCTTGGCGAGTGGCCTTGTGGAGACGCCCATGGGCGTTATGCCTACCCCTTTCGGGTTAGATTTCTCGGAAGCAGCAACACCGGCACCCACACCAGCACCCGCGCACTCACCGCGTCATTTTATCACCGAAGCAGCGGACCGTAGCCCTTCACTCGCATACGAGGTGCACAGCGGGTCTGCCGACAAGGAGTTCAGTGACAGGCTGGAACAAATGGAAATAACAGGGAAGGCAACCACGGTGGAAGGAGAATGTGAGATCATGAGGAGGTTTGTGGTGCCATTGCAGAAGCAAGCCACCAGCCTTGGGGAGCAGCCGAGCGACGTGTTCAGTGCCATGGAACGAGTGGCTGCGTCCAAGCTTAAGGAAGACGTCCGTGAGGAGGCCCACACTTGGGAGTTGGTTTTCTTCCTTCTTCGCGACTCTCTTAAAACTTACAACGGGCAGTATGCCTCAGAGACGATATCGAATAGAATCCAAGCTGTGCCACAGCACAGGTGGTGGGCTGCATCCCACAAACAACTTCTCGCACTCCGCCTCTGTTGGGACTTCAATTTCCGAAGAGCCCTCCTTGTCCTCATCTGGCTCGAGAGGGTCTATGCATCCACCAGCAGCGCTGATAAGAAGAGGGAGCAGTACATCCCTTCCGGCTACAGGGTAAACACTGCCAGACTCATTCAGTCAGGACAAGGTGGAATGCTTTGCCCAACAACAAAGAGAAAGCTCGTTTCCAGCCTCAACTTCGACGCTCCAAGAAGGTATGCAGCAAGGTTGACGTAACAAACCCCAAAATACAGCGAATGCGCCCATCTCCACCCTGCTGATGAAGAAGCGGAGAGGACCCTCTACCAAGTAGTCCTGCAGCATCTGAGATGCGGCCATGTAGATGCCGCAAGAAGACTGTGTGAAGAGAAGGGCTACACTCAGTGCGCTGCGTTGCTCCAAGAGAGCTGCGAAACACTACAGCACATACCTGGTGCACATACACCATTCCCTCCTTTGGAGGTTCAGCTACCGCAGGAGATCACGGAACGGTTCGGCCTGAAGGACGACGGCCACATGCAGCTAAACACTACCAGATATAGCTTCTCAGCAGCCTTATGTGATCTATCTGAAGATGTATGTTTATCATTAACACACTGTCACTCTCACAGGACACAGCACCCGGTGGTATCAACCAGAAAGCGGTATTCTCTGCTTTGGTTGGTATCCCAAGTACCATGTTGATGGGGCTCAGCAACAGCACCTCCTTTAGGGACGTGCTGTGGGCATCTCTCCGGGGGTACAACGAGCATATGACGCACGATATCTTGCACCCTTTCCTAGCAGGGCACGAGGACTACATCGCTGAGGACGCTGCTAACGTGCTGCACAAGACTATGCCCACTTCGTCTGTACTTGCCGAGCTTGCAAACAACGCGCTTGCGGGCTGCACCGACCCCTTCTCCCAACTCCAGTCACTGCTTATCCAGTTATTTGGTGACAAGTCATGCACCAGCATCGAGAGCTTCAAGCAGCTATTTGCGTTCCTTCACGAAACAACGAGCACCCACGCGCCACGCCTCTCTGCCCACCTCGCGATGCAGATGTGGAGGTGCAGACACTACGTGCTTGGCGACATCCTCGACGAGCAGGACCACGACACCTTGGCACAGCACCTCGACTCCATCATCACCGCCTACGCACGCCACCTGTGTGCCAACAACATCTCTCAGCCCGACCTCCTCCTCTCCATCGTGCCCTTCCTGGCGTCGAAGATGGAAGTCAATCGCGTTCAGCTTGTTTCTGAATTTTGCGTAATCCTCACTGCAAACAGAAGTGAGGCGACATGCGATGCTCTCTGCGAAAAGCTCGTCAACAGATTGCAAGAAGTGGGGGTGTCAGGCCCTGAAGTAATGACTGGTGCGCAGAAGCTCCTTGCCGCAGGCCCGTGGAAGGTGGTTGAAGAATGGGGTGTACCGATAGTGCCGAAGGAGACAACTCGCATGAGCGACATGATCGAGTCCATCAGGCTGCTCACCTTCATTCCGTTGCAGAGTGTGGAGGCCCTCACCAGTTTCAACTACAACTGTAGGCTGCTTGTGAGCTCTATGATGATGAAGACAGAGAGCCTCCGGGCGGCAGTTGGGCGGGGTGTGGAGACTATGGAGGAAATCGACAAGTTGCAGGGTGACGTAACAAGGTGCCTTGATGGACTGCAGAGCATGTTTGGGAGGGTGTACGAGCACATACAGGCTCAGTTCGAGCTGCAGAAAATACGGGAGTGCCCTAGCACGCCCAGCTTCGCTCGACTCGTGACGGAGAGGATGGAAGCCAAGCATTGGGAGGTGTACACGAAGAGCGCGACGGCACTAGCGCAGTGGCAGGGGGAGGTACAGAGGAAGCCGGTGGTTACAGAAGCAGCAAAGGTGGTGGCGAACGAGCTGTCAAGGGCGAACGCGACGGCGCTGCTGCAGCAGTCGAAAATGCAGAAAGAGAAGCAGGCTTACAAGGAGTGGCTTCTTCGCGAGAAGAAAGCGCGAACGGTGTTCAAAGAGTCGGCACTGCAGATGGTCACGAAGGTGAGGGACTCGTTCTGGCTGGTGGACCTCCGATGTGTGTTGGACGAACTAGAGCCTGTCGACAGGGTGCAGGCGAACGATTGGCTGATGGAACGGGAGAGTTGTCTGAGTGAACTGCGAAAGAAGGTGATCCCACATATTGCTGAATGCACATTGGAAATGTTTGCGATCCACGGCGACCACCTCAGCACGCAGGACAGGCTAGAGGAGTGCCAAGAGTATGTCACCATCACAAATATCACCCTCTACTCACCCTCTACAGTTGTGTCGATATCGTAGATGCGCTGGTTGGAGATGACGTGGCTGATACCCAGTCTTTAATGGAGTGCTTCACAGACAGCACACAGGCGGCACGTATTGTTGCTTACTGTGGAAGGTATTTTTAAGGGTACCCAGGGACGTACACACCACACAGGATTGACTGCTTCGAGACAGACTGTCAACGGGCAATGAAGGCCTACCCCGACCTCGCAGAGCCCGAGCTCACAGCCCTCCTCGTCTGCGAGATGTAGGATGGCTGTTCGTTTTCTTCCTCCTCTCCATTTATGATCATAGAAAAAATCTGAAGTTTTTTATTTTACTTTACTGTTTGTAGTGTTGCAGCGGCCCGTGGTGGGGTGCTGGGGGAGTGTGCAGTCCTCTTAATCAGAAATTAACAAAAAGGAGAAAAAAAGAAGAAGAAGAAGAAGAAAGAAAAAGGTGGTATAATCGCCAACAGAAAGTGTTTTTTTTTCTTCTCTTTTTTCCTTTTTGCCTTTTCTTTTTCTTCAAAGATAAAAAAGACGAGTAGCATTCCTAAGCCCTTGACGTCGTGCCCACTTCCTTCAGGTAAGATGTCCGGCGAAGGGTTCAAGCACGAGGTCAGTGAGGTGGAGGATGCAGAGGAGCCCGTCAGGCTGCAGAGAGCAGAAAGGGTCCTTCAGGATAGGTTGGGGAACATCACGCTAGTGATAGAAAAGTGCTCAAACGAGTTCAATCAGCAGGCAGTGTTGAGGACAGCAGAGGCGATGGGGGTCCAGAGGGTGTACCTTGTGAGGCCCACCCTCCCAAAGAGGCACGCTAATAAGCAGAAGGAGCGTGCCAAGGCTGGAAAGGGCGCAGAGTTTGAATGGGGTGCTGGTGTTGGCGTGACGTCTGGTTGTGAGCGGTGGCTCACAGCGAAGTATTTCCAAACCACTGAGGAGTGCATCAAGGCCTTACGCGAGGAGTCTCACACAATCTGGGCCACCGACCTTGCTTTAGAAGCTGTCTGTCTTGATGATGACTTCAAGTCTTCGAAATATTGCCCTTCCACGCTTCCCAAGAAAGTAGCCCTCGTTGTCGGCAGCGAAGCAGAAGGTGTCTCAAGGGAGATGCTCGACGAGGCTGACCTTCGTGTGTACCTCCCAATGCACGGCTTCACAGACTCCTTCAACGTGGGTGTCGCAGCTGCTTTGGGCCTGCAGAAGGTCATTGACCTCCTAGGCAGAGAGGCGCTCCACCCTTCTGACATGACTGCTCTCCGACAGTCATGGATTAAGCTCCTTTGCACCAACCCCACTATCACTGAAACACTGGGTTCGTACCTCGGCTCTGCCAAGGTCCCCACACCGCTTGATGACCTTCGCGCTGGTCGCGGCAACCCCAACGGCCCCAGAATGATCAAAAAGGTAAAGAAGCGGCAGGAAGAAGCTGAGAGACAGAGGACACAGAAGCAAGCACCGAAACCCAAATTCACTTTGCCAAGCTACACGGCCCCCATTGCCTTTGCAGCAGCCACCTTTGCCGCGGGGTACATGGCCGGGAGGAGGTCTTGATTTCGTTTTTCAATCATAGTATAGTACATAGTATTATCTAGTACACACGATTACAACGCAGCAGTTACACAAGATGAACGAAGGCGAGCTCCCCGTTGACTGGAGTGCAACGGAGCGTCACTGGCACGTATGTGGATGACAATCAATGTAATGGTACAATACAGTGGTTGCGTGGCTTTGCACCGAGCCTCAAGAAGAGTCAGGCAATATCTCGGTCGTACCGCAGCATCCTGAGCACCAGCAGTAGAGATGTACAGGCAGCCGAAGTACTTGACGAGGGAAAGCTATTGCACCCAATGGAATTACGTTCAAAGGGTAGAGGTCTTCCGAAAATGGGACCCAAGCTGGACCCTACGAGGAGCAGATATGAGCTGGTGACGTGGCGGTGGATGCGACGGAGGTACAGGGTAGAAGATGAGACTATCGCGAAGGGATGTATACAATTGTTTTTCCTTTCTGTGCTGCAAGGCATCATGAGCACAGCGACGTGTCTCATCGCTGGGCTCAGTGACGGAGGATGGGAGACGGAGGTGCAGATACCCCTCACGGCCCTGGGCCTTGTAGGGCTGTGCAGTGCTTACATGGGTGTCGTAGGCTCCCTGTCGGACACTTCGTCACGACTGCAACGATACTGGATCGTACAGCTGTGGCTGTTATCACTCCTAGTGTTCTTCGTCTACAGCGAATGGCACAGGCCTACTTGCACGTTTTTGCAAGCAGGCTGTGTGGACATGGAGTCTGGCACCACCGTACTTGCCATGTTGGCATGTTTCGTTCAGCTGCTTGCTGGCTACAGCGGTGTCTTCATTGCCACAACATGCTTAGACTCCATTGAGCACCGCACCGCAATCCAGAACCACATGACACTGTTTAAGTACTTCCAATATTACTGGAACGAGCTCCACAAGCAAATCGGAGGTGGTGCTGACTCTACTTATGAGACCGAAGATGAAGAGGACGAAGAAGAGGAAGAGGAAGAGGAAACAGGTGAGGATGTTGACGAGGACACACATCGAGAATGACGATTGCACGTCTAACTTTATTTTAACAGCAAAGTACTGCACATTCACCCCCAACCACAGGAAACATGGAAACAAAAATGGAGAAAAAGTCAAAAAAGGAGAAGCGAAGCAAGAAGACTACTAAAGGCGTGAAGCTGTCATTTCAGGATGATTTTGAAGGGGAACAAACACAGGCCCTTCCTAAACGGAAGAAGAGGACGATGGTAAACAGAGATGCCATTCGCGACCCCTTGGTGGAGGAAAAGCCGGCTGCGGTGGAGAGCGAGTACAGTGCTGAAGCGCTGGAGAAGCTTAGGTTGGAGAACAACAAGAACAAGATGCACACGATGCTTCTTGACAAGCAGCTGGAGACGGAAGAGTCGGTCTTTAAAAACAGTGACGCTGACGAAGACACGGCAATGGACGACGAAGGCATCCCCTCAAAGGACTCTATTGAGCTGCTCAAACAAGAACGCAGGATCAGAGCCGTCAAGGGCGACGAGCAGAGCTTCATCGCCTTCGACCAGACCAGGGAGGGCAAGCCTTCTTCGATCAAAGGCGTACTCGACTCCATCAAGAATCGGGGGACTTTAGCACAGAACAGCATTGGAGAGGACGATGACGTGAGCATGTACAGCAAGAGGCCCACCATGCTGGACCAGAATATGTCGGACGACGAGGAGATCGAAGCGAAGATGAAGTTCGAAAAAGAGCAGCTGAAGAGGGCAAAGAGCGGCTTCATCTCCTCCGCTCCAGATGAAACTACAGGGGTCACACTGCGCGGAACTGCTATTGATACAGTGGCACCACCGCCTCTGAGGCTGCCCGACTTCACAGAACAAATGAAGAGACTGCAGGAGCAGGTCGAACGGATGAAGACGCAAGCCTCCGTACGTGCACAGCAAGACGGACAGCTGCAGCAGCATATCGACGTGAGCAAAGGGCTGATAAAAGAATACCAGGACAAAGTCACAAAGACGCAAGACTTCTTTCACTATGTGCAAGGCCAGCGTGACTTCTTCGACACATTGGGCGATTGTTTCGAGGAGAAGATGAGTGATCTGAAGGCGCTGGTGAAGAAGAGTCACGAGCTGAGGGGGAATGCACACAAGGCACACCTCAAGAAGAGGATGGAGTGGAAAGCGGAGGAGGATGCAGAGGTACAGAAAGTGATGGCAGGTAGACCCATGCAGGAGGCTGAAGATGGACTTGAAAGAGATGAGGAGTGGCAGCCAGTACTTAATTCTGTGTGGGAAGCGCAGCTCAGTACAGAACGCGAGGCATTGCTAGAAGATGTCGATGATGAGTATAATAACATCGTGAGTGTGCGTGACAGGCTCCGGAAGTGGAAGGAAGAAGACATACAGAGCTACATGGTGGTGGCACAGCCTAGTTTGGCTCTGTGCTACGAGCCTTTCGTTCTGTTGGAGCTTGTGACATGGGACATCTTCACGTCCACAGTGACAGTGCTGTCGAGTATGCAGTGGTGGTCTGCCCTTGAGGTGTACCAGGGCGAGGAGGACATGGAGAAGTCCATTAGAGCTTTCATCGTGACAGAGGTCATACTGCCCTTCGTTGCGGACTACATAGAGGCGTGCTACGACCCGATGTCGGCCGAGCAGACACAGAAGCTGGTGGCGTTTTTTGACGAAGCGGCGGCTGTGGTGAAGGAGCCTAGTGCGCTGGAAAAGCCCTTTGAAGCGGTGTGCAAAGCGGTGACGAACGGGATGGATATGTGTGTTCCAGTGAAGCTTGGCGGCGGATGGCAGGCAGTGAGATACAGTGCTGACGACATGACCGATGAACTTGTGAAGGGGAGGATCAGGACGAGGCGAGGAGTCTTCAATCTGGCCCGAAAGAGGTACGCGATGGGAGTGCGCATCGCTGAGAACGCACTGAAGTACAGCGACCAAGTCCCAGACATGCTGCTAGGGGATGCAGTAGTGAAGGGGCTCTGTGGGATGCTGGCCCCCCATCTGTCCTCATGCCCCATGGCATCCTTCGAGAACATCACCTACATCTTGAACATCATCTACGCAGAGCTCGCGAAGCTACCGAACACCTACTACTCCCTCAACATGTACATTGGGCACCCCAGGCAGCAAGACATCAAGGCACGCACACAGCCCATTTCAAGTCTGCTGGAGGATATCACCTACGTGTTTAAATCAATGCGGCAAACACTAGGCCGGGAGCACCACACAGCAATGATCCATTCTGCGAAGACGTTCAAGCTTGTGTGCGACACGCTAGGGGACGACACAGTCATCAGAAAGCTCATGGGGTAGTAGGGTCACGTCCTCATTGTCTTTCTGTTTATGTATTTACATTTGCTTTAACATAGCTCAGGGTTGTTCATTACACTTTTTCATTTTTTTACACCAACCCTTCGGAGAATATGGGACACCATGGTATTGCAGGTTCGTCAAAGCTGCAGGCTGACTTCGATACTGAGATGCTTGCATTGGGCCAGTTTGGTGGGCTTTCCTCGTATGTAGAGTTTTTTGCGATTAAAGGTAACAACAACACAGGTTCATTGGATATTGCGGTAAGCAGGCTGACCATATTCCTGTGCCAGCCTTTTCCAGCCCCAACGCGCCTGTCACGGGTACTGGAACGCAAGTCCACACTCACATGCACGTTCACTCCAAAGCGCACCACCACCACCATTAGAAATTATAAGAAATAATACCACTTAATAAGCGAACGAACGAAACTGAAGGTTTTTGTTTCTTTTTTTCTGGTGCTGGAGGTCCACGAAGTGCGTTAAACAAAAAGAAAGTGACTGGTCTCACCCTTTCCAAATTTTTTTGGGGGGGTTTTTTTTCTTCTTGAAGTACACTAATATCCAGATTATTTTATTTAAAAAAAAATAAAGATGAGGAGGGGGGGTCCCCCCTCCCCTCCCCTTCCCCTCCTCGCTCCCATTTCTTTAACCAGTATTCCTTTTTAAGCTTCTTTGTATTCCGTTATGCTCCGAGAAATAAACTATATCTTGCCAAAGGTTGATCAAAACACAACAAGAACAATGGGTAAGTGTATCTTGGCTCAGCGTAAGGGTGCCGGCAGCATCTTCACTGCCCACACCCACAAGCGTAAGGGTGCCGCCAAGCTTAGGCCTCTGGACTTCGGTGAGAGGAGGGGTTTCGTCAAGGTATGTGATACCTTTCTTCACATTTAAACACTAAACAGGGAACCGTTAGGCAGATTGTGCACGACTCCGGCCGTGGTGCCCCCATTGCCCTCGTTCAGTTCCGCCACCCGTACAAGTACAAGAGGATGCAGGCCCGCATGATCGCTGTCGAGGGCATGCAGACCGGTCAGTTCCTGTACTGCGGTAAGCGTGCTGAGCTTGCCATCGGGAACTGCCTTCCCCTCAAGATGGTCCCTGAGGGTTCCATCGTCTGCAACGTCGAGCTCAAGACCGGTGACCGTGGCTCCCTGGTATGCATTGTACACCACACGCTTCACCAACCCGCAGGCCCGTGCCTCTGGCGAATACTGCATTGTCATCTCGCACCTTCCTGAGCAGGAGAGGACCAGGATCAAGCTCCCCTCTGGTGAGAAGAAGTCCATCTCCTGGAACTGCCGTGCCATGGTATCCGTGTTTCCTTTCATTTAATTTACTTCAAATAAAAAGATCGGGATTATCGCCGGTGGTGGCCGTACCGAGAAGCCCCTCCTCAAGGCCGGTGCCGCCCACTACGCCGCCAAGGCCAAGCGCAAGTGCTGGCCCACGATCCGAGGTGTTGCCCGTAACCCCGTGGAGCACCCCCACGGTGGTGGTAACCATCAGCACGTGGGTCACCCCACCACCGTCCAGCGTGCCTGCCCCCCTGGACAGAAGTCTGGTCTGATTGCGGCCAGGAGGACCGGTCGCCACCGTGGTGGTCAGAAGAACAACAAGGAATAGACTGCTTGATACCCATTGTCTGCATCTGCTATTAAAGATTCTATAGTCCCGACACCAACTACCCTGCAGGTTTTAAAGTGACAAAGATGGCGAAGGCAGCATGCTTCATGTCTACCATACCCAATGACTTCATTGCGCACACTGAGGCACAAGCAGCGGTCATGCAGGCCATGCTTGCTGAGATTGAATGTTGGCGCACATGGGCTGCTTCTGGTGCCGTCTCTGTTGGGGCGGAGAAGAAACGCAGTGCACATGAAACCACATCTGAAGAGAAGCTTTCAAAGGCAGAAAAAGAGGTATGCTGCAAAGCACACTGTTGTTATCATACCGCTACAGATCGAGAAGCTCAGAAATCAAGTGAAAGAAGCGCAGGATTCAAGGAAGGAGGTGCAGAAGAAACTCGACACGAAGAGGAGGGAAATGGCCAAGGCAGAGAGGGAAGGCGGCAATGATAAGCGTTCTAGAGCAAAAGAACTTGAACTAGATGACAAGCTCAGGAGGGTGGGAGACAAAGAGAAGCGGGCGGATGCCAGAGAGAGAGAAACTGAGAGGCTGGCGGAGAAGTATAGGGCCAAGAGGAGGGCGCTAAAGCAAGTGCAAGAAGCAAGAGATGAGATCATGAAGATCTGTGTGGAGAACCCTGATGTGAAGCAGCGGTTGGGCAAGGTTGTCACCAGGTGGAAGTCGGAGAGCGTGGCCAGGGCAGGTACCTCCATGGTATGTATTTTATAATGATAGATACCCCAACAGCGCCGCCCCATGAGTCTCCTCAGGCCAAGCCCCAACCTCCCACCCCCGTCATGCACCATGAAGGACCGAATCGACCAAGACTCCGTGCTGCTGCCACCGGAAGTTCGAATGCTGCGGTACGACGATGACAAAACTGGTATGTCCCCCTATCCCATCTACTCACTCCACAGATCTGTGACAATTTTTACCAGATTAGAACTTTTTCTATTTTTTAACCGTTTAGTAGAACTAGAACTTTCTTAGAAATGTAATATTTATCAGTCTTTAACCGTGTCTGACGTGTTGTTACCCACTAGGAAGCAATGGTCACATCATCACTTAAGTACCGTGTGAAGAGTGAGAAGAAGAGGGCGAAGCTAAGAAGAGTGAACAAGTCGGAGACCGACAGGAAAGGTATGGCCCAACGGGTTTTTGCGAATCATGTACACCGCAGAGAAGGAAGCAGCACGTGAAGTAGAGGAGAAGAAGAAGGCGAAGGGGAAGTCTGGTGTGGAAACAGTGCAGATCAAGAAACGGAAGAATAGCAACCCATGGAAGGTCGTGGGGAAGAAGGCCAAGGCAAATATGACAAAGAAGGTGCAGAAAACAGAAGAGAAACCTAGCCATAGTCAGAACACAGCGCAGCAGGCTGTTGAAAACACAGCACCGGCAGACACAAACATGGAGGGAGGAGAGAATCAGCGGAAGATGCTCCCTGGGTGGGGCTTCTTTGACAATTAGTCACATTGCTTTCTTTGTGACATTCTTTTATCAACACCCAGTAACATGGAATCCGATGGCTCGCCTAGAGACCTATCGTCCAGGCTGCAGGCAGAGAGGAACCAAAACGACAGTCTGCGTTCACAACTATCTAACGCACTGAGCGATCTCAGAGCAGTGTCGGACACTAGAAGCGGTTCTGTGAGGAGCGATCAACCTATCCCAGAGCAGGCACGCCTCCTCCAGGAGGCTCAGCAGGTCGTGATAGAGCTCAAAGATGATTTGATGGCGTTGCAGCAGGAGAATGGCGACCTGCGCCGTCAGCTGGAGTCTGATGAAGCAAGGCAGCCGCTCGACAGCATGAAGGGACATTACGAAGAGGTGGTGGAAAAACAAAAGAAGGAGCTGAAAGAAGCAAGGTTCAAGCACCTTCGAGTGCAGCAGGAGAAGCAGAAGTTGAAAAGTACGATATCGGATCTCGAGCTGGAGCTGAGCGGACGCCCGAGCACACTAGGTATGCACAACCTTGATCTCGCACCTGCACAGTGATGGATGAAGAGTCTGCCGATAAGATCAGGCTACTGGAGGCTGCCAACGACGAGCTGAGGCGAGAAAACGCGTCACTGCGAGAGCAGAAGCTGTCTTTTATGACAAGCGAGCTGAATCGCCTGCACCCTGAAGGGGCGGAAGAAAGTGAGGTGGAAAGGCTCAATGAGGTGTTAAACAAGACGGTGCATAATCTCACTGTTGCCACTCAGTATGCTATTAGTAACTGCAAGTACCATCTTTGCAGGAGGGTTGAAGAGCTTGAGACAATAAGCCAGTCGCAGGAAGAGCTCTTGGAACGGCGGGGGGCTGAGTACGAAGGACTGCTGGTGAGCAGGAAAGCAGAGCTAGAAACGATGAGCATCCTGACGCAGTCCCTGAACGAAAACAAAGAGCTTTATGAAGCAGCACAGAATGACATAGCGCACCTTAGGGTATGACAGCCATTTCGACTTCATTTCCTCGCAGGAAGAGAACAGAGAGCTGGCATCTAACCTCATGATTGCAGAAACAAAGACCAAAGACCCGTCGGTATGATGCGTGGAGTGACACATTCTTTCAAGGAAAAAACCGTTGACGAGCTTAAAGAGGAGCTGTCGGTTGTGCGAAAAACTGCAAGCGACGCCATTCAGACGCTTAGCACTTCATTGAAGAAGGCTTTGTATGTATTACAACATCACTGCATGCCATTCATCACAGGATGCAAAGCCAGGAACTGTGCCAGAATTTTGAACGTGACAGACTTGAGATGAAGGAGGTGAACGAGGCAGCGAACAGACGGATCTTGGAACTGGAAGAGGAAAATAAACAGCTGCAAGAGTCTACCTCTGGCATCGTCGATAAGCTGAAGAGAAAAGATGAGGAGCTCAGCACCTTTAGAGATCAGATTGAACAGCAGCGCATGAGGACAAATCAAGCAAAGCAGAGATTAAAGGCAGAGATCCTCGATACGAAACAGTTGTTGAAAGCCCAACACGAAGAGGTTTACCGAGACGGTCTGACAGGTGACCCAGAGGAGGACGATGACTACCTGCTACTACTCAACACGCCAAGCAGGGCGGTGTTCGGGAGTTCCCCCAACCTTGCAAATGGAGACACGATAGATGAGGAGACGAAGTTCGAGGGCGAAGGCTCATAGAATGTAGTTAGAATGTAACATGTATTGCTTATTATTACATATACCTTGCAAGAGATGATTATTTACCACAGGACATGGCGGAGGCGTTCTCCCCTGGCTCGTGCTCCCCTCGGAGTGATGAGTACGACACCTTGAGCAGTCCGTGTGAAGCGATGATATCCTTTGCCCCAACTTCGCCGCAGATTGTGAGCTTTGCACAGGCGTTAAGGAGAGAACTTATTGTGAGCGGTGTGCCATGCACAATGCCGGTAAGCAGCGACAGGGGCGGCGTGCGGTGGAGGAGGGAATTAGTGAAGCTGCTGAAAAGGACAGCTGTGTTTGTCTGTTTAATATCAGCAGAGTGGTTGCAGAGCGGCGAGGAACTTTTGGCACTTTACTACGCACTGCGCAGATCCTTTGTCTGTTCGGCGCCAGTGGTCATCCCCATCGTCCTTCCCAACGCGGACATGGACCATGTCATCGTGAAGAGTGTCATGGAGAAGTGCTTCCACATAGTGCACGGCGAGACTAACACAATACAACAGCTAGTCAGCAAACTGCGCAACTTTCTCAAAGCGCTGCAGTATGACTTGTCAGAGATGACGCCACACGACGGTCGTTCACTTGCAGACATCTACTCGCATCACTACACACTGCAAACCACCAAGAAGCCGAAGCGTGCCATCTTGAAGCTGCTTTCTGGTTTGTTCGATACATCAACCTCCCTTGACCTTTCTACCAATCTCTCTGTTACACCTCCTGCTGCCTACTACTTGGGCGACATTGGGTTGAAACCGCTCTTGGAAGTACTGAAATTGATGCCCAATCTTGAAACACTTGTTCTGCGGGGCAACGGGATCACCAATGCAGCTATTCACGGGTTGGTGTCGGCGCTTATCTCGCACCCTTCTATCCGTAGTATTGACCTTGGCGACAACGATATCTCGCAGGCAGGTGCAACGGAGCTGTACTACTTGATCCGCAGCAACGAGCAGATCAGCGAACTGTCCTTGGAGAACACAAGCGTGCGGTCCCCTGTGTGGCTAAAGCGAATTCGATCACAGCTTGACAGAAATAAAAACAGTCATTTCAATCACTGGCCACTTGAACGGGAGATCAAAGGTCATCTTGACCTGCAGCCTGCTCGGATTCTTAACCCATCAATTGCGGTCGCTTGGGATGTGATCATCACGTGCAAACCGTCTACAGCACTGACCGCTCCTTCGTTGTGGGAGAGCAGCACGACTTGTATTGTCGTTCAGTGTGTGATAAGCAGCAAAGATGCACCCCCTCAGGAGTACTCAGAAGAGTTACAAGGAGAAGAGAAACAGAACGCACTGCAGTACTTCAAGGATATCGATTGCAATACGTGTTGCATAAAGAAGATGAATGGTGCGACGTTGAAGTTAGTCCTCGAGAACAACGGGGCGGGGCTTGAAGCTATCCAGCAAGCGTGTCGCATAAAGGCCAGGGAGAACGCGGGGTGGGATGAGAAGGTGCTACAAGGGTTGCAGAAGGTGGTAGTACGTGCTGCGTGTGAGAAACCTAAGAGGTGCCAGAGTTCGTCTTTTTTTGTCGACTGCGACATATGGTACACCGGTGGAGAGAAGGTGGCGAAGAGTATACCTCAGCTGTTCAAGGAAGATATAGTCAGGTATCGCATGCTCCAAAAACCGCCACCACGACAGGTACACCGGCAACATCAAGCATGAAGTGCTGACGTTGATGGACCGTATCTACGACGAGGACATGGTGCTGGAGGAGGAGCGGCGGGCTTTGGAGGATCTGGAGGATGAAGAGGATCGTGCATTGCAAAAAGCCGAGGTATACTGTCCAACACACCACACAAGAACCACAGGACGAGGAGCTGGAGCGAGTGGTGACCTATTGGAAGACCAACACGCAGTTGTCCAAACAGAACCTCGACCCTTCCGTGCTTAGCAAGCTGAAATCTCGTAAAGAGGACAAACAGGCCCAGGGCATCTTGGAAAAGACGGCCACTGAGGACAGCCTTGCAGTGAAGCTGCGGACCATCGACGATCGTTATGCTAAATCATGCTTACAGACTGTAATGCATCCCCCGTATTTATACTAGCAGTGCTTACCTTATTTCTAAAGCGTTTTCTGTCTCTTGAGTCACACAAGCGATGATACAGCTGTCCACTCGTGACACGCACGACGGGTTATTGTCCCTTTATGGTTGCAATGGACACACGGTAGCTGTAGTGGAACGGTTGGGATATGCTGAGTTGCTTGTCGAGAGCATGCTGAAGATCGTGTGTGAGGGCAGTGGGTGTACATGGGGTACTGAGGTCTTTGACTGGAAAGAAGGATGGCGAAACGTAGGGAGCAACGAGAGCAGCAGTGGATACCTGCCTATTTCATCTGTGTTGGTGCAGATTACTGATGCGCTGCAGTGTAGCTTCTGTGAGCTAGTTTCCGTACTCCAAGGGAGGTCCGAGGGTTGTGCTGAGCTCGAGAAGCAGATTATGCGACACATTCCTGTTGCCAAGCAACGGGTACAAGCACGCAGCGATTTAGCGCACATCCGAAGCTGCAAGCAGCGAGCATTCGATAAGCTTGACTCCCTTTCGTCTGTCGATGACGTGCGGTACTTGCTGGAACTTGGTGATAAAACCAAAGCTGCGCAGCTTCAGGCGACAGGGCAGTCTCTACACAACGCTCCCATCACCTCTGTAGGCGCCTGTGTCCCTGTCTCCTTGAGAAAGGCAAGGAGGCAACTGAAGAAGGCCATGAACGAAGAGCGCCGTGCACGCCAAGCAGCAAATAAACATCCGCACCATTCTGATGTGCTCACATTAATCTTTCGCTACTTGCCAGCTCCTAAGCTAGAGCAGATAACAACGACATGCAAGAGATGGGCTGCACTCATAGCTCAGTCACCGCTTCTGGCTCACCGCGTGCTCTCTTCGCCCAGCAGGAGTTGGTGGGAGAGGATGCTGCAGTGCTCGCAGCGCCTTGGAACGAAGATGAGATTCTTTCCAGTCGCTCATGAGCCAATCCGTGACGGCAAGGTGCACGGCTGTGTGTGGACGTTTCAGGATATCAGGAAAGGTGCACTGAAGGTCACAAAACTTGCAGCGAATGACGATGACGGCACAGTGATCGGGAGAATAGACTACGGGGGGAAGTGCCTAGAGATGCATTGCGAGGGACGGAAGTTGCTGAGAGTTGGGCGTGTCCGGCACTGCGGGAAGAACATTGAAGAAAACAGTCCTGTGTGGAGTGTACCAGGGCTGGACGGTCTGTCGGTGCGGTGGGGTGACAGGTGGGTGAGCATTGAGGGATCCCCTTGGAATGAAGACAGCAGCCAACCATGTGTTGGGCTATATCTTGCATGCTTGTGGGCACAGGAGATCGGAAGTGCACTGTGCGAGGGAAGCGGCACTGAAGCATTTACGATACTGAGAGAAGTTCTTGGGATCAATGTACCACCAAACTTCCCATCGAGTGTCCTAGATGTGGTTACCGATCAGAAGGTTCTCTTAGACATCATGCACCGCTTGCTCGTTCCTTTGGTGGAGGAAAGAGAGGCATTCATAGCAGAGCACCTTGTGGCTTTAATCCTGGAGTGGCCATTGACACGCATCGTTCAACTATACTGCGATCTCCCTTTTCGGGAGGAGAGCATCATGAGTGTTGTCAGTGTCGTGATGGCAGAAGGTGCCATTGATACACGCTTGGAGGCTGGCCACCCACTGTTCTCGTCATGTATGACAATACATGATCCTTGCTTATCTTCCGTTAAGCAGAAGGTGGTTGCAATTACCAGCCGAGCTAGAGAAACACTAGCTGAAAAGATTAACTCTACACGTATTTATTATTTCACCATGATGAACCACAATCATGCACCCAGGGCATATGGACAATGCCAGCAGCACAGATGAATACACCGAAGACGAAGTCGTTGTTAAGCCCAGGAAGCGTTTTCCCTCTAGGATGCAGCTTATAAGCGACGACGATGAGCTACCCCCTTCACCAAAGCCGCGGCCCCCAAAGCGGAAGAAGAAGCCCAAACCGCGCGGCTTTGACCTCACTAACCTTCCTGACGTGATCACATCGCCAAGGAAGCAGCGATATGCCTACCCTGAGCCACGAGTGCCCTTCCCCCCTGCTGTCGATGCACCTCATAAGAGGCGGCAGAGTGTTGAACGCAAGGCGAGGATCGCAAAGCAGCTGTTGAAAGAAGACAAGAGATTTGTGCCTTTGAAGAACCCGCGTGGCATTCCACGATTGGCACTCGCAACTCAGCACCTGCTTGAGTGGGAGGTAACGAAGAGGTTGAACGTACACTGGGAAGAGGTGCAAGCCTTCCAGCTGCTTGAGAAGATATGGTGCAGGTACGGTATGAAGCACCACAGAGTCGTGAAGAACGCAATCGAGTATGTCATGAACGAAGAGCGGCTCCTAGAACAGCGCAAGTACAAAGAGGTGATGAAGTTTCTGGAAACAGAGGCAATGGACAGAGTGTTGATCGAGAGGAGCGAAGGGAACAGGTTCTGCGGCTTAGGGAACAAGTGGGACAAGTTGATCGTGCAGTATATCAGCCATGCTGAGGCTGAGATCCGCAATCAGGAGCGGCACACAGCAAAGACTTTCGTGAAGATAAAGGGCCACGAGGCGCAAGGACGGATTGAACTTGCTAAGACCGAACGACTGGAACGCATAGCCCTAGAGAGGGAGGACACACGCTCTTTAGGCAAGATCAAACAGGCTGTGCAGCGCGATATGTACGAAAGGAAGAAGGAAGAGCAGCTGAACAAATCGACAGGCCCGCTCATGCGATCGCGGCCGTCCCCTGTGGCGGTGTCGATCTACGAGTCAACGAAGACAAAGACCTACCGAAGTGTATTTGAGTACAAAGCGGAACTCGAAATTGAACACCAAGAAGGCATCTTCATCCACATATGTAAAAAAGAAGCAAGTGAAAGAGATGCGATACAGATGCAAGCAAGCAAGGCCTTCAAGGTCATTCTATCAGCCGTGAAGCGGGCCACGCGGTTCGATGGTGTTTTGCAAACGGCCAAGAACGCTAAACAGCACGCCAGATGGCTTCTTGCACAGCAGGCTGAGCACATTGCCTTTGCACAGGAAGAAGGTGTCATTCGAAAGTCAATCGGAAAAGAGTGGAGCGACTCGTTCTCGGGGATACAACGCAAAGCAGTACGGGCCGCCTTCCGCTTGTGGAGGACAGAAGAGGAGACGAGAAGCAAGCACAGCGTACACATCCGGAAATTGAAACAGCACAGGACCAAGGCAGTTTTACAACAGCAGAAGCTTGTTGCTGAGATGAATCAGCAATCCTCTTTACAGAGGGTTGTAATCGAAGAGCATTGCTATCGTTTGAAGCTAGCAAGGATTGTGTCCGAAGACTTGGCGTCGTTGTCCAGAAGGGAGAAGCTTGCAGCTAAGAAGCACATGATCGTAGGTGAGGTTATCGATAGACGGTTGATGGAAGCAAGGGAATCACAGGCAATGGAGTCGATGAAGCACAAGCTACGGCAGGGAAGGTCGTTCCTTGACCTGTGCAACATTACAGGCGATGCCATCACTAACCGCTACACGAGAAACATCAAGCACCAGATCAAGAGCCACCTCATGCACACACTGAAGCTTGAGGAAGTGGAACGTGAAGAAACCATGAAGGCAGAAGACACACTTCGAGTGGGGCTTGTCCGCATGTACAGGTCTGCAGCTGTCGATGCGTGGGAGAGATCGAAGGCAGGTGATGAGAGACGTCGGGTTGCCAAGGATACATCCAAGAGATGGAAGAAGCACCTCAAAGAGCGAGAGCAGACGCAGGCACTCATATCAGCGCACAAAGCGAAGCAGGCTGCGGAACGGGATCTAGAAGCTTTCAGAAATGATGAGCGCAAGACAAGGCGCCGGATGCTTGTGAGCGAGGGAAACGAGCTGTCGGACATCAGGTTGGCTCTCTACAGGCACAATCCGCCTGTGATGCAGCGGGCACAACCTCAAGGTAAACGGTCGCCACGTCCACGTCCCAAAGCCTCGCCAATGTCGCGATCCTTTACAACGTCACTGTCAAGTGCACTATCCCCAGTCTCTGCTAGTGAAGAAAGAAATACAAACAGCAGGCAAAGCGTCTCTCGCAGTTACGTGGATGACACCCAGAGCAGTGATGGATCGCAGAGTGCCGACGACACAGAAGCAAAGATGGATGAGAAGGTTTCAGGTATTCAATCTGAAGCGGAGAGTGAGGTAAGCAAGGGAGACACTGAAGCAAGGGGAGAGGAAGAACGAGATGGCGGAGATGAGAAAAGCGAAGAGACAGCTGAAAGACTCGAGCAAGACAATGAAAAAGAACAGGATAAAGAAGGTAAAGAAACAGATGAAAAGAACGAGTTAGGAGGCGGGGGTACAGAAGATGGGCTCAAGGTGGAACATGAGAAAAAAGAAGGCGTGAGGGAGGGCGAAGAAGCATGTCAGCCGCACGAAGAAGAAAAGGAGGATGATGCTGCTGAATTACAGGAAAAAACGTCGGAGGAAAGAGCTCCAAGTGAATTGGAAGGTGATAGCGATGGGGGTACGTTCTCACCGCCCTCTTCTGCCACAACAGTAGCATCACCGCACAGCACCTCGATCTCACCAAAGAGCACAGTGACAGCAGATGAGACCATCGCAAGCAGGCACCTACGCAGCGAAGATACCTCGATGCCCAACGGCTCGTACACAGACGATCTCTTCGAAGAAGGAGACCCGTAGCTTGGAGCTTTATACATTTCTATTTTCTATCTTTCTTATCTCCATTGCTGCTATTGTACTCCAACAGGAATGAGAGCGGCAATACAAACACGCCGTGTCTACACAAAGCCATGTCTGGACATGGTGCAGCATATGAGCAAGGAGCCAAAGCTGAAAGATAAGGTGTGTGTCATTAGCGGTGCCTCTCGAGGGTTTGGGCAGGCCATTGCGGTGAGGTTAGTTGAAGAAGGTGCGAAGGTAGCGCTTCTGTCAGGTGAAGGGCACGAGGAAACATGCAATGCCATTAGTAGCATCAGGGGCTTCGAGGGGAAGGTTGGTGATGTGGCGTTCGGCGCATCGGGTGACATATCAAAAGAAGAGGACTGCGAGAGATTTATGAAAGAAGTGGAAGCGAGGTGGGGCTGCACAGACGTGCTGGTAAACAATGCTTGCAAGTTTGTGTTCTCCAACGTCGAGGACTCCGAGGCAGGCATGTGGGACGAGACATGCAGGGTGAACATCAAGGGCCACGCGCTGCTCACGAAGCACGCCATCCCGCACATGAAAGCTAATGGCGGCGGTGCAATAGTGTTCCAAGGTTCCATCTCCTCTTACCTCGCACAGCCCAACTGCACTACGTACTCAACAGTCAAGGCGGCTATCGTGCAGATGGCAAGGAGCTGTGCTTACGATCTCGCAAAGTACGACATACGTGTGAACAGCATCTGCGCTGGAACGATCGAGACACCCATCAGTCAGGTTGAACGCGATTCCCATAAGTGGTCATACGAGGAATGGGAGAAGCTCAAGACAAAGGACGTGATGCTGCAACGGGTGGGCACCGTCAGAGAGGTCGCCAATGCCGCACTGTTCCTCACGTGCAACGAAAGCTCCTATTGCACAGGCACGCACTTGTTCGTCGATGGTGGTCAGACCTCGTGTACGGTAATGGCATGAGAAGCCCCCACCACCGCATTCTAGCTCATAACCTCTCACATTAACGCGTTTGTACTTGCTCCTTCGTTAGCATGATCCGAGCTTATCTTTATACGCACACACCACCTTCACAGTCGGTGTCTTACTCTCAGAGTGTAGCCTTTGTATTGCTATAGACACACAAGTCACACAGGAAATGAAGGGCTTATGTGTGTGGATGTGTGTTGTGTGGGCGGCATGTGGTGTGGAGATTTCATTAACGCGTACCAAGGGTGTTGTGACTAGAACCGTGAAGGACCTTGAGGACGTGCACATCGGTACGGTGAGAATTGGTGTCAGGAAGCCAGATGTGCCACTTATGATGCTCGACGCTCTCACGTACACCGATATCTCAATTGGTAGTGAGGGGAAGACACTCCGTGTGATGATCGACTCGGGGAGCAGCACACTGGCGGTGCCAGGGCAGACGTGCAACTTTAAGAGGTGTGTCACTTGTTTTTACTCTTCGGCTACATCGACTAGTGCACGGGACCTAGCGTGCCCGTCGACCACGTGCAAGATGCAGCGATGCTCCAAGCAAGGTACCTGTCCATTTAAAGTATTCTACGCTGACAAGACTGGCGAGAACGGCACCATTGTAAGCGACACAATCACCTTGGGTGCATTCACCGCAGAGGGCGTCTTGTTCGGTAAGATGACTGGAGAATACGGCACAGAAGCGTCCGCATACAAGTCGCTTGGCGTGGATGGCATCCTCGGCATTGCGGGGAAGAGACTGAACTTTATCCCAATGAATGAGCCCACACTGATCGACGTTATTATTGAACAATACAAGCTGCCCAACCTGCTTGGGATCTCAGTCGGTGTGCAGGGCAAAGAGGGCAGCGGCACGCTCACAATAGGAAGCATTAACGATGCTAGGTACCAAGGAGACCTCAAGTGGACAATGATGAATGCTGAGGCGTTCTACGTGGTACGCCCTCGATGTCTGTCTGTGGAAAGCACCGTTGTTGCCGATACTGAGGACAGCTTTGGTCGGTTAACCATCGTTGACACTGGCACCACGTACACCTTCCTCCCAGGGCCTGTGTACATGGAGATCGTGAGCGTCCTGTCAACGAAGTATTCTCACCTTCCGTTCGTGGACCCCACGGCAGAGCAGAGTATCTTCAAACCAGGGATGTGTTTTACCATCAAGGTTACTATGTTTCCTGTCTTGCATTTCACCTTTGTCGATGGTGTCGTGGCGTCTGTCCCCCCCGAGAACTACTTCATCCAAGCGCATCAACATGGCTTGACATATAACTGTTTCGGCATAGCTCCAAGTGACGACGGTAGTTACACGTTCAACGAGCCGTCGCAGACCATCCTCGGTGACTCTTTTATGTCTGCGTTTTACATCGTCTTCAACAGAGACAACAGCTCTATGGGCATCGCGCCTGCCAAGGGCACCAGGGAGGTACCTACCACAAGCGGTGTCTGTGCCCTCGGTAAGCTTGTCATCCCTGCGCCCTCCAATGCCCTGCCCTACATCTCGTTCGCGTGCTTAGGTGTCGGTTTGTTGTACAAGATATGCTTCAGGCGTAAGCACCACAGTGTCCCGATGGCATCTCAAGCCCATCACAAGTCGTATGGTGCGTGCTGACGTTGCTTTAAGCATTTGCTATTCACACAGGGCAAGTAATGAGTTGTTTTATTAAAGTCGCCAAACTAGTTTTTTCGTTTCTTTTTTTTTCAATCTGCCAAAAGCTGTTCAGACACGTAAGGGCGGCAGCATTAATCAAAGGGTCACTGTGAGCTGGGTGGTATATTAACGTTAACACTTGTATTTTAAGGCTTTTGAAGCTGGCGTTTTTAGAGGTCCAATTTGTTTTAAAGCGCCAACACCGGCCTCCTTTAACTCATATATATATATTATAAACCCATGTAGCTCTGTCCACACGCACACAGGTGGTTACACTTTGCTTTAAAAGGAAGAAAGAAAGAAAAGAAAAGATGTCCAGAGCATTCTCGCAGGTTCAGCACAACAGCTTTCTCGACATCTACAGCGACCCTCCCAACGACCATGAGTGGTTGAGGGCGAATAAGATTGTGTGCACCATCGGGCCGAAGACGCAGGATGTCGAGAGCTTGAAAAGCCTAATGAAGGTGGGGCTTGCGGTTGTGAGAAATAATTTCTCGCACGGGACATACGAGTACCACGAGAAGACGATTGCCAACGCACGACAGGCGGCAAAGGAGCTGGGGAAGCATGACATTGCCATTGCTTTGGACACCAAGGGGCCAGAGATCAGGACAGGCAACTTCCCCGGCGGTGAGGTGATGCTGAATGTAGGTGACAAGGTTAAGGTAACAACGGACAGGGAGTACTACGACAAGGGGACCAAAGAGATGTTCTACGTGGACTACACAAACATCACGAAGGTGATGAAGGCAGGGCAGCAAATCTTCATCGACGACGGTCTCCTGTCCTTGAAGGTCGAAGAGGTTGGTGACAACTTCCTGCAATGCGTCGTTGTGAACGCAGCACCCATCAGCAGCCACAAGGGTGTCAATCTACCCAACGTTGCTGTTGACCTTCCCGCCGTCACCGAGAAGGACAAGAAGGACTTGGAGTTCGGTGCCGAACAGGGCGTCGATATGGTGTTCGCGTCATTCATCAGAACAGCAGAGCAGGTGAAGGATGTGAGGGCGGCTTTGGGGGAGAAGGGGAAGAACATTCTTATCATTTCAAAAATTGAGAACCACGAAGGTGTCAGAAACTTCGACGGGATCCTTGCTGAGAGCGACGGCATCATGGTGGCAAGGGGCGACCTGGGTATCGAGATCGCCGCGGAAAAGGTTTTCGTGGCGCAGAAAATGATGATCTCGAAATGCAACATGGCAGGGAAGCCTGTCATCTGCGCCACACAGATGCTTGAGTCCATGACGAAGAACCCAAGGCCCACACGTGCTGAGGTGTCAGACGTTGCGAACGCAGTCTTGGACGGTGCCGACTGCGTGATGCTCAGCGGGGAGACTGCCAAGGGTGCCTACCCTGTGGAGTGCGTCAAGACAATGGCGGACATCTGCCAAGAAGGACAGAACGCGACACAGGAATCCCTCATGTTCACGTCTATCAGACAGCTGCAGCACCAGGTGGAGATCGAGGTATACAACACATGACACGACCTATCGTTCATTGCAACACTCCACAGGAATCCATTGCAGCAAGCAGTGTTAACTCGGCATTCGAGCTTCAGTGCCGCTGCATCATTGTGCTGACCAACTCCGGGAAGACCGCACGTCTCATTGCAAAGTACAGGCCGCCGTGCCCTATTTTCTGTGTCACGAAGAACCCCGAAGTATGCCGCCAAAGAAGAAAGATTACGACTCTTAAATAGACCGCCCGTCAGTTGTCTATCACTCGTGCGTGCTACAGCTACCTGTACACTGGCGAGGAGGACCCTGATAGAATGAAGCGTGTGCAGGCTGCTCTTGATGTATGTTTCTTGCGTTGTATATTAAATAACACCTCTAGGAATTGAAAGCAAAGAATTTCTTGAAGGAGGGCCACAAGGTGATCTTGATTCATGCCGATGCCGGGACTACGGGTATGTACTTTGGGGATGACAGTATGACAAACAATTAGGTTTCGCAAACCAGACGCGTGTGATCGAGATCTAAAAGAAGGGTGGTGTTTTTTTTTTTTTTTTTTCTTGCTCTTTTTTGGGAGATTCCGTTTTTGATTTAAATTTATTTCCCCCACCCCCTTTTATTCGTGCGTGTGGGCGGCTGATAGCCGCCACCATTTCCTCTCTTTGAATTTTTTTGTTTTCTTTTAAAGAAAAGAAAAGAAAGAGTTACCCCCCCCCCCCCCCCCCCCCTGATACAGCCACATGGAAAAAAAAAAGAAAAGAGATACGCCCAAAAGAAGGAAAAAGAAAAAGAAAACTATTACGACCGCATTCGCAACATAAAAATAATTTTAAGGCAAACTGCTCCCTGGAAGACAAATATATAAAAAAAAAAGAAAAGAAGGTGTCTCTACGCTCAGGGCTGCCACCCCCTCCCCTACCATCTCTTTTGCCTTTCTTTCTTCTTGGAGGGCAGGACTCATTTAAAAAAAAAAGAAAACCATCGTATCTTGTATAACAAACAAGGAGGGTGCCACCCTTCTCTGTCTCTACTCTTCTTTCTTAGCTTCTGCTGACTCCTACTTCTCTGGTTGGAGTTTTTTTCTCTTTTCTTTTTTTCCCTGTTTCTTCTCTTTCAGTATTTACGTTAGCCTTTTGGTGATGCTTGTTGGGTAGTTTTCCCATCACCCTCACCTTCACCCTTACCCCCAAGGGAACACACTATGGGCCGGAGAAGTGAGTCGCCAGAAAGGAGAAGACGGCGGCGAAGATCGACATCCACTACAAGCACCTCTACAAGTGACAGCTATGACAGAAGGCGGAGGAGAAGAAGGCGGCGCTCACGATCTCCACGAAAGGAGAAGCCTTCCATGGATATGATAGCAGCGTATGTAGGCTAAGGGGCCATGGGGTCCGAGCCAAGTGCTTAGAAAAAAAAAATAAGAAAACGTAGCGGACCAACAACAGGGAGATGTTATCCACTGCAAAGGAAACGGAACAGCTGGACGAAGAGAAACTCCGGAAGTTCAACCAAGGTGCGTCTCCACTACACCCCCTCTTCATTTTCTCATCTTGACAGGGACATTTGGCTACAGAAGCTCTCTGAAGAAGAAACGACAGGACGAGAAGAAAAAAGAAGAAGAGGCGGCGGCGGCGATGGCGGATGTGATTGGGAAGTTTGGTATGCAACGGAGGCAACTGCAAGCACACGACAGGGGGTGACGAGGATACTAATAGGTTCGTTCAAAGCAGTACGAAGATGGTGAACGGGAGGATGACCGACGAGGGTGGGAAAGGAATGGACTATAAGATGAAACCCAGCGATTGGAGAAGCGACAAAGACCAAGAGAGGGATGTTACAAGAGACAAGGATAGGAACAGGGGCAGAGACAGGGATTGGGATAGGGATAAGGATAGAGATCGGGATAGAAATAGGGTGCGGCACAGCAACACACTTGAGGCCTCCCGGAAGAACTCAAAGTGGAAGAGCCGTGTCGGCAACGCAGACCCGGACAGCTTCGACACGCAGAAGAAGCAAGAGCCCTCTGGTGACTTTGAACCTGTACAGCACGGTGTCGTCCCACAGCAGACCACCACACTGCATTTCGCGCACGTACCTGGCGATCTGACTGCAGAGGACGAGCTTGCTGCGCTTTGCGGGCAATACGGTGCCCTTGGCGGCCTTGCTATCCGCAAGACCCCTAACAACTCCCACGAGGCGAAGGTGACATACATGTTGTGGGAGGACGCTTCGGCAGCCTATAGTGCGCTCTGCACAAAATTCAGTCTTGGGTGGGCACCGCCATCGAAAGTACCTCCTTACCCGTGGTACATCCACCTCACTTTGAGGACGCACGACACGATGCTGCAGAGGTACAACATGCCGAGGGTAAATGTTGACACAAGCATCTCACCAAAGATACGTAAGCTCATTGACATCACTGCCAGATCTGTTGTGAAGCACGGTCCGGAGTTCGAGGAGGCGCTGAAAGGGAGGGAGGCACACAACCCGTGCTTTGCCTTCATGCAGTCACCTTATGACACGGCGGAGCACACGTACTACAGGTGGAGGCTGTTCTCGTTGTACCAGGGCGACAACATGGCACAGTGGAGAACAGTCCCGTTCCAGATGTTCTATGGAGGGGCCGTGTGGACCCCCCCAAGCTGTGGGGAAATGAGGGAAAGAGTGGGAAAAGGCGTCAGCAGTGAGAACCCGCTCAGTGAAGGAGACAAGGCAGCGTTCTTTGACATACTGCGCCAGCTGAAGCCTACGAACGAGTCTATTTGCGCTGCGATGATGTTCTGCATGCAACGAGCGGCTGCGGCTGCAGAGCTTGCGGCTATCTTGGCAGATGCCTTGTCGCTTAAAGAAACCCCGAGCAACATGAAGCTCTCACGCCTGCACCTTCTGTCAGACGTCCTCCACAACTCAGCCTCTCGTGTGCATAGCGCGTCTCTCTTCCGCATCCACTTCCAGCAGAACCTCCCCAGAATCTTCAAAGGCCTCCACGCTACCACTGGTACCGATCCCCTCTTCCGTTCATCTGTCATGTCCCTCCTTCGTATTTGGAGCAAGTATGTTACTCACTGACCCCACTCATCACTACCACAGTTGGCAGGTTTACCCTGAGGATTTCATTGCATCTCTTGCAATGGAGCTAAACTAGACTATTATGAGCTATTTTCTTTTGAGAATACCCCTGAATGGGCAATGCTTCCCCCCCCCCCCCCCCCATCTGCTGTGCTCAAAGAGAAATTTGCCTATTCTTTATCCACAATTTTGTGAATAGAGAAGGAAGACAAGGGAAGAAGTAAGCAGCTGTTCAGAGGTTTTTCTCTATTTGTTTTTAGTTGATCAGGGATCAGAGAAATCAAAACAGGACATCAAGACCAAAAGAAAATGGCGCAACACCATGGCATCCACTTCGGTATGGACATCGACATCCCTGTAGCAGGCACTCCACTGCCGCCCCGCAGTGAGAGAGAGCCCCGCAAGTACCCCTTACTCGACGAGGGGCTGAACACCATGCATGAGCAGGAGCTGGATTTCATTTGCCTTCCTTTGATGAGCGGTCACGGTTTCGAGCCTTTTGGCCGGTCGGCCAGATTGCTGAAAGTGACTTCGTGGTGCTCTATGGTTGTGGGTAAGGTTTCAACCTGGCATGGAAACACAATGCTGGACTACGACAGCGAAGACCCTGTGGTGGCACAGCTCAGTTGTGAGGTGCTCAAGAAGGAGATTGCGTACGCTGCGCACTCCACACTCCCGGCGGTGATGTTGGACTTGCCGAGGAAGCCCTCTCCCAACTTGGCGAGGATCATCATCTCTACGCTGCTAAAGTCACTATACCTCAACATCTGGATCCGCGTGCCCATGATGCTGGAGGACTCCATGGATGAGGAGGACAACAGCGCGTGGCTTGCTTGGAACTCGCTCCGCAGCTTGTGCCACAATCACAACAGGCTCAATGTCATCCTTGAGGTCACGGAGAACCTCCCCAAGAAGGCTATCTGCGAGAGATGGGTCGCCGAACCTGTGAAGGGCCTCATCGTGTCCACCTCGATTTTCGTCTTCGACAATGACTTGAAACTCCCCCAAGCGCACCTTGACTTCCTCATGATGATGCACAAGCACAAGTCGCAGGTTATCTTCACCGGCGATGTCCACCCCCGTATTGCCGCATCGGGGCTCGACTTTCGATACTACAAAAACTACATTGTGAACACCAAGGCGCAGATTAGCTATACCACCCAAGAGCAGGAGGAGATCCCTTACTTCGACTACCTCCAAGCACCTCTGCAGCCACTGATGGACAATCTGGAAAGTCAAACGTACGAGGTTTTTGAGAAGGACCCCATCAAGTATCTGAGGTACCAAGAGGCGACTGCCGCGGCGTTGCTTGACCTGAAGAAACTGATACCGGACAGACCGATAGTGGTGATGGTGGTGGGTGCAGGGAGGGGGCCGCTGGTGAAGCGTGCTCTGATTGCAGCGGATGAAATGGGTGTGGAAGTGAAGATGTATGCTGTGGAGAAGAACCCGAACGCGGTGGTGACATTGAAAGGGATGCTGAGGGAGAAGGACTGGTCGGACAGGGTGGAGATCATCGAGAGTGATATGAGGGTGTGGGAGTCACCTGACAAGGCTGATGTGATGATCAGCGAGCTGCTGGGTTCCTTCGGAGACAACGAGCTGTCGCCTGAGTGCCTTGACGGTGCTGAGAGGTTCCTCAACAAGGACACAGGCATCATGATTCCGGAGTCTTACAGGTCGTACGTTGCACCCCTTCAGAGCCACAAGCTCCACACCGACGTGCTTGCTTATGATGACATTACTCACATTGAAACCGCTTACGTGGTGAAGATTCACTCGGGGTACCTCATCGCCCCCCCGCAGGAATGCTTTGAGTACATTCACCCCAAGCCTCCTCTTCCCTACCCACAGACGAACGACAGGATGCTTTCCCTCAAATTCAAGGTGTGAGCAGCACTCATAACCAGACAACCACACAACAGGTCGAGGACGATGCGCTATGCCATGGCTTCGCTGGGTACTTCCACGCGACGCTCTACAAGGACATCTATATCAGCATGTATGTTCTGGGATTCACGGTTTAACCTCACCACAGCCACCCTGATACCTTCTCCGAAGGCATGTTCAGCTGGTTCCCGATTTACTTCCCCATAAAGACCCCTATGCTGCTTCGCAAGGGGGACGAGCTCACCGTTGTGTACTGGAGAGTTACGGGCAACGGAAAGGTATAGTTTTAGTTTTTTGTATCTATCATTTTTTTTTATCCAGGTGTGGTATGAGTGGTGTGTCTCCACCCCCAACCCATCCCCCGTGCACAACCCTAATGGGAGAAGCTACTGGGTTGGGCTCTGAAAACGTTGATCAGCAGGGGAATGAACCGCCTCTTACAGTGTGGGGCCAGAACTGTGTTTATTTTTCTTATTTTGCCCTTTTTCTATTAAGAAAGGGTTAGTAATTGCGAGGGGTTCTTATTGTCCCCCAGTTTAGCAGCCTTCGGAAATACCGTCAGAAGTTCTTAAATGGGTAGAGAAGAAGATGTCGCGGTGCTGAACGAGGCCTTTGGTCTGGATGGTGTTTTTGTGCGCGTGAACCCTTCTTTGTGGGGCAGGACTATGTATATTGTAAAGGAAGAGGAGACGCAATGGATGTACAAGCTAACTAACAGATGTTACACGAGAGAGACGTTGGAAAACGCTTGCGCTACTTCCAGCGGTGCGCCTGCGGCGGGGGGCGTCAGTACAAGTGAATACCGAAAGACGAGAGATGGCCATTACACCCATAGCCTCAACAGTCATTACTGGATATGCATTGCGTACTGTACCGGGGCGACGGACATAGAGCACTCCTCGGCGGGAAGAGAGAACAAACGTCTCAACCTCGCGAGGGCGATAGGCAGGATGCATGCGCTGCCAGTCGAACAGCTGTCCTCGCCTTCCTTTCAGGACCCGCCTGAGATCTGGTGCACTCTCGACACCAACGGAGTGTGGGACTTCATCGGGACGACCGAGGCACGCCTCTTAAGCTGCGGAGAGGAGATACCAATCTCAGCCGGCGTGCTCAACTTCGTATCCAAAGAAAGAGGTTCCCGTATAGACGCGCTGCCCAAGCGGGCCTCCACAGGCGACATGCAGATCAAGAACGTTCTCTGTGAAGTGAACGGCGAGCCTGACGCTTGCATGCTCATTAACACTGAAATAATGATCCCCATGCCAAGGATGTGGGATGTTTTGTGGCTGCTGATGCTGAACGACGCTGCAGCGGGTGTGCAGGACAACGGTTTCCTCGATGCCACGGCACCGCAGACGTGGGTCAATGATTTTGCCTATGCGCTTGTAGTATACCAAGAGTACTCGGGCATGTGCTTCACAGAGGAAGAAGTCTTTCTCTTCCACAATATGCTTCAGGTAAAGATTGCTCAGATAGCATACGTTCTCACCGACCTGTGTCCTGTGCTCACAAAGGTTTTTTGGGCAGCGCACAACAACAGAGAGAAGTTGAGAGAGATATTCAGTTCGTGTGCAAAGACAGGTGTACCTCCACCCGTTCCTCTTATAGAGGGCCGCGCTGAAGCACCGCGCTATGAGAACTTGGTGAAGGCTTTAGAAGAGAAAGACTTGTCAGTGAAGGTACCACTTTTGTTGCATTTCAATGGAACTTTCATGCCGGTCCATGTTGGGCACATTGAAACGGCCCTCGTGGCAGCCAAGCACGCGGAGCGGACTTTTGGTGGGACAGTAGTAGGAGTCATGTTCTCAGTGTGCTGTGCTGAGCATGCTCTGTCGAAAGACCGTGGTGCATCAGAATCATTGGTTCGTTTGAGGCCTGCTTTGATGCATATGGCCATTCATAGCAAGCTGAAAGAAGCAGACGATCTGCGAGAATACAACCCCTTCGTTGACACTTATGAGCTGGACCACTGCTACCCCGGTGACCTGAGCAGGGTCGCTGTATGCTGCAAAAGGTTTCGGGAGATGACAAACGGGAGGGGTCTAGTGTGCATGGTTGCCGGGTACGACTTTGCAGGGTGCCACTTGCCTTGGGTAGGTGGTTACCTGGATGTTGACGATTCCGTTCGGGCTGTAGTGTCGTTGAGGGAGCCGGGTATGGCAGTGCCACCAACCACGTCATTCGGTATTCCAAGCACACAGTTTTTTAAGCAGTCCAAACTAACTACGTTTCCCCTTCCCACTATGCGTAGTTCTACCCAGGTGCGCAGCAGCCAGGATGCAGTGACCACTGGAGGGATCTTTTCTGTAGGTGCTAGCCTCCAACACTTATGTTAATTGATCTTATTGGCTGTTGGAGAAGCTCTAGATAATTCTTCTCTTTTAATGAACTTCAAGGGAATACACAATAACCATGGCCACACCGCGTATGAGCAACCTGATGGACTACGTCAGGGATACGGAGAGAAGCGTGGGCAGGAGCCTCCGACGTGCGTACGAGTCCAGCGACGACGAGTACCAACCTCACTCTTCAAAGTTGAGGAAGTACGCAAAGAACAACACGTACAGGAGCAGCAAGAGGCGCAGACGCGAAAGGGAATCCATTACAGAGAACAGAGTATTGGGCGACGCTTCGCTAAAGGAGGAACTCAGGCCTCACAGGGTGGCGATGAGCCAGTGGTACATTGACCAGGCCGTAGGGAACGATCCGAGGGTGGGCAGCATCGAGAAGCTCTTCGGCTACATGAGGGACATGGGCTATGATGGGTGCGAGATCACTGCAGAGTGCTTTCAAAAGAAGTACTTCTACGGAACCTCCCTTGAGGATACTGCAAGGAAGGTGCGCGAGGTGGCCGACCAGTATGGGATGAAGATATTCGGCTCCTTGTACCACTCCCTCGAGTGGCAGTGGAAGGATGAAGTTGCGTATGTGGACTACATCAAGGAGCAGATGGCTGCCGACAAGATCCTTGGTTCGGAGTATGCGACATATCAGATCTTCCTTAGTGACGAACACGTGGGTTGCGGGTCGGACTACACTGACGACGATGCGTACATGGCGGAGTGCACACGCAGGATCGAATTCCTGAAGAGGATGACGCACGAGGCAGGGATGAACTTCTACGTGGAGACGCACGTCGATAGGATCACGCAGGACCCCCGTGCTGTGTGCAGGTTCCTTGATGAGACGGACTTCGAGATGAACGGCGACCTCGCACACTACATCACACTGGGGATCAGGGGCGGGAAGTCCCTGGACAGAGTGCTCTCGACCATCAACCACCTGCACGTGCGCATGGCTAGGATGTTCGGTGACATCTCTGTAGGTCCGGAGGACCCTGAGCAAGACTGGGATGATAGGGTATGCTTGTAATCAAATCTAAAGCAACACAGGGCGTCACGTGGGGTCACTTTGCTTACGCCATCCCCGCCATGAGGGGTGGTCTGTCCTCGCGTGTTCTCGTCGAAGAAACAGGTCCCCTCCACACTGTGGACGATGCCATTGCAGCAGGTGCGAAGCTAATCCCGTTGCTGCGCGCTATGGCTAAGTGGTGCGACAACGAAGCCAGGGGTCATCCCAACCCTTCCTTGGTTTCTCCCTCCGACCTCCGCCCCTTTGCGAAGACCGAGAAGCCCGTTCTCACACAGTGACACTAACACGGCTTTGCACCTTACATATATTTTAACTTCTCAAGGTAATATAAACAAAAGCTCACTGAAGGACAACCAGACACGACGGGGACATGTTCTCGGTCCGTGTTTTTTGTTATACAGTATTCATTTTGGTAACTTAACACCCAGTCTACCTCTGCTACTTGCTCAAAGGAAGGGTTGAGGTAGTCGGGCGGGGTGGGGGCGTTTGTAACGCGACGTAACACACGTAATTTCTTTTTGTAGTAGGGTCGTTGCTAAACACTTCTTCCCATGACGGTGGTTTTTATTTGTCTATTTTTGTTTAATCCCATCGCAAGCTCACGCAATAGGTAGGTAGGCAAGAAGACCTCGGGATGGATGGAATGCCAACGATGGTTGTGTTTGACTTAGATGCGTGTCTGTGGGACCCTGAGGTGTATCTCCTGGACAGGAAGCCCAGCACGCCTGTGAAGCGCGACGGGCGTGTAGTGGGTGCGAGCGATGGGTCGCAGACAGTGACACTGCACCCAGGTGCGGTGGTGGCGTTGAACGAGCTGCAAGAGATGCCAGACGTAAAGGTGGCTGCTGCCAGCACCAGCCTGAACCCCTCGTACTCGTATGAATGTTTGAGGCTCATCGAGGTAGCCCCTGGTGTGTCGGCACAGAGTTGCTTTGATTACCTTCAAATCGGCAGATCTGGGAAGCTCACAACACGAAAAACCACTCACTTCAAGTTCCTGCAGCAGGAGTCAGGTGTCTCCTACTCCGAGATGCTCTTCTTCGACGACTGCGGATGGGATGACCATGTCGGCGACCTGCAGCGTACCCTGGGCGTCACAGGGCACAGGACGCCCAACGGTCTCCAAGTATCAGACTGGCGGGAGGGGCTCCGGAAGTTCAGAGCCAGCAAGCAGTGATCCCGACCCCATTAGTATTAGTAAGCCCTCCCATTACTGGGGCGTATATTTTCTATTTCTTAGGTAATTTGTTTTCAACCCCCTCTAGAAGCGCTTTTATTAGAGAAAATGAGTATAAGACGCGTTGTGGTGTTGCTGGGGGTGCTGTGCCTTGTGCAGTCGCTGACGGTAAAGGTGGAGCCGAAGACAGAAGAGTGCTTCAGGGAGGATGTGAAGAGCGGGTCACCCATGACGATGATCTTCCAGGTGACGGCTGGCGGCCAGCTGGACATCGATGCGGCGGTGTATGACCCAAGGGGGCAGGTGGTGCAGTCGTGGAATAAGGCAACAGACGGGAGGCACCACTGGACAGCAGGGATGACGGGGAACTACAAGATCTGCTTCAGCAACACAATGGCAAGGTGGACTCCTAAGTGGGTGTCCTTTTACATTACAAAGACGGAGAGCTCCAACAGTGCGAAGCTGGAGCACCTTGACCCAATTGAGAAGACAATTGTCCACCTCACACAAGGTCTCACAGACCTCCAAGAAGAGCAGCGACAGCTGCGAGCCGTTGAGAAGCTTCACCGTGACACTATCGAAGCCACCAACTCCCGCATCCTCTACTGGTCCTGCTTCGAGGCTTGCATTCTCGTTGTCATGGGTTTGTTTCAGGTATGTTAACACTGTAGACAATACACCACAATGCAGGTCTACTACTTGAAACGTTTCCTAGAGGTTAAGTCATCGATCTAGGTGGTGAAAGTGTGTTTTTTTTTTATTGTTCCCGGCGCTTTATTTTGTTTAACTGCTCTTCTTTTATTTATTATTATTTTTTTTTGAGGAACATGAAAAAGAGAACAAATAATAAATTTAAAAAAAAAGGAAAGGGAAACCATTTAGTTTATACAAGGAGACGGATATACGACCATTTTTAGCAAGAAATGAGTGTATTTTTTTTTTGATTATTTTTTTTCCCCTCAAAGAGAGACTTTTTTATTCTTTTTTTTTATTCTTTGTTTTAACAAGTAAATAAAAAGGAACTGGTAATTCCTTGATGGTGCCCCCTTTCCGAAGGTCGTTGCATGTGGGCAGCACTTTCCCAGCAGAGCGGGTCAAGAGTGTATTATTTTACTTTACTTTTTCGTTTTTTTTTTTTTTTTTTTTTTTTTTTGCTTTTCTTTCTATTTTTGATTGTTCTTCGACATGCTGAGCATTTTCTATTATTTTTCGTGATTGTGTAGTAAGAAGAAAACAGGCTGCTGGGAACAGTCAGTAGATGCCGTTCACAAAAACAGTAAAAGAAGTGAAGAGGGGTCCCTGTGGAGAGCCCGTGGAAGCTATTGTGAAAGAAGATGAGTGTGAGGAAATCGAGCGGCTCAAGGAGTGTAAGTTCTGCAAGCCTTTGGTGACGAGGCCTACCAGCAGCGTGAGTTGCGTGTTCGCGTTGAACGGAAGGGGCGACGTACTCCTGCACCACATCTACCAGCCGAGGCATTGCAGGGAGAAGTATGTAGGCAGGTTTTTTGAGTGGTGGAAAGAATCGACTGAAGACAAGACGCCAGTGATGCGTCTTGAGGACGTGAACTACTTCTGGATACAACGGGAAGCGATCCTCATGGTGGGCTACACGCCCCGAAACGTGTCCAGCAGCCTTGTACTGGAGCTCCTCTTTGCTTTGGTGCGTCTCTTCGGCGATTTTATAGGCGAGTTCAGCGAGTGCGCCCTGCTGAGGAACCAAGAGCTTGTTTACGAGATCCTTACAGAAGTTGCGGAGGACGGCATCCCCCAGTCCACGGACCCCGCCTACCTGAAGCCCTACATAGAGGACCTTCCCGTTGAGGCACCTGTCGACCTCCCTGAAGAACAAGAGCTCACAGCACTGCAAGCTATCACAAACACCGCTGTTTCCTACACCGGTTGGGTAGGCAGCACTGCCCTAAGCTACACACCCCTACCCCAGCTTGCTGAAGCGACAGGCATCGACAAGCTTCTAGCCCCAAAGACAAAACATCCACATGCAGTGCAGCCTAAGAAGAAGGCCCTCCTCGACAAGCGGATAGGCATCACGCACAAGAACAGCCAGATGTTCCTTGACGTGGTGGAGGAGGTGAGCGCCTCGTGGGACGTGGACACGGCAGGTGAGATGCACAATCTGAAGGAAGAAGTCTTAGGGAACATCTTCCTGAAGAACTACATCCCGGGCGTGCCCTCTGTGGAGATAGCCCTCAATAACAACCTGCATGTAGAGGGGCTCGACACGAGCATCCCGAAGGGCGATGCTGTACGGTTGAAGCAGTGCGGCTTCCACAGTTCAGTGCACACAACAGAATGGGCAGCGTTCAAGGGGCTGAATCTGAAAGCGCCTGAAGGCGAAACGAAAGTGATGAGCTACAGGTGCTGCGGCAACATAAGACACCCCTTTAAACTGTTCTCGTACGTGCAGCAGGTCTCGGCGTACAGCTATGAGGTGGTGCTGAAGCTTCGGAGTGAGTTACACGAGGGCACGGAGGGCAAGGTCATCGTGCAATGCAAGATGCTGCCTCAGTCCGCCGCTGCTACCTTCAGGTACGGGACGGTTAAGCTCAGCAGCACACACGAGTCTCAGGAATGCGAGTTCTCTCCCTCGTCGTGCATGCTGCGGTGGACCTGCAGCGTCGGCCCATCGACAGAGTACGTGGTGCGCGTCAAAGTGAATACCATGACCGCTCTCATTCCTCCCTTACACCTCACATCTGCCCAGCTGTCTTATGAAGTAATAAGTTACACCTCTTCCCATCTTGCTATCCAATACGTTCGACTTGCCAAAGACCGTAGCTTCTACCGCCCTGAGCAGTATCTGAGGTACACAACGAAGAGTAGTTGCTCGGTAGTTAATTTTGTCCAATAGTATTTTGCTCCTTTTGACGATTTCTGTCCCGCCCCACACACACATGCAGGCATCATGCGGCTCGATGGGACATCGCCTGTCATGCGTCTGGCTCATAAGCCGGAGGTGTGCACCATGAATGACGAGTGTGGTGACCTGTGCAGAGGTGTCAGTGTGATGTTGCCGAGCCCTGTGCTCTCCTCGCCTGCAAGGCTTGGTTCGCCGATGCTGCACCGAAAGATATCGGGGTTCCGGATGAAAGGCGTACCTAAGATAAATGAGAATATCAGGAGTAAGTTCGAAGATCGAGCTTGTGAGGACGAAGAGGCAATTGAAGGGGTGTGCCTGAAGCCGTGGGCACGAGCGATGATGCGGGATAGGGATTACGGGGGGGGGAACATCGAGGTGATATCGTCGACTGTAGTGCTGTCGGAGAATATCGTGCTGAAGGTTGTGAAGAAGATGGAGGCAGCACTTATGAAGGAGCTGAATAAAATACTGGGGTCTCGAGTGCCCACGATGATCACTACGATCCCAGTAAACGAGGTGTTTGAGGAGGCGCCTGCATGGGCAGAGGTGGCCATGCTGTATCACAAGACAAAGGGTGAGGTCGGGAAAGACCTTCTGGTGCGCCTAATGCGGGAGTGGAAAGAGGAGAAGTGTCCGCAGAAGCTCGAGGAGCTGGTGGACGTCGTGCGGAACGTAGTGACCGCCGCACGCGACTTGTACGCGGCAGGCGTCGTGCACCAGGACTTGTGGTCTGGGAACCTCGTCGTGACCACCGACGGACTGGTGAGCTTCCTCGATGTAGGCGATTGTGCAGAGGCGACACCCTCCTCGTTCCTTGCATCTCTTGGCGGCCTTTTTGTTTCCATTGAAGGCATCCTCCTTGGCGTCCTCCTCAACAACGACGACAGCACCTCTTTCTCCCTCAAGGACCTCTGGCAGGCCTTCCCCCACCCCTGGTGGGTGCACACACATTGGGTGCCTCCCTACATGCTCAACGACGCCGAAAAGATAAATGACGTGAAGGTGGTCATGGAGAAGCTGCTGGGCGAGGTGACGCAGGACGTCATCAAGGTTGGAATGATCGCGCACCTTGAGCGGTTTATAGGTGGAACTCACCCGCTGACCCGAAGCCTGCAAATGGCACACCTGACGGGGAAGCAGCGATTCATGAGCGTGAAGCGGGCGGCTGTTGAGAGTGAGATGATGGAGAAGGGCGATGTGGAGCAGTGCATCAGAGGTGTGAGGGGGAAGGGCTTCTGGACGTTGCTGCGACAGGAGGTAGGAAAGAGTGTGGCAGGCGAGATCCAGTCGGGGGTAGTTAGGAGAGTGACCCCTCCACAGATGATGGGGTGTGGGCAGGGACCTTCGTACTTGCCACCAGCGCAGTACCCGCACCCGTATGGTGTCATCAACCTGCACCCTACGTACGACCCCTTGCCGCCTGCAGTTGATTCGCGCTCGGCAGACGCAGTAGCCAGCCTCCTCACACTCGAGCAGATGACACTCTGTGGCGAGCTCCCTGACCACGTCATCAGCACACTCGAGAAATGGTGCTCTTTTTACGGCATCGCATTCAAAGGCTACCAGTCGATGAACGACTGAGGTGGCTAATAATAACTGTATTTAGATGTGCCTTCATCTCACCCTCCTTTTTAAATTTATTTTACTTTATCAGATCACGAGACAATACGATGTCGTCCCTCGCGGAGGGGGTGCAATAGACGATGCTGAAAGAGCTACTTAGAAATAGAAAAGAGAAGGATCAAGAGGCCAGGATATTATTAAAAGAATATAGTATTCCCTTCGTTCTCTTCAGGAAAAAATGAGTGTCAGAAGGTAAGTGGTAAGTGTTTTTTAAAGGAAGAAAAGATCCCCCCCACCCCCACCCCCGTTGACACCAGGCGGCTGGTCACAAAGGCTAAGTCGACATTTTTTTTCCGAGCACAGGTCGGCTTCAAGCCTTTGTGTCATGCCGCTACTTTAAGCTAAGGTCACAAACGACTACACCGGACCCCATTTCCAGTACGAACAGTGGTCCATCGATGATCGTTACTTTTCTTTTTTAAAACGCAAAGCGGTGCTATACACCCCTCAACTCCCCACTCTTGTTGCTTGACTTCCCTTGCCTTTTTTTTTTCTTCTCCCCGAGATTTTCTTTTCCTGCTGCCCTGCCACCTTCTGTTCTGACATTGACGTACGTGCACTCATCCCTGTCGGTCCTCTACCTGTTTTTTCATTTTCTTTTTTGTCTTTCGCCACGCGAGGTGGCCTTCCTTCACCTTGTGGCAAGCTTCACGATGACAGAAAAAGAGAAAAATGAGTGAGGAAAGATAAATAAAAGAAAACAAAAAAAAAGAAAAACAGGAATAAATGAGAAATGATTGTTTTGTAACCGTTTTCACTTTAGATTTCATCCCTTTATCTTATTTTCTCTCTTCCCCCTCCCCCTTCCCCTCCCCTCCACCCCAATGCATATATTAATAATGCGGTCCCTTCCCGCTATTCACAGCAGTGTCCTACGCGTTGCAAGTAGATGAGGACGTGTAACGTGGAAATGGTACCATGTAACAAGAGGAGATTAGGGCCGGGGGGGGGGCGGCGGGTGGTGAAAGAAGAATGAGAGGGAAAAGAAAGAGAAAGAAAAGAAATGTATTTTTTATTTGGTGGGTCGTTGCTAGCACTTCTTCCCCGTCATTGTGAGTTTTCTTTCTCTTTTTTTTTTTTCCCCCTTCTTCATTTCTCTTTCTTCTATCCAACACCTGCCGCCCCTCCCCCTTAGCCCGTTGTTCCAAAGAAAATGACTTTAAAGAACCAATAATCGGAAATTTAAAAAAAAAATAAAAAAATATTTAAGATCAGCCATATCGTTCTTCCTCGCAGAAGGGAGGAACCCAGGGAGGGGAGGGGAGTGTTAGAATAATTTGTTCGAAATGAATCGCGGTTCCAGAAGGGACCCCCCCCCCCCCCCCCCCCTCGTGTATTTAAAAAAGAAATCATCATTTTCCTTTTCCCTGCCTTGAGCTTTGTACCGTTGTCCTCCTCATATCAGTACCATCCTCCCACCCCCCACCCCTTCTTTCTCTTTTACTTTTCAAGAGGAGCCCACTGCATAAGTTTATTGAATTAAACGGTGAGCACCCGCGCACCGAAATTTATCAAATTTGTTGTTGTTTCCTCTTTCTGGTTTTGGCTGCGTGCAGTGGGCGGTGGGAACGCTGTATCTGCGGTCGAGCTGGATCTACACGAAGAAAGACGTTGGGGGTCCCGCAATAGACTTCGACAACAGGATAGGTGTGTTAAACACAACTCAGCGCAGCCAACGCTGGCTTTGATAGATGGGCCCTGTTGCCCGGGATGGGATGACGGCCAAGCGTTGCTAGTTTCTTCGTTGTCTTCCGCTGCTGAATGGAATAGATGCAGGTAGAAAATGAGAACAAGGGGCGTCTCACAAAGACTTCCTTTAACTCATATATCTTTTTATTAGATACAGGACGTTGGCAACACGTTAAGGGTTACGAGCTTTAGTATCAGCTTTTTTTCTTTTCTTCAAAGCTTGTCAAGGTTCCCACCCTTGCAACGAACAAACAACAGCCACTTCCTTCCTGTTGCGTTTTTTTTTTTCTTTTATAATTTTCTCGTTCAAGATCCTGGTGTTCTTAAAAAATACAGGGTTTCTTTTTTATTCGTTTTTTTCACACCTTTCCTCCTTATCTTCTCTTTCCCTCCTCCCAATGGTACAACTATTATTCTTTATTGTTGAATACTGAACGGAAAGGGGAGGGCAGAGATACACATACAGGAGGTAGTGGGGCGAGAAAAGAAGAAGAAAAAGGAAGAAAGAAAAGTGAGGTAAATAAAAAGAGAATAAAAAGATGTCGCGCTTGCAAGTTAGCACAGAAGTAGTTAATGTATGCAAAAGATAGAATTAAACAGAAAAGAAGAAGCAAAAAAACCAAACACACGACAGCAATCCGAATTACAGAAGGATCCATGGTACAACCGGAATATGTTGGGGCATGTGGAATGCCGGTTGTGTTCTACTACACATCAAACGGACAGCAACTACATGGCGCACGCACAGGTATGCTTTTTTTTTTTTTTTTTTTTTTTTTTTTTTTTTTTTTTTTTTTTTTTTTTTTTTTTTTTTTTTTACTTTAACTTGTTTTTCCTTCACAGGGTAAGAGACATCAGACAAATTTACTACGAAGAGAGGAGAACAAGAAGGGTCCGGTGATGCCTGCTTTGACCACGAAGAAGGTTGCAGTGGCGAAAACAGTGAAAATCGGAAGGCCAGGGTACCAAGTGCAAAGGAAGCGCAACCCCACCAACAACCAGAGGATACTAAACTTCCAGGTCCACTACCCCGAGATCCAGGAAGGGGTGAAGCCGAGACACCGCTTCATGTCGTGCTACGAGCAGAAGAAGGAAGTACCGAATCCCAGCTACCAGTACATCCTCTTTGCGGCAGAGCCTTACGAGACCGTTGGCTTTAAGATCCCATCAGATGACATAGACACTGACGCCGACACCTTCTTCACCACCTGGGACAAAGAAAAGCAGATCTTCACACTCGAACTTGCCTTCAGCCTTAAGAAAGGTCCCCCTCGGGCGTAAGCATCATAGTGTAGTCCTAACCACATACACCTTGCAGAGTGTTGACAATAATCTCATCAGAACAGCACACAACACACACATATGGGGGGCGGGATGACAAATGAGCAGAAGCAGTTGAGGATTGCTGCCTTGCAAGAGCGCTTAAAAATAGCTAGAGACACAAAGGAGCAAGCGGAGAAGGAGACAACAGAGCTGTCAGCGTCGATTAAAAAGGCGAACTCTGAGGTGAGCAAGAAGAATGACGAGGTAAAGAAGCTGAAGATGTTCAAAATAAGGCTGCAGCAGAGCGTTGAGAACGAAGAGGACTACATTACAAACAACCTAACGAAGAGGCTGGACGCTCTGCAGAAGGAGAAGGAGGCGCTGTTAACGCAGGCGCAGAAGGAAGAGGAATTCATTTCAAACACGCTGCAGAAGAAGCTGAAGGGCTTGAAACAGGAGAAGATAGATGCGGAGAACAGACTCGAACAAGAACAAGAGTACATTGTGAACAAGCTGCAACAGGAGCTCATGAAGGTCAGTGATGAGAGGTCGCAGCTACATGGGAAGCTGCACAGTTCAAGGGGGAATTTATTGCAGCAGCTGAGTGAGCAGGCGGCACAGCAGGGTGCAAACGGAGAAGACCCGAGCACCATAGACGAGCTGACGTCAGAGATCAGCAGGCTTCTGGACGAACACAAAAATGCGGAGGCGCGGCTGCGGGCAAACGACAGCGAACGGAAGAAACTACACACCATGCTGGAAACCCTGCAGAAGGAGAGTAAGAGCAGAGAACGGGAACAGCATGCGTTGAAGAGCGAGCTGGAAAGGGTGACTGAAGAGAGGAAGAATTTGTTCATCGCTGCCGAGCAGGTCTTAGAGAAAAAGATCAACAGCACGCTGCGCAACAAGAAGAGGAGGCCGGGGTGCAGGTTGAGGTCAGCCTCTGAGCTGTCCGACTCGCTAAGCTCCAGCCTCTGCTCTTCTTCCGCGATCTCGACTCCCAAGCTGTACGACCAGCACTCTATCTCCTCTGCGTCCACGTCCGTAAGCGACAAAAGGCGTTCCTCTTCTGTACCTCTGTGCCGCTCGCCCACACAACAGTACAGCACAGTGCCTGTCCCGCACTACTCGTCTACTTTTCTCCCTCCCACTACACCCACCCTCCAGCCCGCGAAGCAACGCATTACAACCCCTGGTTTCGTCACACCTTTGTAACCTCAGTTTATCTGTTGTTACATGCTGGCCTCCTGTCTATCAGGTCATGGGGACGGTTTTACTTCCCTCCATACCTTCGAATGCACAAGGCATATCCCGCTCCCTTTCCTATACCCCCCCTTTTTTTTAAATTATCCTTTGGTTTCTGTTACTTTCCTCTTACTCACCAACCATTACTATTTTTGCTTTTTTTCCATATCCCTGTTTCATACTCCACTCCCATGGCCGCGAGCTATGGCGGCAGGACCCCCATGTCCACTCATTCCTTTCCCTTCGGCCACGCTTAGTGTTGACACACAGGTTGGTGCAGCCTTGCTTATACACAGGCTGTCTAGCTTGACAGACCTGACTCTTGGCAGCGTCATCTATTAGTGTAGTGATGTCATTATTTTCAAGATATGAATACCATTCCATCATTATACAGACAGGCAAACATGGGGTGCTGCGGCAGCAGTGAGAAACCTGTGACTCAGGGACATGAGCCCACAAAGGCATCGTCACCTACATCACCCAGGGCGTCACCTGGTGGGTCCCCGAAAAGCAGCACACATAAGAAGCAGGCTGAACTCAAATCAGGTGTATCGAGCCCAACCCACAACGGTGAGTCAAACTGGAAGAGGGCATCAAGGCAGCATTCTCAGCATGACATTTCAGGACCCCACCACACTTATCACACAAAGCCGCCGATCGAATGGAGGGACTGGAACCATGCGTTCGCAAAGAAATACGACATCAAGTACGAGATCGGGAAGGGCGCATACGGCTCGGTGTGGAGGGCCTCGCATATCGAGAGCCATGCGAAGGAAGGGCACGTGCACGCTGTTGCAGCGAAGGTAGTTTCAAGAAAGGAAACTGACGACTTCGGATGGACGATGGCCCTCTCAGAGATGGAGATCATCAGGTCTCTGTCGCACCCAAACATCGTGGGATTCAGGGACTCCTTCGTCTCGAATAACTACATCATCACAATTATGGAGATGTGCAGAGGAGGCGAGCTGCTGTGCTCAGTCTCCGAACACGTTCAGATCTACACAGAGAACATCGTGATGCGCATCATGACTAACGTGTTGGACGGCTTGGCACACATGCATGAAATGGGTGTCTGCCACAGAGATCTGAAACCTGCAAACTTACTCATCAAAAAGAAGCTCCGTCACCAGGAGGCTAGTCTCTTGGAGAAGGTTCGTCACGAACTGGAGGAGAAGCAGCACGAGACAGAGCACCCCAAACACCACCGTCCTGCTTTCCAGAGCATTGGGTCCTCTGGCAGGCACTCGTCCATAGACATGAAGTCTCCCGTGTTCCACAATATTTCAGGCAACCATTCAAGCAACTTCGCCAGCGTCTCGTCTCTCCGTGAAAGTGAGATCGCTGAGTACTGCAGTGACGATGTTGTGTCACACCTCTCAAGCAGTGTTGCCATCTGCGACTTTGGCATGGCTGTACGCTTTGTGCGAGGCGAGCCCTTCCCTTCGGTGTGCGGGTTGGTAGGGTCACCCATCTACTGCCCCCCAGAACTGCTGTGCTTGATGCTGAAGGATGGGAAGGGTGTGATGGCCCCCCTGTCTGAAACCCTCAAGGGTATCTACGAGGATGTCGAGACTTACAACGAGACGTGCGACATCTGGTCCATCGGCATCGTCACGTACATCCTGCTCGTCGGGTACCACCCCTTCATGCAGGAGAAGACCGTGACCAACCTGAGCGAGATCATGAACTCCATCATCGTGGAGGACATCACCTTCACCGAGGCTGCGTGGGATAACATCTCAGACGATGCGAAGGACTTCGTGAAGCTGTGCTTGGAGAGGGACTACGAGAAGAGGATCGACGCGAAAAGTCTTCAGGAGCACAGATGGCTAAAGGGTGAGGGCAACGACGTGAGGCTGCGTCTCCCTGTGGAGCACCATCACAACCCGCTCGAGATGAAGATCTCTCTGGCGCTGAAGACAGGCGAGACGTTCGGTGTGACACTGGACAAGGACATGAAGGTCACATACGTGAGGCCAGGTAGTGCTGCATCGAGGAGTGGAGTGGAGGAAGGGATGGCGTTGTTAGGGTTGGTGGGGAGGGAACGGCAGCTGAGTATAGAGGAGGTGGACCAGGCCCTGCACTGCGATGGCGGGGCCTCGATAAAACTACAGGCAGGGACAGGGGGCCCTGTTCATAGCCCGATCAGGAGGCTTGTCGAAGCACAAGGAGTGGACTGCAACACGCCCCGTGAGTCGAATCACCCAGGGCTGGCACTGCTGCGACTGGTTATACAAGAGAGGGAAGAGTCGAGGTGGATGGGGCCTGGGCAGAGCATCTCGTGGGACGAGAAGTCGTTGAAAGCGTCGAATGAGATCATGATGACGATAGAGTCATCGCTGGACTCACGGGACGGAAGGAACAAGACGGCACTGCAGAGGCTGATGACGGACCTGAAGGACCACCACCCGGAGCATGTGTGGTTCGTGCTGCATGACAGCGCTGACGAGCTGGATGACTATGTGAACCAGCTGGAGGCTCATGATTCTTTCCACTTGAGGTTCTCTATAGGGCCTAGAGGGTTCCTTGTGATCGGAGGACATGGGAGCAGGGACAGGGTCTCCGTTGACTCACGGCCCAACATGAGTGGGAAGGAGATGAAGGAATTCAGAATCGAGGGCACGAACCTCCCTGGCAAGATCATCCAGCAATTGTTCTCACAAATCACGACCGAGGGCATCGACATTGTCTGGGTCACGCGGTTCATGACGGAGCACTACCCTGAGTACACATGGATCATCTCACTCGGCTCCATCCTCGGCGAATCCGGCTGCACCGCCCCCTGCGAGCCGTACCTCAACCTCATCTACCAACATCACATGATCCACTGCTATGGCTTCCGGACAAAGTACCTTCGCCTAAAGGTCTAAGAGAGTACAAATAGGATTTTTTTTTTAAAGAACTGTTTTTGTTTTTGCTTTTTTATTTGATCAAGTGGTTTTTTCAGGCGTCCTGCCACATACCGCAGGTACCCTTAAATGTCTCTTTTTTTCTTTTTTCTTTTTTTTTTCTCCCCCCCTTTCTTCCCCTTTATCTCCGGTTTACCTTTTTCTTTTTTTTGACATCGACAAGAAGGCGGTGAGGATCAAGCGGATCCTGGATACGCTGCAAGCGACATGGATGAGGGAGAAGAGGAGACGCGCTTTTCCGGCGCAGTCATGCAAGAACGTGAGATCACTACGATCCATTGGCCGCGACCACGTCGTTGGCTTTGATAGGAGGGCCCTGTTTGCATCGGGGCTGACGGCGACCAAGCTGAAAGGACTGAGAGAAGATTACCGGAAAGAAAGGATTGGAAGATATAAACGAGAGCTAGGCACTACGGTGGGTAGCAGGGAACGACCCCAAAAGGGGAGCATCATAAGGTAGGCACGCCACCGCGGCGGGCCGTTGCTAACCACTTCGTTCCTATCATAGTGAATTTTTTTTTTTGGGAGAGTTTCTGAACAGGGGGTCTAGGCTGATCTTAAAGTTGTTTCATAAAAGAACCGGCACCAAGACACAAGTTTGACACCCTATTCAGAAGATGAGCCCATTTTTTTTTATTCTACAATGCTGTTTTCCAAGAGAAAGAACAAAAAAAAAGAAAAGAATGCAAAAGGAAAAAGAAGAATTTGAGGGTGGGGGGGGTGTTTTTTTTTGAGGGGTGTTCACACACTTTGCACTTTTGCTGAACCAAAGATTTCCCCCCCCCCTAAAAAAGAAGTTTTTTAAAGAAAACCCAGCTGGTGAGAACGCGTGAGAACGGGAGGTCTCGCAAGGGACCCCCTTCATGATGGTTTTTTTTCTCATCTCCCCCCCCCCCCCCCCCCCTGGGTTCTTTCTCTAGCGACTCTGGCGTCTGTAGCGATAAAGTGGCCTCCTGATCCTCTTCTCTTTTTTTTTTTATATTACAATAAAAGACAACAGAACAGCAGAACGCTGGAACAAAAGGGAATCTTGAGATCTCTTCCCCGACCCTTAAATAGGTGTACTGTCGTTTAGGGTACGTATTTACCTTCGTGGGGACATACATCTGCCCGAGACGGAAATGTTTCCCGGTTTATAAACTACTCCCAGGTTTCTACCCGGCACGCACAGACAACTGCTAGTTGGCTGACTCGTTTTTTTGGGAAAAGAAAAGAGGAAAAAGAAAAGGAGCACATCCTGCAACCTGAGCTACTGTCTGCCCACAGGACGAAATACAATTTGTAATTTTTTTTTTCTTAACGATTCTTTTTTTTTTTTTCTTGCATGAACAAAGAAAAACAATGAATTGTTATTGCTAAAAAGAGTAGTGGTGGCATTGTTGGGCTTATCCTTCTACAGGTTAACCCCCCGGCTGTGCACAAACAACAATCAACCGGCTCTTTTTTCCCCAAAAGGAGGAAGGTGATGGAAGGTCACGAAAGCGATCATCCGCACCTACCTGCCTTTGCTTCCTTTTTTGCCCCCAAAGGGCGGCCCTCTTGCAGGGGGCTTGTCCTGTACTTTGAGTTTTTTTTCCCCTTCTTTTTTTTTGGATAAGAAATTTATTATCAGTACTAAAAGACTATTTCGTAGGTAGCACAGTTTGCATAAATGACCTTTTTTTTATTTTAAGGCCAGCAAGTGCTAGTGCGCACAATCAGACGCCAGAGAATAGTTGCCCCCCCCCCCCCCCCCCCGCTAAGGTCGTTATTCTGTACTTCTTTGCCAAAGAGAAGAAGGGGGAAAGATGGGTAAGGAAAAACATCAAAAGACACTCCTATTCTTTTTTTCCCCTCCCTCCTTTCCTGCTGATGCCGCCCCCCCCCCCCCCCCCCCCGGTTGGTTATTCTTATATTCTTCTTCAGTTTTTTATTTTATTTTTTTATCTTTCTATTTACCCCCTTTTTTTTTGAGAAAGAAAAAATCACTCTTTTCCCCCATTTTTTTGTTTTGCTGTTTTTTTTTTTTTTTTAGAGCAAATCGAGAAGGACGTTCCCCCCTTGAAGCGTAAAGGTATTGTGAGCAAAAGAAGATGGATGTTGACGCTCTGTTCAGGGGCGTGAAGCTAGAAGACGTGAAGACAGTTGAGAAGTGGTGCAAAGGCGGTGGTGATGTCAACATCATAGACCCGAAGACCTTTAAGAAGAGCACGCCGTTGCACTGGGCGGCGTACACGGGGTCTGCTGATGTGATCACTGTGCTTCTGAACTACAATGCTGACGTGAACGCGCAGGAGACTGACAAGCGTGTCCCCCTCCACCTTGCCGCCTTTGAAGGTCACTACGAAGCTGTGGAACTGCTGCTGAGTGCGGGTGCTGACTACACTGTGCGTGACACACCAGGCAAGACGCCGTGCGAGGTCGCCATCATGAACGAGCACATCGAGGTCGCTCGTCTGTTCCCCAACTTCAAAGAAGTGGAGCACGCGAAGGGCTCCTCAGGCGACAACAGTGTCTTCAACAACAGCAACATCAACACCTCTCTCTCGTCCTCCCCCTTCGCCGCACCCCAAAGGCCATCCCTCACGCAGCCCCCCCCTAGACTCCACGCAGGAAACTACCACCGTCGTCTCTCCGAAGCCCACGAAGACGACTTCCCCAAAAGAGTCTCCCCCAAACGGTCTCCGCCACGCTCCTTGGAACCTGTTGACTCCGATCCCCCCGAAGCTTTCATAATTAGTGCCGGGCCTGACGCCTACCCAGTCGAGGGTACCTTCACCTTGGTCAAGGGCGGCAGCTGGGAGGGCATGCCCGTGTGGGAGTGTCACCAGCCTGACACAGGCAGGACAGGCTGCATATACTCCGGTACCAACGGGCTGTGGATCATCACGGAGGATGTTTGGTATGTTCTTTTGTATTGTTTCTGAGCAAAGCACAGCCACATGAACGATGACTCTGGGCTGGTGACCTCTGCGCACAAGCACGAGGGGGCGCTGCCCCACGAGATCCAGCAGTGGGAGTCGCACAACGGTGTTGATTGGGCGCTGGACAGGAGCATCGACGTACGCGCAGTCAGGCCAGGTGTCAAGAAGACGAACACATATATCGTGCCTGTCACACGGGACACAGAATCTGCTAGAGAACGGGAGAGGGACAGTGCCAGAGACAGAGACTCGCGCGATTACGGAAGAGATCACAGGGACAGTGCCAGGGACTACGGCAGAGATAGCACCCGGGACTACAGGGACAGTGCCAGAGACCATGGCAGAGACAGACGCCAATCAACGAAAGCCTCGGTCTACAGATTAGAAGATGAAGAAGACCACGAGAGGAGGAGCTGGTTCGCCCAAGAGGAAAGGTCGAGGCGGCATATCGAGAAGCGCAACAAGAAAGAGCTAAGAGAGATCGTGGAAGAGAACGGGTCCTTCCCCAGCCCCGACAGGGACAGCGCGAGGTACAGTGAACCGCATAGCGCAATGGAAGCTGCTGCTAAACGGGCGCTACTGGGACCTGGGGAGTTTAATAATTATATCGAGGAGAAGGAGAAGAGGAGAATGGAGCGCAGAATGGAGAGAAGGAAGGAAAGGGAAGAGTACAGGTCGCAGAGAAGGGCGCAGAGGAGGAAGGAGAGAGAGATGTATAAAGAGATGAAGAAGAAGAAGAGCCGGAGTAGAAGCAGGAGCAGAGTGCGAGACATTGACGATTCGTATTCGTATGAACGGGACAGAAGTGTAAGGAGGAGCAGGAGCAGGCGTAGGGAGAGACGTGGGCAGTCGAGGTCGCCCGCAAGGTCTGTGAGGTCTGTGAGGTCTGTGAGCAGGAGTTCTGTGAGATCGCGATCGTCGTATGGCAGCAGGAGGTCCAGGAGGTCCACTTCCAGGAGGAGGGCACGCTCCCGCTCCTGCGCCTCTTCTGACACTGGTGAGGTCAACCACAGGAAGCCATGGCTCCCTCCTGGCTCCTCTTCGTCCGTCACAGGAAAACGAATCAATTATGGCTTCACTGACTATAACACACACCTGGCAGGCTGGGATGACTACAGCCCTGCTCGCTCACGCAGTGGTCGTAGCTACTACTAAGCCATGCATCAAACCAAGTAAGCAGAGGTGGATGTTGCTTGCTGGTGTGCAAAGAAGAAGGGTTCTCTTCATTCACTTTATGCAAAGAAGAGGTGTTCGTAGATGTAATCTTTAATTTCTTTTTTTTCTTTTTGAACGAAATATCCGAGGGGAAAAAGAAACAAAAAATAATGAAAAGTCCCCATTCCCCAGTCCCTTCCCAAAGATAAGGCAGCTTCGACCCCCGTCTATTTGGCATCAGTCAAAGAAAACTGCAAAAGGAATAAAATAAAATAAAAAGGTCGGAAGTCACCCCTCCCCTGTTCCCCTCCATCACCTTGTTTAACACCCATGTCTACAGTAACCTTTCATTATTAAAAGCGTCAGATACCGCACCTACTTCCCTCTGGAAGGTTGTGTCCTCCTGGGTTTTGGGGGGTTTGTTTTTTCTTATTGTAATAATATTGTTGCATTTTTGTTCGTGCCCCATCCACGCAGGGTGGCCAGTAGATGTAGATGCCTCCTGCTCCCGTTGACGGCTCGGTACCACTCACGGTGTGGAGGGAGTTCCTGAAAGGTGAGTGTGAGTATCCAGAAGATGTGTGGGTGTGGGTTATGCAGAGTGAGGACTGCGTTGATTTCCAGTACAGAATCAGGGGAGTATTTGAGGCATGGCTCTTCGACAAGCAGAAGCCGTCGAAGAAGAGGCTGGGCATGGTGAAGAAACGTGCACTGCACATCACACGGAGGTACCTTCCTGACAATGCATCTCTTCTCCTTTGTACTGACACTGTGTACCCAGACTGTCTTATGGATCCTTGCTGTTCATACTTGGACAGTGTCAGCACCTCGTGCCTCCCGACAGAGCGCAGCTGGTTCGTAGCCGTTCTCACCGCCGCCCTTCAGACATTTATGAAGATAGATGACAGCAACGCGGAACTGATCGCAAAACGAAGCTACACTGAACAAGACAGGGGCCCGCGATGCCTTGCTGCCAACGCAGTCATCTCCATGTGTCTGTGTTGGGTAGATACACCAACCACCACTGAGGTGCTCAGCATTTTCAGTATGATCACAGGGAGAGGAGATGAGGTTAAACAGCAGCAGAACCTTCCCTCCCACGCGCACCCTGAGGAGCACGTGGAACGCGCTGCCGTTCTTCTTGCTGCAATTCGACAGCACGCCAATATGAGGGTTCCCACACTTGCCCCAGCTGTGAGCCCCCAGACTGTGTCAGAAGGGCATTCACATGCCCTACCGCCCGTCACTTTACCATCCCCCGACCCTGAGCCACCCACGTGCCTCGACTTCTGTGTCCACCCACGTGTTATTACCTCACGGATGCGAAGGAAGCTCCCTTCGTGGTGCACGATGCCGCCGAAGGTGCGGTCTTTTAATTGCAAGGTGCGTCCCAGCGGTGGTTCTCCAGGGCAGTACAAAATTTATCTAAGGTCCTAGTTTGTGAAGTTTCTTGTGCTTCTGACATGCTTTTTTTAATAAGAATTTCACAGAATTGAACACCAAGGGAGGAATATGGCATCAACTGACGAGCTTGCCTGTGTCTACGCGGCGCTCATCCTTCACGATGAGGGGTTGGAGTGCACTGCTGACAAGATCAGCACCCTCACCAAGGCAGCCCAGTTGAATGTTGAGTCGTTCTACCCCGGTCTGTTCGCCTCCTTCCTGGAGCAGTCCTCTCTTGAGGGTCTCCTTGCCAACACGGGTGGGGCTGCCCCCGAGGCTGCTGCACCTGCTGGTGAGGCTGCTGCTGCCGCTGCACCCGAGGGCAAGAAGGTTTGTTTATTCTTACTTCATACCCTCACCATAGGCCGCACCCGAAGACGACGACGAGGAGGAAGAGATGGCCTTTGACATGTTCGACTAAGAACAAGGAATGAACAATTAGAAACACGAAGGGGCGTATGCAGAGATGCGCCAGAAGCCATAACCGTTACGTACTTGCCACTCCTATACAGCTTGCCCATCGATGGGGGTGGCGGCCTCTATTGTCTCTGGAGTATTTCTATTTGCTTGATTCCATTTTTTCCAGCTTTTTATACTTGTTTTTAACTTATCTCAGGAGATCGATCGATTAAGGGAGGAATATGGCATCAACTGACGAGCTTGCCTGTGTCTACGCGGCGCTCATCCTTCACGATGAGGGGTTGGAGTGCACTGCTGACAAGATCAGCACCCTCACCAAGGCAGCCCAGTTGAATGTTGAGTCGTTCTACCCCGGTCTGTTCGCCTCCTTCCTGGAGCAGTCCTCTCTTGAGGGGCTCCTTGCCAACACGGGTGGGGCTGCCCCCGAGGCTGCTGCACCTGCTGGTGAGGCTGCTGCTGCCGCTGCACCCGAGGGCAAGAAGGTTTGTTTATTCTTACTTCATACCCTCACCATAGGCCGCACCCGAAGACGACGACGAGGAGGAAGAGATGGCCTTTGACATGTTCGACTAGACGTGTTTATGCAGTTGAGCCTTCGCCACATCACCACACACAGGTACCCTTTAAGATGGAGGGCGATGGGGTATCGAGCATACAGTGCGTTGAGATCCTTTCAAGCGATGGAAACACCCCCCCGCAGCAGCTTGTATTTAGGGGGAGCTATCACGACCTGGACCTAGCTGTGAAAGTGATGATGATCCCCGAGGAAGCAAGCGAGATTGTGACTGAGATTTTGAGTGACGAGACGAAGTCTGATTTAGTGCACCAGATCTTACAGGTGAAGGACTACCACTGGGTAGTCATGAAGTATTGTGACTGCAGTATAGGCGATGCCATAGCGTTACTGAAGTCCATTACAGAAGAAGAGATACAGGCGGTGGTTTGGTGGACACTCCAAGCGCTAGACAAGTGGCATGGCTGCGAATCAGTACACGGGAACATCAAGCCAAACAATATACTCCTCTTCGAGGGGCAGGTTGTACTCTCAGACCAAGGATTAGGTGAGCTCTCAGTGAACCTGCACCCTGCGCGGCTGTGTCCAGAAGGGGAGCACTTCAACGACCTTCCGCCTGCTGACATCTGGGCTTTAGGGGTGTCCATTATCGAGATGATTGACAAAGTGCCGCCTTACTACCAGCTCAATGACAAGGAGATCGAAGAGCGGCAGAAAGAGGGTGCTCCGGAAATCACGTCGAGGGCATCCAGGAGCAGTGCCATGAACGACTTCGTCTCGCAGTGCCTGGAGGTGAAGCCCGAGAGGCGTGCAACTATCGAGACACTCATCAATCACCCATGGATGTCACAGGTGACAGAAGAGGGTGCCGAAGTCTGTGTACATAACATCACCGACCGTGTCACCAACGTGATGAACGAATGGCACACAGTCAACGGCGGGCATGCCCCTATGCTCCGCGTTATCCGAACCTTCCAGCAGCAGCTCTCCGACTCCAAGGGTTCGGTCCTTGAAGATATCATGCCCACAACTCTGCAGCCTCCATTTGAGAACTTGACAGAATTACCCGAGTGCGTGCAGCCTGAGAAGGAGCCTGAGCCGGTTGTCTTGCGTGACAAAACCGCTGGTGAGTTCTGGCTGTCCAAGCCAGACCCCTCCCTAGAACCGCAGGCAACTGTCATCACCAACGTCACTCGTGTGGATGCTTACATCATGGGCCCCAATCTGAGCGTGCTTGTCAGACGCATGCGGAATGGATCCCTCATGATCGGCCCCTGCAAGGGGGTAGTCAGACTCGAAGGGCTCGAGAACGTGAAGGTGTCCGTGGCCGCTAGACGGGTCGAAATGGAGGCGTGCCAGGACGTATGTCTCACGCTGTACACGCAAGAGCCGCTGCAGCTCGAAGGGTGTGCCTTAGAGTCCTTAGAGATAGAACCGTGGAACTGGAGGTACCCCAGACAAGCGGAGCTCATGAAGCTTGCAAGCCTAGACCCTTATGAGAACAGGTGGAACGAGATTGAGATCAACGACGTGAACGACCAGGGCTTGAGACTGCTTCGGGATCCATATGCCCTTTTCAGTGAGAAGGACTTCCAACCAGAGAAAGAAGAGCTAGGGGAGCAGTCAGTGTTTCTGCTGAAGGATGTGAAGGCTTCCGTGCGACCCGATGAGCAGGACTGCATCTACATCTCTTCGCGGAAGCAGGTCAGAGTGGTGAGATGCCCTGGTGAACTAGAGGGCAAGAAGAATGTGCTTCTGGAAGAAAACAGCAGGTGTGAATTCATGTTCCTGGACTGTTTAGAAAATGTGGAGCTGCATAATCTGAATGCTTGCCAGGTAGTGTTGGGGCCAACGAGGAAGCTGACGTTACGAGGTTTGGTGAGCTGTGTTGTCATAGTAGCGTGCAAAGAAGTGAAGATTTTTGGGTGCACCGAGGCGTGCATCTTCATGTGGAGCGAGACGCCCCCCATTGTCATCAGTAGCGTGTTGGAGATTGCGGAGTTCAATACCTGCTGGCCACTGCTGAACGAACAGGTCAAGAAGATGGACTTCAAGGGAAAGGGTGAGCACCATGACATCCGTGACGGCGGTGAGGAGATGAGCGATGTGGCAAAGCTTGAAGCTGTTCCGTACAGAGAGATACCTGTCGTGGACAGTTCTGGAGATCTCATCGCTCCTATGGTGTTCCCTTTTGACGACTCGGAACTCGAGCGTGGCGATGAGATCAACTGCGACTTCAAGCCCATCACGTCGCGAAGAACGGGGATAAGAAACTTCAGGAGCACTATCGGGGACTGCGAGGACATGCGGTCACTCACCAATAACAGTGTGATCCCTTTCCCGAAGGATTTTCTAAACAGCTCCGGCACTGCCATCCTGAGTATAAATAACATGCTTGTGAGCAGGAATGACGGCACGATCAGTGGGAGGCTGGTTATTGAAAATGTTAATAGCAGCGAAGTCTTGATTTTCGACAGGTCGGAAAGCGCGTCTGTAAAGACCGTGATGGGGTCAAAGCTCATCATCGGCCCCGTGCAGAATGTGCTGGTGATCGAAGACTGTGAGGACACAATCATCGTGGCTGCCGCCTCTGAGATCATTGTAAAGCGATGCAAAAACTGCAAGCTGTACTTGTGGTGCGGTGACAACTTCGTCCTCCACGCCTCTTCTGTAGAGCTGTTCCCTTTCAACGTGGTTTATCCGAAGCTTGCGGAACAGGCAGTTGCTGCTTTTGGCGAAAGTCGATTAGCACTCCCATCGCGGCACGCAAAGGTGCTGGACCTATCAAAGAACGACTCAAGGTATCCTGAGCCGCATTACAACGTCTATGCTGCTGCTGACATACCACAAGAGATTATTACAGTTGTAGGCGAGTCACCTTCTGCTTTTCCTTTCCTTCCTGTTCCCACGTTACTTCTGTCAGATCTCTCCGACTCCGAAAGCGAGCCCCAATCACCCACATCGCCCCAGGATGTTGTGGTCAAGTCACCCAATATCGTGAGCCATGTGTCAGAAGAACGAGTCGAGCGTGAGCTCAATAGTCTGAACGGGAGCGCATTCGAAATCGACCACGCGGTCAAGAGCACTATCATTATCGCTGATGTTGCCACCTTCGTGACGGTGTCCGACTGCAGCTCATCTGAAATCGTGATCGGGCCGACCGAGGGTATTATAACCCTCAAGAATCTGGTTGACTGCAAGGTGTGGTGTATCTCGTCATCTCTGGAAGTGACTAACCTTAACGGCTGTCAGCTGCATCTCTTCTGCTCTTCCCCTCCCATCCTACACAATGTCACAGCCACAACGCTGTCCCCCTTCAACGCGAGACTACCCAACCTCCCTTTATTGTTTGAGAGGGCTGGCATAGACAGAGCAGTGAATGTGTTTGACAAGCCTGAGTTACGAAGCTGCGATGTCACGCTGCCCGAGTACAAGAACATTCTTCCTCTGCAAAACTTTAAGCTCCTCCTGCGGTTGCTTGAAGACCCGGTTTGCGTACCCGAGATCGAGGATTTTTTGACAGGTAAGACACCTGAGCCTGTTGTACCGGCCCCCGAGCCCGCACTTGAGCCTGTGGAACCAGTCGTGGCCACTTCCGATGAACCTATTTGGAGAGCAGCAGTGAACGCAGCTTTGCATGGGGAAGACATGAAAGGTCCGTGGGACGTAGCTGGCGAGAGTCGTCCGACTCCTGCGAAATGGTTCAAGTCGGAGGTAACTGCGACCTCGGTAAGCTTTTTCACTGGAAAGACTGTTGTGATTCCAGAATCAGACTTCAAGAAAGGACAACAGGTATGATCCAATGCATGTGCTTGCAGTATATTACAGGTTGAGCTCAACGAGCTAGTTGACTGCCGTGTTGTGGTTCTTGGTTCTTGCAACAACTACATGATCGATAAGTGCAAGAACTGTGAGTTTGTTCTTGGGCCTTGCAGTGCTGCTTTGTTCATTCGCACCTGCGAGAATTTGTGCATCACAGGTGCCTGCCGACAGCTCAGGCTCTACGAGCTCATTGATTCCGAGCTCTTCCTTCATGTTGAAACAGACCCTTGTGTTGAGTCTTCGAAGGATATCATTCTACGCCCGTTGAACATGAGGTGTGCCTTGCCCTGTTTCACCACACCACACACAGGATGCCTGGTCTCATCAACGCCTTTGAAGAAGCGAAGTTGAAGGCAGGTGAGAATCGCTTTCATCATGCAGCTGACTTCAATACCTTTTCGAATGCAGATGCTGTGATCGGATTCAAGATACCTGACTGGGTGGGGGTTCTGAAGATGCGCTCGATTGCATACTTCGGCCATGGCAGTGCAGATGCTCCTGAAGGTGTGATGCAAATCTTGGAAGGTGCATCACGAGGGGGCGCAAGCCTTGAGAAGTCTTCTGGTGTGTACAGGATGGGCGAGCAGGGGGTCACTGCAAAAGCAGCCTTCCAGCAGCATGTGGTGTGTGAGGCTGTTGAGGTCGGTGTGCAGGATGACGACGGCGGCAATAATGAAGAAGGTGTCAACGAATACCGTGACGATGATGATGGTGATAATGAAGGTGATGTTGATGATGAGAGTGACCTCACACTGGACAGCGACATGCGGTCAGGACGATCAACAACAAAGAAGTCGAATGAGGTGGAGAAAGAAGCGGAGGTAGCAAGTAAAGCAGGGCTAACAGTAGAGACCATTTCCGATGAAAGTACACAGGAGGTACCGGGAAGACTCAAACTGTTCGCAGGACGGCGTCTAGCTCCCCATGCGGTATGCATATAGCCTTTTAGACCTTCACAGGACTACACTCTAAGCCCGTTGCCTGTAGGGGATATTTTGTCGTGTATACCTACTCCATACAGGGTATGTTAAGCTACCAATACTTACAGTCAACAGGAGTCACTTACGATACTCCACGCATCACTGGTAGATGAGTTTGCTAGCATTAAGCCACTCGTGGTTAGCACAGACAAGGGCACGCTATTCGGTACTCTGGGGGATATGACAGTGGAAGGCGACTGCATCCTCGTGCAGGGTGCTGTGGGTGGCACTCTCAACATCAAGGGCTACAGCTCGCGGGTTATACTTGACAATTGTGAGAATCTCACCGTCAGGACTGATATTCTCGACACTTTGTGGGTGTACAACTGCAACAACTGCAGTGTGTTCACCGTGTGTAAAAGTCTTCTGATCGGTGGCTGCGTTGACTGCAATGTCAACACTTACGTTACGTCACCGCCAATCCTTGAGCGCTGCCGGGACATTACCCTTCGCCAGTGGTCTCAATGCGTGACGAACGGCATGCTCCGTCCGGAATTTCGCAGGGCAGTCAATCACTACGACCGCCCCTTTGATCTCTCCAAGCCCGGTCTGGCATCCTCCCCTTCTCGGATTATTTCTGTTGTCGAGAGCCCCTCTTTCACAATAGATACGAAGACCTTACCCGATGCGCTGTCGCCGTTGTTGAAGAAGACGTTCTCAGCCTTCGACTACAATGACACCAACAAGAATGCTACTAGCAGCAGCGCTCTTAACAGTGCCCCAGAGCCACCTGCTGCTGTTCAGCCCACACCTGCACCAGCCCCCGAGCCCGCACTTGAGCCTGTGGAGCCAGTCGTGGCCACTTCCGATGAACCTATTTGGAGAGCAGCAGTGAACGCAGCTTTGCATGGGGAAGACATGAAAGGTCCGTGGGACGTAGCTGGCGAGAGTCGTCCGACTCCTGCGAAATGGTTCAAGTCGGAGGTAACTGCGACCTCGGTAAGCTTTTTCACTGGAAAGACTGTTGTGATTCCAGAATCAGACTTCAAGAAAGGACAACAGGTATGATCCAATGCATGTGCTTGCAGTATATTACAGGTTGAGCTCAACGAGCTAGTTGACTGCCGTGTTGTGGTTCTTGGTTCTTGCAACAACTACATGATCGATAAGTGCAAGAACTGTGAGTTTGTTCTTGGGCCTTGCAGTGCTGCTTTGTTCATTCGCACCTGCGAGAATTTGTGCATCACAGGTGCCTGCCGACAGCTCAGGCTCTACGAGCTCATTGATTCCGAGCTCTTCCTTCATGTTGAAACAGACCCTTGTGTTGAGTCTTCGAAGGATATCATTCTACGCCCGTTGAACATGAGGTGTGCCTTGCCCTGTTTCACCACACCACACACAGGATGCCTGGTCTCATCAACGCCTTTGAAGAAGCGAAGTTGAAGGCAGGTGAGAATCGCTTTCATCATGCAGCTGACTTCAATACCTTTTCGAATGCAGATGCTGTGATCGGATTCAAGATACCTGACTGGGTGGGGGTTCTGAAGATGCGCTCGATTGCATACTTCGGCCATGGCAGTGCAGATGCTCCTGAAGGTGTGATGCAAATCTTGGAAGGTGCATCACGAGGGGGCGCAAGCCTTGAGAAGTCTTCTGGTGTGTACAGGATGGGCGAGCAGGGGGTCACTGCAAAAGCAGCCTTCCAGCAGCATGTGGTGTGTGAGGCTGTTGACAATGAAGATGGTGACAACGAAGACTGTGACAATGATGATGGTGATAATGATGATGTTGATGATGAGAGTGACCTCACACTGGACAGCGACATGCGGTCAGGACGATCAACAACAAAGAAGTCGAATGAGGTGGAGAAAGAAGCGGAGGTAGCAGCAAATGCACGGGTGAACAGCATACCACTGGCGAGTGAGATAGTTGAGCCGAAGGTCCACATAGACGTCACGAACAGTCATCAGGAAATTGCTAGCGAAATTATAAAAAAACTCTCAATGCCTGGGATCACCGTACCGCCTTCTATGGGCGAGGAGGTAGCCAGTAAGCTACAGGTATGTTGTCACAGGCTTTCGAACGAACGACCCCACAGATATCGCTGAAGGGAGCAAGTGTAAAGCTTGAAAGAATAAAATCCAGTTGGAAGGAAATCGAGACCTTAGAAGAGACGGTAGACGCACTCCTTGAGGAGATAGGGATTAATAACTAGATTTTACAGGTTTTCTGTCTTTTAACCAATTTTGTTTAATAAGTTTTATTCCACGGAATCCACAATCAAGAGCTTTCGAGACTCACCAGAGTCATACAGGTGTGCAATGGCAGGGGAGGGTGAGGGCGGGTATGGAATGTGGCCACCACAAGAGTGCAGCCACCTGACGCTTGAAAAGGCAGAAGTTTCCAGGAGCTACGTGAACAATTACTATAACAAGCTCTGCGACGACAGGGAGAAATTCAACGTGGAACACTCGAGGCCTCTGCAGAAGAAGATACAGCAGAAGGATTTTGAACTGCTGACACTGATTGGAAGGGGTGCCTTCGGGGAAGTTAGATTGTGCAGAAGGAAAAAGCAGCCAGAAAAGGTCATGGCGATAAAAAAGCTTCACAAGCAGCACATGGTCAATAAGAACCAAGTGCAACACGTGAGGGCGGAGAGGGATGTGCTGGTGGAGTCAGGATGCAACCAGAAGAATCCATGGATCACAGATTTGTATTATTCCTTTCAGGACAAAGACTACCTGTACTTGGTAATGGAGTTCTTGCCTGGCGGCGACATGATGACTTGGCTGATCAAGTACGACACTTTCGAGGAGAGCATTGCGCAGTTCTATGCTGCTGAGTTAATCTTGGCTGTGCACTCTATACACAAAATGAGGGTATTGCACTACACGACACTACACTGCACCACAGTATGCGCACCGTGACATTAAGCCTGATAACATTCTCCTTGACCGGAATGGGCATATCAAGCTCACGGACTTTGGGTATGCCAACGAAGGACCACATCACCACCCACACCACCACAGGCTCTGCAAACAGTTCGACGTGTCGAACCTCCCTATCGACGAGATCTTGCAGTGCGGAGTAACCGAGACTGAAGAGCAGCCGAACACGGAGCAAAGCTACCAAGACAAAAAGGCAACGTGGAAGGGGATGAGAAATAGGAAGATGTTCTGGAGCGCTGTTGGTTCCCCGGGCTACGTTGCCCCTGAGGTTCTCATGAAGCAAGGCTACAGCTTGGACTGCGACTGGTGGAGTGTGGGCATCATCCTGTACGAGATGCTATGCGGATATCCTCCTTTCTACGCGGACGACATTATGCTGACATGTCACAAGATCGTGAAGTGGCGGGAGTACCTGGACTTCCCTCCTGATGGCGACTGCCCTAGCGAAGCAGCAATCGGGATGATTAAAAAGTTGCTTTGCGATCCTGAGGAGCGGCCTTCATTCGACTCGATTGTGTCAGACAGGTTCTTCGAGGGTATTAACTGGAAAAACCTTCGCAACCAGCCGCCGCCATTCGTCCCGCAGTTGCAGTCGGATCTCGACGTCTCGTACTTCGATGTCCCCGAGGCCGACACCAACGTCGCCCCACAGCAGCGTGCCATCAAGGACACTAAGTACCTGTTCTATGGGTTCACTGCAAAGCTTGGGGGCAACACGACTAAAAAGCACAAAAGCAGCAAGTCTAGGCTGCCTATTCCTGAAGAGTTTCGATCGCCACCGGAAGACACGCCCAAGTAGCTTCTTCCTAACGTGATACGTATCTGATAGAACTGATACAACAACCCTGCATCCTCGCATGCCGCTGCTTCAATCTCAAAGGACACTCGGCATCCTTCGCGACAGACCTCAGCCCACGCCAACCGGGCATCTATCCATGAGCGGTCGCTCCATAGGTGACGGTCTTTTCCTCACACGGCGGGGTGCTACTAGGTAACTGGGGTATTGGTGGGGGAGTGATTCTTTTTTTTTTTTTGACTGCTTTCTGTTGTTTGACACCGAGTGGCACGCGACTCACTACAGGCAGATGGCAGACGACAACACGTGCGACTTGAAAAGGCTGCCTGATGTGATAGAAAGTGAGGCGAAGAGGCAGAAGGTTTTGGGAGATGCAGTTGTAGAGCAGATGGAACGGCTGCTGCAGAAGCTCGACGAGGTAAAGGAGGGAATTAAGGACGGGAGTATCTCTTGCAGGGAGGGTTTGCGGAGCTTCAAGGATGAAGCTTTAGAAGTGGAGAAGATGACTGAACAATGTGTGAAGGAAAAGAATGCGCATCTAGTGTCGGTGTCGGAACAGATAGAGGACATGTTTTCCCCTGCGGAGATCTACCATGACACGGACGACAACGGCGTACCATGGGTCGACCGCAAGGAGCCTATCCTCCGAATAATCGGGGCACACCTCTACAGCTCCGGCAACACGGAGACTGCAAGAACCTTCGAAGAAGAGGCAGGCATCACCATCGATGAGTCAGAGCGCTCGCAGTACAAAGGTCTCTACGAGCTGATCAACGCACTGCGAAACAGCGACTTGCAGCCTGTCCAGGACTGGATTGCAACTACCACATCCTCAGTTTCTAAGGAAGCAGCCGGCATCATACGCCTACAGTCTCAACTGCAAGAGCTTCGATTCAATGTGCACAAGCTGATAGTGATCCAGCACATTAGAAACAGGGACCAACAGAAGGCTCTGATTCACATAAGGAAACACCTTGCTGTCGAACATGACAATGAGAAGAAATGGCTGACGGTTAAGCGCCTGATCGGGTCACTGGTGTTTGTTGGCAGTGAGGCGCGCAGTCCTTATGAGTTTATGCAGGGGAGCATTGACAGCTTGTGGAAAGAGCTCGAAGCAAATGTCACTAACTGCTGGTGCAACTATACACAGGTCCCGAAGCACCCACACCTCTTGACATGCCTAGCCGCTGGTGGTGAGGTCATGCCCACACTGCAGCGGTACCTAGCACTTCCTTTAGTGTTCCGTAAAGCCCGGGAATTGCATGTGCCTGTCCTTCCTAAAGGCATGCTGTTCCGTTCCTCTATCTCGTGCCCTGTCACACAACAGGTCACGACCTCCGGCGACGGTGAGAACCCCGCTATGCTGCTCCCTTGCTACCACGTTATCTCCAAGGCGGCAGTCGACTCCCTCGTGAGGCACCCTAACGACATGCTGAAGTGCCCTTATTGCCCTAGCGAGTGCAGGAATTCTGAATGCCTGCCATTGTTTATATAATACACCCAACGAAGGTTTTACTAACTATGCTTAGTGTTTTTTTCTTCATTCTGTTTCATCTTAGTTGCAACTTCATTCTCAGTTACTTTGGTAACATGACGTCGCTTGCACCGTCGATAGAGGAGCGCTTAACAAGGCACGAGGACGTGCTGAGGAGTTACAAAGACAAGTTCGAGGAGCACAAGAAATGGTTGCAGGGGCAGAGAGACATGCCGTCCTTCGTAGCGAAGGACACAAGCAATGCATGGGACGACATGAGCGGCACGGAGGAGACAGAGACCGTTATCACGACACTGAGGTCGGCACCCGTGCACGAGACGCTCATCGAGAAAGGGAAGCTGTACGAGCAGAAGAAGGAGGCTGCCAGAGAGGAGGCAATACGAAGGGAGATGGGACAGCTGAGGGAAAAGCCGAGGATTTCCAAGCATGGAGCCTCTAAGTCTTACGAGAAGCCAATAGAAGAAAGGTTTATGGAGTTGGAAGCAAAAAGGCAGAAAGATCTTAAAGATGCCATTGAGGGAAGGAAGGAGGATGCACCCCAGTACTCGTTCAGGCCCACTATTACGCGGAAAGGAAAACAAGCATCGGTGAGAACCAACTCAGGCACACAGAACGATGCGTGGAAGCAGAGGAGGGACCAGAAACTGGCTGAGGCGCGCAGCAGGCTTGTGGTCGAGTCGCTGTCCGAGATGCAGGAGGCACCTATTATCAATGAGCACTCACAGCGATTGGTGGATAAGAAGAAGAGGGACGAATCGACGCAAGGCAGAGGGCCGCACTACACCCATGCCGATTCCCTCCTCGAGAGAGACAGGCTTGCCAAATTGCACCTGTGGGAAAGGTACCAGCAGGAGCTGGTGGAACAGCAGCCTGGGAACCCGAAGATTACACCATTTGCTGCAGGCCTTGTGCGCGACGGAGACACACACATTCGTCTGTACGACCAGTCGTTTGACCGTGAGGAGAGGAAGAACTACCTGCTTCAGAAGAAGCTCGACGCAGAGGGGAGCGAGTGTTACCACACGCCGCGTATCACAATGAACGCAGCGAACATGAGGAGGGAGATGCCTGTCGAGGATGACTTGCTTGAGAGACATGAGATGTCAAAGAGCAAGAAGGAGGAAGGCATGAAGCAGGTCCTCGTGCGCGAGCGCCACCTGCACCAGCCTGCCATCAACCCGGTCTCCGATGAGATAGCAAGCAGGTTATCACAGACAGCGCGCGAGAGACTCTACAGTCCTAGAGCGGACTACTCTGCGCTTCAGCAATTCCCCTCTCAAATGTCCCAGCACTCCTCGATGTCATCCTTTGAGTCCAAGCCCAGGCAAAGGAGGTCGGGGTCGCTGGATTTCCACGCGAGAGGTGAGCGGGGTAGGGAGCTCAGCACTAAACGCCTAGACGCACTGAGAGGGCAACAGGAGAGTCAGATCATGCAGGACTGTACCTTCAAGCCGAAGATATGCAGGGCACCGCTGGAGATGAAGAGCATGGACTTCCTGGACAGGACAACGCAGCGCATGAAGAAGAAGGACGACAAGCTAAAGCAGGCGAGGGACGAGCGTGACAAGAAGGAAGAGATGGAGTGCCCGTTCACTCCGAATGTGGGGTACTTAGGAAGGCCCATGGACAGGGACGACAATAATATCTACGGTGGCGATGGGAAGGCGTGGGGGTACCAGGACTTCGTGGAGCGACACCGTGCTGCACGGAAACAGCAGGCGGAGAAGGAGACGGGTGGGTGGGTGACTGGGAAGAACTGGACAAACGAAGTGACGACACCGAGGGGTTTCAGTCTAGGTAAGAGGGACAAGCCTGTTCCGAATGTGAAGAGCCTGTCCAAGCCGCTGTCCCCGCCGAGGGCAGTCGAAGGAGAATACTACGAGGAGGGGGACTACGGAGATGAAATGCAAGACCCTAGGGACCTCCCACAGCAAGGACTTTTCAGTGAAGGTGCCCAGACAATCCTTGACTACACGCCACACACCGGCCGCGAGGCATCAGGCTCCCAGCAGCAGTACCAACCACAGCAAAGCGGTATGTTGTTTATTTATTTTAAAAGGAAATTCACTTCCAACAGCTATTCCTGCGGCATGGGAGGCATCCCGTAACCCCGCCCCTGGCCCTGCTCCTGTTTCCGCATGGGAAGCGCCGTACCCTTCTTGGAACCCTAGCTCGCAGCGTTAGATTGCTTTTTTTTTTATTGTAAAGTTGTTTGTCCCTCCCTGCGCACAGCACAGAGATGCCGTGGATAGTAAGTTAGAATTGTCAGGTGTTAAAGAACGGATGCTTTTTAACGGATCCTTTTTCATATTTTTAAAGACAGGTTTCTTTTTTTTTTTGTTGTAGAACTCCCTCCCCCCCTCCCTTCTCACTTCATCGTTTCACTTCTTGCGCCCCTCTTTCGTTTTTTAAACTCCCTTTCTTATAGATGCAAGAAAGGAAACTAGGAGAAACGCTCGCCTTCTTTGACGATGGTGGGCACTTCACGTAACCATGATTATAATAAGTACCCTTTTTTTTGTTGTGTTTTTTTTTAAACTTGTTTCCCCGTCCCTTTTCCCCTACTAAACAATGCGGTGCTATTCTTTTGATTCTTTACCCCCCCCCCCCTTTCCATTCCATTAGAGATTAGTATTCTTTTTCATTTTTATTTACCCCTCCCCATATACCCCATCTGAAACCCAGTCATTTAGGCACCCCGCACGATGCGAGATGACAGTTACATATGATTCGAAGAATATTGTGAAGAATCTCTTCAAGTTAGAGGGTAGTGCTATTAGGAATATTAAAAGCCCGTTAGTATATGTAGTATTGCTGTGTTTAATTGCGTGCATCAGCTTTCAGTGGGTAGGGCTTGACAGGGTCAGCTCTCTGGCTGATGAAACGCTGCTCGGATTCACCTTGACGCCGATTGCACTTCTGTTGATCTTTAAGTCCAGGATCGCGTACAATAAGTTCTGGCAGGGCCGCGGAGACCTTGGGAGGATCATATGGGGGTGCATCAACCTCAACAGGATGGCCGTGTCGTACACGAGGGAGGGCGCGCACTGTCAGGAGATGAGAGAGATGGTTTTCAGGCTGACGAACCTTGTCATGTGCATCACTTGTGAGGAGTTAATGGGATCGTGGAAATACTCACAAAAGCATGTTAAGGGGAAATGGGTCACTAAAAAGGAGGCTGCGATACTACACGCAACAAGCAGCAAAGCGTGTGTTGTGTTGCAGTGGCTTGCTGTGCTTTTCGGGAGATGGTCTGAGGACGCCGCCATCAGTGATATGGCAAGATCATCGATCTACCTGCTGACTTTGATAGACGGGAACATAAAGAACACCGCCAGCAACAAGGAGTTGCTCATTCCGTTCCCGTACATACAGTTGCTCAATGGTGGGCTGTTGCTCGTGTTTACTTACATGCCTTTCACTTTTGTGTTCGATTTCGCATGGGGCACCATCCCCGTCGTCACCGCCCTGGCTGTCGCCTTCTTCGGCCTCAACGCCGTCGCAGACGAGATCTCTGATCCCTTCGGCACCGACACCAACGACTTACCCCTTACGGGCATGTGTGAGTCCCTGCAGTTCATCACAACCACCATCCACGTCATGCCGCCGGAGCGTGTGGCCCTTCTCATCGACGGCGAGGACTGTCCCTCCTTCGACGAGTTCATGCGTTCCAAAACCCCACCAAAACAATGAAGCGCCTTGTCAGGTGTTCTGTTAACAAGTGATTTAAAAAAAAATGATAAAGTTAAGAATGGGCACCCGTGGCTCCCTTCAGAGCACTACAGGACAATATGATGCGGCGGACATTCCTGGTCCTGTGCGCGAAGCCAAATTTCAGAAGGTCATCATGGGAGATACTCGGGGTGGACAGGATGTCGACGCCGGATGAGATCAAGGTAGCGTACCAGAAATTGATTTCAGAGCACCACCCTGATAAGGGGGGCAATAATGAAGAGTTCCAGAAGGTTTACAATGCATACCAAGAGGTGCTGAAAGGCGCACCGGCGCACCTTTTATACGGAAAAGAAACGCAGAAAGAGAAGGCAGAAGAGTTCGCGAAGGGTAAAGTAGAAGGTTTGCTGAGCAGGTTAGGGTTGAAGGCGCGATGGGAGATGATTGGGAACCCACACGTAAACGACAGGGCAGGTGGGAGCGTGCAGAGGAAGCTTATCGTTGCAGGGTCGTTGTACTGGTTCCTAGTTGCGTGCAGCCCAGGGAGGCCGCTGTACATTTTTTACCTGCTAATGGCGCTGGGCTTCGACTACGTAACAGGGTGGGTTATGATTTATTTTGTATTTTTTTCCCTGCTGTGGTATTCACTGTACAGCCGACAAGTCCCAGGGTTCTTCTCTTCTGGAGGTGCTTACTGGGCCTTCGACAGGCCTAATGCGCTCACCATGGCGTACGGCATCCCTAACTACACGACCCCTCAGAACCAAAAGGTCCTTCCCGGCCACAACAACAAAGGGTACAGGCATCTTCTCGAGGTATGCAATGTTGATACACGAACAATCATAACAGGCGAACACACTCGAGCCCTCGGTTGAAGAGGTGAAGAGCCCTATGAGGAGGACCAGTCTGAATGAGGACGCCAACGCGCTTCCCCTGAAAGACATGCCCCTGAAAAGCTAGATATTTTTGTAGTGCACTATTGCGGTCAGTCTTTTTATTCACCCGTGCCGCATCTTAAGCCCACTCAGCATGCGATGTTGCAATGTGCTTCGTTCGTATTGCAAAGGAGCTGTTCAGAAGACCCTGTGCTGAGACGCAGCAAGCCTTATACGACTTGGCGGGGCGATGCGTGAAAGAGAAGACGCTTCACACATATGAATATTCGGAACTTCTCACAGTGTTTGCGAGGGGCGCTGTTGCTCATCAAGGGTTCATAGAAAGCAGCGCTGAGGCACTGGATGCTGTAGAGCAGGGACGGGAAGGGATGACAGCCTGTACACTTGTTGATGTGGTGTGGGCATATGAGAGCCTCTCAGCCCATAAAGAAAGCTTGAGGAGCCTGCAGCTGATAGCGAAGAGCAAAGGGGATCATGAGGGATATATCTCGTTGGAGAAGGTTGTAAGATTACTGAAGAGGACTGTGAAAATGGCTGAGTACGAGATACCAAGCAAAAAGGCTGTGAGGCAACTATCCCAACGAGTAGCCGCGCGGCCTTACTTGTACGAGCCATCAGAGCACTGTGCATGGCTCAATATGATGGTTGTGGCTGGAGAACATGACATGGCAGAAAGCCTCGCAAAGCACTACGACAGGTCTGGGCTTGCCATCCTGTTCACACCATCGGAGGCCGTCGCGGCACTGACTCATCTTGTCGACTGTGGGAGCACTCACAACCTGAAGCACCTAGTGCAACAGGCTGCAACTGGCACCTTGAACCAAGCCGTCTTTGCCATCCGAGTCATGATGCAAAACTATGAGCCTTCACTGCAGACTACACTCGAAGAGCTTCTGGACGAGATGTACAACAGGGCGGAAGGGTCTGTCTGCAAGGTTGCTCTGATACACTTATGTGGTGAATTTCTGGACAAATCGCTCTGCGTGCAAAGGGTGGAGAAGCTGCTGTCACTCATCAAACCGTCAGAACTGAGCTTGGTTGCTTTGTTAGGATACATTCGAGTTGTGAGAGGCAGGAATGAATTCGCAATGCGTGAAGCACTGGCATTGAACCCCCAGCTTATGCCGCCAGCGCATGGGATTCGGTTCGTAGAGGAACTTGTAAATGGGATCGAGAAGGGCTTCGTAACAGTGGCGAGAGTACGGGAGGTGATAAAGAGGCTGACAAGCAGGCCGCTGTGTGCATCGCCGAATGACATTGCGTCACTATTGTGGTCTGCAGCAAAGACTGATACTACGGTCCCTACAGACGTCCTCTCGCTATTCGCAAAGCTGAAGATGCGCCCCAGTACTTTGCTATGTACGAATGTCTTGTGGTACATTTCAAAGTCGATGCAAAGAAACACTGAAATAGAAAACACCTGTTTGGAGTACCTATCTTCTAGAGATCCAAAACGGTTTCCGTTTCACATCCAGCGAAGACTCCTGTCTTCTTTTCTGAAGTTCAAGAAGTACCCACAGCCCTTAAGCTCACTACTTCTCGGAAGCATTGCTAAGGAAACATCAGCTTCTTCGTATAGACTGCTTCTTTCTGTGTATTGTAAGCACCCAGATCTCACATCAGCGACAACGAAGGACATGCTGCTCGCGCGGCAGCCTTGCATGGTTCGGGATATGACGTCAGAATCACTAGTGTCTCTATTCCAGGTCGCAGTCCGCGAAAGACTCAATGAGGAGCTCGAAATACAGATCCTTGAAGCTATGGGTTCAAAGCTGAAGACATCTCACTTTAATATAGACCAGTGCTGCAAGGTGTTTTCCGTTCTAGAGCGCGCGAATGGCCTAGGCGGCACCGAGGGGTTGAAATGGACGTCGAAGATAACGAGTGCGGTGGGAGACCGCGTGTGGCAGGAGAGAGACAAGATCAGCGGGCGCCAAGCAGCTGATTTGTTGATCAGTATTGCTCGAGTACAGATGCCAAAGTTTATGTTAAGCCATATGACACTGGCTGTGCAAGCAAGCGTGGAGAAAGGCGATCTGAGCCCGTATCGCGTGGCGCAGGTGTGTTCATCATTGGCCTCACTTAGAGCGGGGCACACAATAGCAGCAAGTATGGGCTTGAGCTGCGCGCGTCAGTTTACTCCGCAGGAGGCTACTAGCGTCCTCCTTTCATGCGCTACGCTGCAGACCGCTTCGCCTGCCTTGTGGAAGGAGTTGGGGACAAAACTTGAGCCGTTTATACCCACACTCCCCGCAGTCGCTGTCAGGGACCTCATTATGGCCCTTGCTGCGTCACGTCTCGAGCACCGCCCTTTCATAGACATTATCCAAGCGCGTATCAGAGCTTTTGAGCCGTTAGCCTCTTTACCACAGTCACAGTTTTCTGTGCTGTCAGAGTTTTTAAAACAGTAGTCATTTTTTACCTTGTTCCTCAAAACGACACTATCATAGGCAATGTCTGGGATAGCAGCGATTGCAGAGAGGTTGAAGAGGTCGGCCCTTGACCTTGAGAGCCGTCACAGGGAGGCCACAAGCACGTTGTCCATGCGGTCCCAATCAGCTACAAGAGGTAGGTCTCCAAGGCTGAGCCAGAGTCCTCGGGGGAGAGTGAAGAGCGTCATTGTGCCGTCGCGCGAGGTTACTGTGTGGGGTGAAAGGGACCAGGGACGGGACCATGCATTGGAGGTTTTCCGTGACACCATCCACAGCAACCCCAAAGGTGTTACACTGTCTGCTTTCACGCAGAAGCTCACATCGTGCAACTTGGACCTTGAGGCCTCTGTCATTGAGGGTATCTTCCACAAGGCGGACGCTGACCGAGATGGGATACTTTGTTCCTCTGAGTTCGTTTCCTTGCAGCATACCTACCCTACTCTCGTTTCCTGCCTTTACAATCGCATCAACAGAGCGTTTAAGGAGAGAGCGGCGGAGGACGTGCTCGCTGCTAACAAGGCTAAACTGAACGCACTCTACGACGAGGACAGCAGGCATCAGAGGGGTATTGAATCGAAGCGTGAGGGCTTATCTGCAAGGATAGCTTCTCTTAAGGAGAAGCAGGTGGCAGCTGCTGAGTCCGAGGCAAAACTGAGGAATGTCAAGACAGCGCTGGAAGCTGCTGCTGAGGTATGTACACATACAAAAAGGGAACAAAGTGACAGAGTTGCGAAGCGAAGAACACAGAATACCACGTGTGCACTGCCAACTTCAGCAAGGCGAAGCAAGGGTCGCTGCGATGCCAGGAGAACATACAAGATGCTCAACGCCACAAGGATTTTGCAGTGCGACAGTTCAAAACACATGAGGCAAAAGAAGCAACGGCGACCGAGAGGCTGAGAGAAATGCAGGCCTTGGTCTTGGAACAAGAGAAGGAGGTGCAGAGGCACAAAATGCGCACGGAGCGTGCATACCGGGAAGTCGAACAGACAGCGAAGACTTACGACATGTTGCAAAAGGAGGCTGACAAGTACGAACGTGAGGTGAAAAAGGCAGAAACCGTCCTCCGTAGAATAGAAGGAGAGTTGCAGCAAGTGAATAACAAGAAGAGCAAATGTGAGGAGCACGCAGAAAAGGGCGCAAGAGAAGTGCAAGAAAGGGCTGCAGAGCGTGACTCTGCTACTAGACAGGTAGAAGATTTAACGAGCAAACTTGAGGAATTGGAAGAATGCAGAAGGACGGGAAAGACCGAGACCTTACAGAACATAAAGGCACAGGAAGATAATGTAAATAAGATCAAGCAGGAGATTGAGCAGGGGCGAGCAATGCAGTTGAAGATAGAGAGGGAAGAAGAAGACCCTGTGCTACACATGGAGGTGAAGCTCCGCAGACAGAGAGAGTCGTTGGAGGAGGAGGAGGAGAAGCTCAGGACACAACGGCACACGCTGAGCAAGATAACAGAAACCCATGACCCTCTAATTGATGACTTTCTGTCGCCGCGGGGCGCTAGATCCACTACGGGGGTAACGTACACCCCCAGTGACTTGTCCTCGAGCCCATCTCGCGTAGGGCGCGCCATGTACGGATGATGTTGATATTGTTGATGTTGTTGTATTAGTGCTGTATTCTTGTTATTATAATTGAACACTTATATGGGATCCCATCGCCAAAGGTCATTTCGCGAACAACTGCCGGTGTGCCCCAATGCCTGAAACAATGTTCAGACCAGAATTCGATAAGATGACCCCAAGGGGTGATCCCTCTTTTGGATACTTCTTTGGATGCTTCTAGCCTGCTCTAGCCTATTGTGCTTTCTAGACCTAGAAAACCAAGTTTGGCCTGCGAGTAACTAAGATTGCATTTCTGGACACGTTCAGTATTTTTTTTGCAGGAACGAGTCTTTGACTTGTCTAAAGGGAACCTTAGCAACGTGTTTACGGCTTATAAGCTTCTACAGGTTTTCTACCCTTCACCTTGGAGATTTTTCAGAAGTTTCCAGCACTCCCTCGAGGAGGTGCAAGCCCGCAAGAGCTTCTGCCCTATCAGCTTTTGACGGTAGTGTAGTGGACTACCGTGGCTGTAACGGGTAACGGGGAATTAGGGCCGGCACCAGTAACGTTACTTGTAACCTTTAGCCATATATTTCACAGTACACATGACTTCGATTCCGTCGCTGTCCCCTGCTGTATGTGCTGTGTGCGAGAAGGGCAGAGCAGAGATTGATTGCAATAACTGCAAGGTGGGGATGTGTACAAGCTGCTCAGATGCACTGCACAAGGGCGCCTGCCACGTGACGTACCCTTACGGGCAGGCAGGTGTCGACATCAAGACATGCTCGAGACACGACAAAGGTGTTGCGTACTGGTATGGGGGCAGTGTGGGGTGTGAGGATTGTTTTGATATATCAGTTCGCAGCAGCTTGCAAGACGAGTACCTGTCAACTCTTGACAGCCTACACACAAGCCTCAGACAGGTGGAGGATGTGATACGAGGTGTGGAGAGCGAGCTGAATAAATGCCACTCAGTCAAACAGCAGATACAGTCGAACGGCGATGTCTTGCGTGCGGAAATCACAACGAAGTGCGAGGCAGCTGTGAAGACGCTGCAGGAAAGATGCACGCAGCTGTGCAACGAGGTTTCTATGAAAGAGATGAAGAAGTTGACGAAGGTATCGATTGAGGAAGATATTCTTCGAAGCACGCTGGCCAATGCGAGGACGCAGATTGATGACAGCAAAGGGCTCATGAAGCAAAGATGCAGCTGTGCTTTCTTTGGGAAAGGACGGGCAATGCACAAATTAAAAGAGAACAAGCACTTCCTTGAGGCCAATTCGGGATACCTGGACATCTGCAAGACTGTGCCGAACTTTTGTCTTTCTTTCATCGCAGTAACCGATCTTGTCGACTGCATCAACACGCTAACGTTCGAGGAGGTGCGAGACAAAAGGAGTGAGGCACCCCCGCGCCACGACCCGCAAGTCGTGAAACCCTCCCCAAGCCTCATTCGCAGTATCATAGAGGCTTACGCAGCCCCCTGATTACACAGTATAGTTTGCCAATTATTATCTATTCTATTGTCATTTCAGCATCACGCCAACAGGTAGAATGGAGTCATTAATAAGTAGTATCGAGTTCAATGTCACGACGCTCGTCACGCTGGCAATTGGTGCTGTTGTGTTGTATGTGATCGTGAAGGACATTGTCAAATGGAACACGGGGAAACCTGCTCCAGAGGTGAAGAAGGAAGAGGTTGTGCCTCAGGCGCCCTCTGAGCCGTCTGCCCCTGCAGCCGTTTCTACCCTCCCCGCTGAGCCTAAAACGGAGGATACCATTGCTGACCCGGAAGAAAAACCAGTTGAGACAGCTAAGGAAGCGATGCCCGCGGAGGACCCTGAGCTGGACAACTTGCTTGATGGCGTGTTGGATTACATCGACGACGAGGAGAACAAGATTGACCAGGCGTGGGACAAGGTCACCAATAACAGGCAGGTCAGCACTCACGTATCAGGCCTCAGCCAATTCATGGAGAGTGGCAGAAAGGCGTTTGCAGAAGCAGCTGACCGAAGCAAAGAAGCCCAGAAGGAAGGAGAGCTTGAGAAAAGGCGAATCAAGAAAGCGCATGAGAGCAAGAAGTCAGGCAATGAAGCGTATGAAGCAGGCATGTTTAGGGAGGCAGCGAAGCATTATTCTGAAAGTATCAAGCTCTCCCCCGATTCTGACCCTATGAAGTACTTGCTCTACAGCAACAGGAGCGCAGCAAACAGGCAGCTGTGCAACTATGATTTCGCGATGATCGATGCTGAAAAATGCATTACTGTCAAACCTGATTTCGCAAAGGGCTATACGAGAAAGGCCCAGGTGCTAGAGGATATGAACCGATGGGGTGAGGCAAAAGCACTCTATCAGACAGTGTTGCAGAAATTCAAGGGTGACACCTTGTGTGTAGAGGCCAAGAAGAGCTTGGAGAGGTGTGATGAGAAGCTTGAGGAACAGCTTGATCAGCTTCTGGATAATTAATTAGTGTCTGCAGTGTTACTTACCTTTCGAATCCATTCTCTCATATATCCTTGTCGCTTGTGTCTGCCATTCACACACACACAGGAAGCAAGAACAATGGCTGTAGTAACCGCCCATCTCGAGAGGTCGCTTCTTGTGGACCATAAGCTCGAAGAAGCTCTTGTAGTTGCGTTTGATGCGTGTGATACTAAGCTGTGGACATGGGTTGCAATGGAGGCAGTTCGCTTATTTCCAGAAGGCGAGATTTGCGGCTGTCTAACGCGCATAGCAATGACCCACAGTGTGTCGTCGTTATGGCCATGCTTGAGTGGTCTCGTGAATGCGGGGTGTTGCACCACAGCCACACGATTGTGCACTGCGCTGCTTTCAGCCGATACAGTACTAAACAGCAAGCCAGCCTTCCAGCAGCTGGTGGTAGCAATGATGGCTCGGTACCAGAAACACTTTGAGTCGTACGAGGCACGAGATTTGATGCAAGATTCTGAATTGTTGTCTGTTTTCATGCAGCATGCCACCTGTGTGAACAGAGAGCACCTGTGCTCGGTAGAATACATAGAACAGCTGCCACGTGACATGCAATCTACACATCTTCTCAGGTGCATCGGTCTGCTACTGCGGCACCACAGGGTATGTATTCAGACTGTTTATAAAAGTAACTGAACACTGCAGGCTTATGATGACGCACTTCCGCTGATACTGCGACACGGAACACTGTGCAGAGAGACCGCGGGGATGAAGAATCTGGTGTCTGTTTTACGCGATCTCCCCACCGAGACTGGCGATGAGCTGATGGTATTCCTCGACAATGTGTTCCGGAGATCCGACGCTGGATTAGAACGGGTACTGCAGTCGGGGGAGGCGTGCATCATACTGAATGATACCCAAGTGGCTGTCAGCCCTTCTGATGTACGGATACTGGAGGTGCGAAGCTTCACGGACAGCTCGGAAAAGCTAAAGATCAAGAATGATGAGGCTGCCTTGCGATCGACGTTGGAGCAGCTTGGAAAGACTGCTGATGATTATAAACTGGAGGTATGTGTCATACACCCACCATTACTATCTAATAATTTAATATAGGCAATGCAACAGCAGGCTTACGGCGAGTTTGCCAACGGACGCTTCACGTTCAATGACATTGCTGCTTTCACCTATCCGGAGGACCAGCTCATCCCAGCTTATGCGTCCTTCATATGCCTCCTCATCGCTTGCTTCAAGCGGGATAGTGACGGGTACAGGCACCATTATCACAATCTGTACACCCGGCAGTGGAATGACATTTACACGAAGCTGTATCCAGAAGAGGCTTCTTCTAGCTAGTGGCCATTTGTATTGTTCTTCACGCCAAGTGTGTAGAACTTGGTTAATATTCATTTGTTTTCTTTTTCGTGTGCATCTCAGCCAGAATCGTTGTAGGTGCCAGCAGCCGGTAGTCTCTACCCTTAGTGGATGCTTTCAGCAGGTGTTTCGTCTGCAGACCAAGGCAGTGGTAGGATCACGGCCGGGAACCTGATGCTGTCGAAAACATGGGGTTGCCAGGATACTTAGTCCACTCAAACGAGGTCATCGGAGAGGTTGCTTGGCGAAGCCAGACACTGTTTGTCGTTAGTCCACATATGGTGGTTACTGTTTTGAGCACAGTGGCTGACCCATTGACACGTCACCCTTGACGTACGGCACGTCGGGTCTTAGGCTACCGGCAGATTCTTCCAATGCCTTTTTGCCTCGCAGCATCACATTGGACACGTCTGTGAGCCCTCTCGTTAGAACGAGCCTATTGAGGAGGTCGCTGATGAACGCCACCAGACCCCGCCACTCAGGATGCAGAAGGAGTCCGCGTCGACCTGACAAGAAATGTGCCCTTGGAGCTTGACAATTCCATGACACAAGCTCGTTAAGTCAAGAATGTACCGAACGTCTTTCTATCGCAATGGCCTTGTATTTAACAAGTTCTTCTCAGTTTGTAAGAGCAAAGAAAAGAGTAGTGGTATCATGCAGTATGTATCCCAGGGTTTATACCATGTGCACAAATGCTAAAAGCCGACTCTTTTTACGCGAACGTGCATTCCACGTGCGATGATTAGCTGCGAAGATTCCAAGCGCTTTTTTTAATAAGAGTTTGGTTTTGTTCTTAGTGATCTTCATTTTGTATTTCCCGTCTCTTTTCAGTTTTGCATCACCTACAGTGCGATGGATGGAGACGAAGAGGGGAAGTTCGGCGACAGCTCGGTGCACCTTCTACACATACAATTGGATACTGGAAACGATGAAACTGAGAGAAGCGAGACATTGAGGAGCGAGGCGCACACTTTGGAGGATGACAACGAAGCAAAATGGCGGAAGGGGGTAAACACCGTGCCTGAGATAGATGTTCTGAAGGCAAATAGAATAAAGAGGTTTACCAGCCCACACCAGTTAGATAGAACGAAGGTCGATGTTGATTTAGAGAGGCAGTTTATCACGCACCTGATGGAAGACGATGTTGACTGCGCACTGAGCCTCATGAGGGCGAATGTCACGAACCAGAAGCTGCTACTTACGAGCTGCGCATTAAGTGCTGCGATCCAGGTGGGGGACTTGGGGCTTGTGAAGGCGATGATCCTGTACCCGATGGTAGACTTCTCTAACAAGTCACGGGCACCCGTTTGTGAGGCCGTCATGAAGCAAGAGGCCAAGCTCGTCGAGCTGCTGCTGCTGAGCCCCATCACAGACGTGAACAAGGGCTGTCCCCTAGCACGTGCTGTGGAGCTCAATGACCTCACCCTCATCAAGACGCTCCTCGCCTCCGACAGAATCAACCCCAACAAGGGCGGCGCCCTGTACCGAGCCGTTGGCATGGGGAATATAAAAATGATTGAAGCGCTACTCGGACACAAACGGCTCAACGTCAATAAGTTCTGCGGTGGAGTTGGCTCGACTCCCTTGTGCAGGGCCATCGACTTGCAAGCAGAAAGTATGGTCAAGCTGCTGGTCCAGCACCCCAAAATCGACATTAACAAGGGATTCCTTTTGACTCCCCTTCAGCACGCGGTGGATGCTCAGGCACCCGAGATTGTGCGCATTTTAATCGAAGCTCCCGCAGCAGTGCCGCTGGATCCAAACAAGAGAATGGGGGGCACGGCAAGTCCTTTGCTGCTGGCGTTGAAAGGCAAGTTCAACAAGGAAATCGTGCGTCTGTTGCTGAGCTGCAACACCACCGATATTGATGACGAGGTGTTAGAGGTAATCGAGAAGCGGGGGCTGCATGAGGTGGAGGACATGATTCTGCGATCGAACAGAAGAGTGCCATTCAGCGCCTTTTGGTGCTCGAAGGTCCTGTGTTCTGTAGTAGGGACTTTTTTTATCTGCGCAGCGAACATCTTGCTTCTCAAGTACCTGGAGGAGCTGGTGATAGACGGTGCACACCCGCAGATTGTGTTGTCGATGCTGACCTTATGCATTGGGAACACAGGCTCGTACATACTCTTGAAGAAAGACCCGCAGATGCTGTACAAGCGAAGGCTGAAGCTACGGCTGTTCCCTATTTGCTACGATGTGTACTTGTGCACTTTGTTGCTGCAGTCGGTGTTTGCTGCTAGCCCATTGACGAGAAGGACGGAAATGTACCCTTCTGGACAGGTGAATTACAAGTACCAGGTGCTGCTTGTTAGTGGACCCATGGCTTGTGTGCAATTAATTATGTTTGTGATAGAGCAGGCGGACGGGGGGAAGGAGGGTGGTGGGCTTGTGAAGAGTGTCATAGGAATGAATATTCTAGCGGTGGTGAAGCTGATTGTCACCACGCTGCTGAAGCAGTACCAGAGTAAGAGGATGGAGGACACAGAGCAGGCTGTGGGATCGCCGCATGGAAGCGTCCCAATCATCCTGAACCCCATCGATATGACCGTGGCACCGCACAGCTACCTGAGCACCCCTGATGGGACGACTGAGCGCCAACCTCCCGCACAACGGAACGCCCCGTCTGCCTCTCTTTCGGAGCGACGGCAACACTGCCCCCCTGAGTATGTACACAGCTCATCTACAATAATACAACAGACTCGACTTGAGCCTCATCAAGACCCGTCCTATCCGCATTCTCCCGCGCCGCCTCACGAAAACTCATGTCGTGAAGTGAAAGCGGAACATAAATGGCTATATCCCTCTTCTTTTGTAACATTAATAGTAGTGGCACCGCTGTGGTGACTTTGTCCTACTTCCCTCCCCCATGTTTTCGAACAAGGAATTAATAAGTTTTTTTTAATGCAGCAACAAAAAAAGATGGAAATGCTTACTTTCCATTTTTATTTTAAAGAAAAGCCTAACAAAAAAAAAAAGAAAAGCCTCAGCGTGCAAAAATAATAATAATAAAGATTGCAAAAAGAACAAAAAGAAAAGCGCAAAAGGACACTTGCCACCATCCTTTCTTTCTACCTTTGGATATGTTACGTTCAGTAGATCTTTATCTCCTCTTTATCTATTTTTTTCTTTTCTTTATGGCGTGCAACAAAGCATCTGAGTCATATGTCGTGCCTAGATGTGAAGGAGTTTGTGGTGCACGAGACAGTGGGTACCGGGGGCGAGGCGATTGTGAGGAGAGGAGAGTACCAACGGAGGAGTGTCGCTATGAAGTTCACAAGAAATGAAAGCAACGAAGTAGATGTACTGAAGGAAATGCAACACTCACATATTGTTGAGCTGGTGGGGTGGTTTTCCACCGACCACGAGTGGTGTGTTGTTACAGAGCTGTGCGCTACCTCTGTGTATGATGTTGCTCAGGAATGCGGCCTGCTTGCTGGAGATGTAAAAGTGCTGATGCACCAGCTGCTACTTGGCCTTAGCCACATCCATGCTGCTGGCATCCTGCACAACGACATCAAGCCAGAGAACCTCCTCCTAACGCAGGATTGTGTTCTCAAGATATCCGATTTTACCTTAGCAGCCCCCCCCTCCGACATAAAGTCTATCGGCAGCGCTCCTTACATGTCCCCCGAACGCCTCCACCGCACTCCTGTAAGTGCTGCCTCCGACATCTGGTCGGTGGGGTGCACGTTGCACTTTTTGCTGCACGGTCAGCTGCTTTTCTCAGCCCCTTCTGAGTTCCTCATCATGCAGCAGATTGTTAGCTTTGCACCAGACGGCACCCTCCCGCTGCCATGTATGGCCAGGTCCCCCGACGACAGGCCCAGTTGCGCACAGTGCCTGGAACACCAGTGGTTCAAGAATGTACTACCTTACACCTTAACGAGTTTAAAGCTTTGAAGCCTTTATGTGATACCTTCATGCACAGCAAGGCAAGATGGTTGACGAGAGCACCGACAACTTCCTCACCAGCGACGCTAACAGACTTCTGGACGAGGCCTTTGAAAGAGTCAAGGTGGCAAGTGCCTTGAACCCTGATTACAAGGTAGAACCGCCACGGCTGTTTTCGTCTGTGCACGAACACAGTAAGGAGCGACCCATTATCGGAGGCACGGATGTTTATAAGAAGTTGTGGGCGGCGGCCACAGAGGCGAGTGATGCAGAGGCTGCAAGCTGTGAACAGTAAATAAATGATAAAATAACAGCTTGTTTTTTCAGTTCTTAACTCACTCAGGAGCATTATCACGCAAGAATGGACCCTTCAGTGGACCCTATTATGCAGCTGGCCGGCTGGAAGTCGGGTGACGGTATCAGAGGATGGAAGAACATGATGTACACTGCGCCATGCGTGACGGGGGTACTGCTGATAGCGGTATTCAGCTCGTGGTTGGTGCTGAACAAGATCACGCGTGGGTGGGTTGTTGACAAGAACAATGCCACAGTGCCCAAGGGGTCAGCCCTCAGTAAGCAGGTGTCATTCTGTCTTGTGGGGATCCTTATTCACTCGTACTTGGGGCCTACCTCTATCGCCCTTGCTATGAGATCCCTCGACACCCCGTACCCTGTGGCTGTGGGCAACAGGGCCGCGCTGTCCGACGTTGCAGCTTTGGAGTACCTTGATGTTGCCAACGCGCAGGCTGTGATCGGGGAGATATTCACCGGGTACGCCGCATACATCACGATCATGTGGTTGCTTGGGTGGGAGAAGGGTGTGGACAAGATCATTCACCATGTTGTGTTCCTTTTCCTTGCAGTGCTGCTCTCCAGCCAGTACGCTTTCTGCAGGCTGTCCGCCTTTGCCATCAGCATGGAAGTTTCCACAGTTTTCCTCAACATGAACGTCGTCTCTGGATGGCTTGTGAACTGGAAAAAGTTCCACCTCATCACTGGTGCTTTCTTCATTCTCAGCTTCTTCTGCACTCGTATCCTCTTCTTCGGCTACGGCCTGGGCACAACTCTCGTTGATTTCTTCGAGGACCCCTCTGCCTCACCCTTGCCCTTCTCAGTTTCCTGCCTCGTGCTTTTCCTCTTTTCCGGGGGTTGGCTCCTGCAGGTTTTCTGGCTCCGTCCCATCATCCACAAAGTGTCTTCCGTATTTGCTAAGAAGCCTAAGCAGCACTAAGTACCTGTCTACCATCAAGTACCTTCCTTAGCCTAGCCCCTTCAGCGGTCAGGAACTGTCCCGCTCGGATGAGTATTCCGATAATTTCTAAAACTATCAGGTGCTCTGCTTACCTAGGTTAAAAGGTGCTGTTTTTTCTTTCTTTCTTTTTCCCCTCTGCATTCCCTGCTGCCGATTCCGCAACCTTGGTGGGTCATTGCTAACACTTCACCCCATCATAGTGAAGTCCTAATATTACAAGATCAGCGTGCTTGATGTATGGCTGGCATGTGAGCCCTTGTGAGCGGTTCTTCAGGCACTTGGTCGGGAAGGCTACCAAAGGGTTGGCATGTCATGGTGAACTGTGATCAGGTTTTTTTCAGATTTTCGTTAATTTTCTTAGAAGGCAACACAGCCGAAAAAGAAGGAAAACCCGATGCCCCAGAAGGGGGAAGGGAAAGGGGTAGATAAGTAGACGTTCCAGAGCAGGAACCTCTTTATCTCATCTCTTTTTTTCTTCTGCAATCTCTAGTTACCTTTCGTTTTTTTTTTTTTTTATTTCCATCTTGTGCGAGCTTTGCGGCACACCATCATGCTTTCCTAGCGATGCGACTTGGCGTAGGCTACAACGTTTACGACGGCGAAGAATTGTTGGAGAGCAGCATCAATAGCATACGGGGCGAGGCTGCGTGGGTGGTGGTCGTATATCAGACAGTGAGTAACTTTGGTGCCCCGTGCAATGACACCTTGGTTGATTTGCTGAATAAGCTTAAAGAGCAAGGTCTGGTCGATGAGTTGTGCTGCTACACACCAAAAGAGTATAATACGGAAGAGAGGCGGAGCATGGTCAGCAAGCATGCCAACATGGCGCTTCTTGGGGGATCGGTGTCCGGTGTTGCCTCTCAATACCTATGTGAAGTGGCAAAGCGGAATAAAGCACTTGACCTGTGTCGTTCTGCTGGTTGCACCCATTTCCTTTCAATGGACACAGACGAATATTATGACACACAGCAGCTTCGCTCTTCCATGCATTTCATGGAAGAGAACCCTATTTACGACACCACCGCTTGCTTGATGCGATACTACTTCAAACATCCCACATGCGAGCTTCTCCCTTTGGACAACAGGAGTTATGTCCCCTTCATCTTTCGCATCCATCCTTCGTCTTTCTTTGAGATAGCTCACCCATACCCAGTAGAGGTTGATCCTACCCGTGTTGCCACGCACACCAGACGCCTCTACACATTTCCTTCAGCTGACCTTGTCATGCACCACATGTCTTTCGTCAGAACACCACGGGGCCTCCTCTCCAAGTTTACAAACGTTTCCAACAAGGCTAATTATTCTCAAGCCCCAGATGCTGCCGTTGCAGCCATCCTTGCATGGCAGCCACACACCACTCCCATACCCCATCCTCATCCCTACTTTGCACAGCACTTCACGTCTTCTCGTGTTGTCAGCAACAAGTTCGAAGTTCCAGTGTTGATACCATATTATTTTTCGTTGCTCTCTACACCCCACAAGGTTTTCACAGGCCTATCAAAGTTTCTAACATGTTATTTCGCTATGCCACGTTCGTGGCAGCTCTTGCGGTGTGCGTGAGCAGTGCGGACCTGTCGTACACCTGCGAGGAGGGGGGTTACAGCGTGATGCCTCTGTTCCAGCTGGAGAGCGTGGAGTCGATGCAGGAGTGTCAGAAGGCGTGCGGGGACATCGCGGACTGCCGTGCTGTGGTGTTCAACGTGGAGCAGAAGACGTGCGCTGTGCACGGGGCGGAAGGGGTTTCAAGCAAGCCCCTTGTCGAGTCGAACAGCCTGCGTTGCGTGAAGGGTGATGCCGCCGCCACCATTGGTGCTTCCACGGAGCAGGAGCAGCCCAAGCAGCAACAGCAGCAGCAGCAGCAAGAGGAGGAATTCATGACCGGGTCGTTCTCGTGCAGGGCCGGGGGGCTCAGCGGGGAGGAGCTTCTGGTTGTGGAGCACACGGACATGGCTGCTTGCGTGGCGCACTGCGACAGGATCGAGGGGTGTGCGAAGCTGATGCACCAGGCGGACGACGTGTGCACGCTGTACGGGAAGGAGGCTGTGGTTGTTTCCGAGGGGAAGAGCGGGGCGACCGCGTGCAGCAGGCAGGTGGCGCAGGGAGAGGAATCGTCGTCGATGATGTCGTTCACCTGTGCGGAAGGGTCGAAGTTTGGGGGATCTCTGTTCGTGATCGGGGACACGGCGTCGATCGAGGAGTGCAAGCGCCAGTGTTCGGTCTTCAGCACCGTGTGCAAGGGTATCAACTACGGTTCTGACAAGTCTTGCGAGCTTGTCGACAGTGTTGACACCTACGCCTCGGAAGGGGAGAAGGGGTTGACCTCTTGTGTTGTCGACACGAAGAAGGACGAGTTACCGCCTAAGAAGGACGAGCTGCCGTCTAAGAAGGACGAGCTGCCGCTTTCATCGCCTGTGTTTGCATGCTCGGAGGAGGAGACCCTGGAAGGAGGGGAGCTGGTGTCGTTCGGGGACGTGAAGCAGTTGGAGAGCTGCCAAACGTACTGCCTGTCGTTCGGGTCAGCGTGCACCGGGTTCGTGTACACGAGCGAGGACGAGAACTGCGAGCTGAAGGCGTCGACAGCAAAGCCGGTGGCGAAGAAGGCGAACGGTGTGACCTGCAAGCTCGTGGAGAACAACAAGAAGCCCAAGGACGGCGGCGACGATGCGGAGTACACGTGCACCGGGAAGGGGTCGTTCGTGGGAGGGGACCTGCGGATTGCGGCACGCTACAGCGAGAAGGAGTGCCGCGAGCTGTGCACCGACCTGAAGGAGTGCTTCATGTACGTGATGACGACATCCGAGGAGAGCGGGTGCGTGCTGAAGTCGTCGAGCGCGGTGGAGGTGACGACCGGGGCGGCGGCGGCTTTGAAGCAGCAGGGGACGGTGGTGAGCGGGACCGTGTGCGTGAAGGCCGAGGCGAAGCGCCAACAAGAGAAGCAGCTCGGGTTCGGGGCGATCGTGGAGGAGGAGGAGGAGGAGGCGAGGAGGAGGGCGTCCCTGGTAGACGTGCTCCCGTTCTTCTCCTGCACGGGCCGCGCGGTGTTCGACCCGAAGGCGGTGATCCGGAAGGTGTCGGAGGTGCTCGGGGCATCGGTGTGCCGGGAACGCTGTCACGTGACGACGAGCTGCAGACACTCTGCGTACGACCCTGAGGGGAGGGAGTGTGTGCTCCTCACCGACAAGGGGGTGCTGACGACGTCTGAGGAGGGGAAGCACGAGCTGTGCTCGAAGAAGGAGAACACGTCTGTTCTCGGGTACCGCTGCACGAAGGGAGCATACCACGGGGCGACGGTGGCAACCGTGTTCGGGGTCGGGAGCACGAGGGAGTGCGCACGGGCCTGCACGGCGAGCGGTAGGAACTGTTTGATCTCGGTGTACCACCCAGAGGACAAGAGGTGCGTGCTGAAGTCCGTGCGGGCTGTGCCGACGCAGGGGGTGCTGGAGCATTCGACGGCTTGCGTGAGCGAGCGAGTGGAGGCAGCGAGGGAAGGGTTCCACTGCGCGGAGTCCGGAGCGGCGGCCCTCGTGGAGGGGACGCTGAGCCTGCTGAGCGACGTGACGTTGGAGGGGTGCAAGGAGCAGTGCGAGCAGCTGTCGGAGTGCGCGGCTGTGCAGTACGCGGCGGCAACGAAGACGTGCGAGCTGAAGGGGTTCGACTCGTTCGCGGAGGGAGGGAAGACGGGGGTCGCCGTGTGCGCGCGCCACCAGACCCCGCTCCTCAGCGGGGCGGCGGTGCGCTCTGGGGAGAAGAGCCGCTACGCTCAGACCCTGGGCGGGGACGCTCCGGAGCAGGCTGCGTACATCAAGGTTAAGTTCGGGCTCCACGTAGAGAAGCTGTCGAAGGGGGTGTTCGAGGCCCTCGGGGTGGCCCCCACCCAGGACACGACAACGCTGTGGGTGTCGCTGTTCGTGCGGGTCCCTGTCGGGATCGAGCCGGGGCTCTTCGCTGCCGCTTCCTACCACCTCCTCGCAACAGAGCTGAACAAGGACGACAACATTTTCATGCTGAAGCTGAACCCAACGCTGCTGCACCTGGGCCTGGAGCCCCTGAAGGCCGGGGCTGGGGGCCGTTGGTCCTTCGTGAACGACGGGTTCGAGTGGAGGCCGATCGCAAACGGGATCCTCGCGATCCCCTTCGCCTTCGAGACCTTCAGCGGTGTGGAGCTCATAACAGAGGCCACAAGGAGGTGGTTCTCGCGCTCTGTTGGCTCGGAGCTCAAGGTTGCCGCCTCCACCGTGTCGATGGAGGAGATCTTCATGTGTACGGACGGGCTCGCGACAGAGGGGTGCGTGTCGACGTGGAAGGGGGCGACCCCGGACACGAGCGGTGGGCCGACCGGGAGCCACCTCCCTGGGGCTCCCTCGAAGAGGATGGACATGCTGATCGACGTCCCCCCTGGCTTCACCGTGTACGAGTGGTGCCTGAACGTGACGAAGACGCTCCCCTGCACCGGAAACATGACGCACCACCTCTACAAGACCTTCGGGCTCATCAGGTGCGGGCTGTGCGACGCCGAGGACCAGGCTCCGATGGACGGGACGTTGACGAGCGGTGGCAGCGGTGGACGCCACCTTCTGCAGGCAGCGGAGGGACAGCTGAAGGAGGAGACGACCACGGCAGCCCGCTCTGGGAGCCTCCTGCAGTCAGCAACCGGATCGAGGAGGGGTCTCGCGAGGTCCTGCAACGTTGGGTGGAAGCCCCTCCACTACGGAGTGATGTCGGACGCCTTCAACGTAGAGGGAACAGCGGAGGTGCAGGGGACCTTGGCGCAGTGCGTTGCGGCGTGCACGACCGAATCCGGGTGCTTCGCCTTCAGCAGGAACAGGATGTTGAAGGACACGGAGAGCGGGTCCTGCTGGCTCAAGAAGGCTGTGATCCCCGTCGTTGGGGACCAGTACTCTTTCAACACGCTCGGAACCTACGTGGTGACCTGCCCCCCCGAGGTGGAGCCCTGCAAGTGGAAGTACATGGACGGGTATGACCAGCGCACGCAGTCAAGCAAGACAACGGCGTTCCGGGCGCAGAGCGCGACCGAGTGCAAGGACCTGTGCGAGCTCGTGGCGGACTGCACCGGGGCGACCTTCGACAGGGAGAGCGCGACCTGCTACTTCATCCACGATCTCGTGCTCGCCCCGACAGCGGCGCAGCAGAACCCCAGGTTCTTCAGCGCCGTGTGCTACCGCGTGGTCCCAGAGTCTCCGTGCGACACGAGCTACTGCGGGGTGAACCCCTCGGTGGGGTGCTTCCCCTTGAGGGGCGGGGACCACCGCTGTACCTGCGCGGAGGGCTTCCAGTGCGTGGAGAACTGCGACGAGCCGAGGAAACCCCACATCTGCGACCGCGAGGAGACGCTCGAGACCCTCCTCATGGAGGCCCTCTCCATCGCTTTGAATGTGGACGTTTACGGAATCTCCGTGAAGGAGGCGGAGCAGCTCATGCGAGGGAGCGGTGACCCGTCTGAGCGCGATGCGCTCACCCCCGAGGAGCAGCACGTGGTCACGGTGGCGAGCAGCAAGATCGACGTGGAGACGACGCACGTCATCAGCACCACCTTCAGCAAGACGAACCTGGAGGACGTGCTCGCGGAGGAGCAGGGGAAGACGAAGCTGGCGCTCCTGGCGGAGGGTCTGGCAGGGTCGCTCGGGGTGGAGACACACGAGGTGATGGTGAGGCGCGTGTGCAAGATCACGGACAACGGAGAGATGGCGGCCTGCTTCGACAGCGAAGGGGCGGACCAGGCGATCCCGAAGAGGCCGACCGTGAAGAGCACCCCGGAGCGAGAGTACTTGACGGCGGCATCGTGGTGTGGGGCGCACCCCTCGGGCGTTGCGAACCCGAAGACCCTCGAGGCCATCGAGGACCTGGTACAGCTCAGCAGGGGAGAGATGCTGGAGACGAGGACCTACTGGGTCGGGGCAACCTGCGACGAGAACTGCAACGACGCGGACTCTTGGTACTGGGCGGACGCCCCCGCGGTGAAGGTGGATTGGGCGTCCCTCTCGCACGGCGGAAAGGGTGCGTCGATCCTGAACGACCTGTCTGGAGCGACATGCGCGGTGCTGCAGTACGACGCGGAGGGTTTGATGTGGGGGTTGAACGTCGCGGACTGCGGGGCCAAGGGCCACTACCCTGTGTGCGTAGAGACAGGGTCCGGTTCCGGTACAGACCACGCCGATCAGTGCGACGCCTCCGGGGCCTGTGACCTCAAGGTCACCTTCGGTGTGAAGCTTCTCCACGTCCGCTACGTTTACTTCGTGTCCCTCCCCGACGGGACGACGAAGAAGTACCACCCCTCGGATCTCCTCCCCGCGGGGGCTAAGATTGTGAACAGAGACGGTGATCTCATGGTATGAGAAGCGAAGCAAAACACAAAACAACAAGAACAAAAACAAAAACAAAAATACAGGGCTACGTCGACAGCCGTGGGAGCACCTCTGTGATCACGTGGCCTGCAGTTGACGAACCTCTGAACGAGGCTCTGAAGGCAGTGATGCCTGGGTTCACCTACCCGATGGAGGGGCTGCACGCTCTCGTGACTCGCCACGTGGCGAGCTGGATGACTGCCGCGAACTTGAACGCTCCCTTCAGCAGGGCCTGCCACGACCTCATCATCCAGAAGCATGTGCTGTGTGTGAACGCCATCTGCAAACTGTATGTGTAGAAAAGGAAAGAAAACACAAATATAATATACACACATAATACACAGTGTGGACCCCATGTTGATCACAAGGACATCCTGCGAGGGTGCACCTCCGTGTGTGAACAGCGTGTGCAACGGACACGGTTACGCGAAGGGCTTCGTCGGGTTCTGCTCGTGTGAGTGCGACCGTGGGTATGATATCAACAACAAACAAAAACAAAAAAAAAAACAAAAACAAAAAAAGGTTCGCTGGTGCAGTGTGCACGGAGTGCGCAACAGGCTACAAGAACTACCCGCAGTGTGATCCGACAGGAACAGGCTCTTCCCTCTACGAGGTGTTCCATCTGCATGTGCAGAGCGGTGCGTCGACAGTGTCGGCAAACCACGACCTTCTGGAGCAGGCCTTCTCGGCAACGGTTGGGAGCAAGATTGAGGGTTACACCCTCACCTACATCTGCCCGATCAGCGTGTGCTCGCCTTCCCCTTGCGACTCCCCTGTGAACACGTGGAGCGGAGAGAGGAGGGCTCAGTGCTTCAGGGCGGGACAGGACTTCGCCATCACCGACAGGGGCGCTGTGGTTCTCTCTGGGAGCAGAGACTTCTACCCCCTTGTTGCGACGAGTGCTTCTGTTTCGGAGTTCGCCACCGAGTATGGTCCGTCGGCGCTGAGCGACGTGTCCACGCAGACGAAGGCTTTGTTGGACCAAGAGTGTATGTGTAATATTAATATAAAGAAAAAGAAAGAGAGAGAGAATGAATGCAAAAAAAAACAATACAGTGAACTTGAACAGCGGTCCCTTCAAGGAGTTCTTCCTGACCCTGGTGAAGTCTGTGTACCTGTCTTCCGAGGTATGGAACAGAATAAAAAGAAAAGGAAAACACACACCTCACACAAACACACAAACACAACAAAACTCCTTTTTTTTTTTAACCACAGCCCTACGCGGGAGTGACCCCTGTGGCAGCACCATTCAGCCCCCCCGTCTCTGTGGGCGGAGCCGGAGAGCTGGTGGAAGGAGCGGGGACAGACATGGGGATCATCATCGTAATCGTGATCGCAGTGGTGCTGTTCTGCTGCTGCTTCTTGATGTTCGGAATCTGGAGGCACAGGAAGGCACAGGAGAGGAAGAACAGGGAGAAGACGGAGGACCTGATGAAGTACGTGAACGAGGACGAGGATGGTGAGGACATCGTGACGATCTTCAAGGGGGCGGATGAGCCGATGGGGATCATGTGGGACGACCACACGCTGATGGTGGGAGTGTGCGACGACAGCGCTGCGTCGAGGTACAACCTGGACAGGTTCAGGAACAGGAGGCTCGCGAGGGTGAACGGGATGAAGGTGAACACGCTCGCAGATATCAGGGACGCTGTGGAGGGGCAGACCTGCGTGACGCTGGAGTTCGAACCGAAGTACTCTGCGATCGTTGTGCGCGTGGCGTCGAAACTGGAGGACTTCTACGAGCAGGAATTCATCAGCATCTTCGCAGACAGGATCGCAGAGGTCTTGAACCTCATGGAGTTCACCGAGATAGACATCGATCTGCAGTCCGTGTTCGAGAGGCCAGAGAGGGGGGAACTCCTCCTTACCATGAAGCTCCTCGGTCTCACCTCCGACCAGGTCGCCACCATCGTCGCCATGTGTGTCACCCCAGGCGAGCCCATCAGAAACGGCCTCCCTATCGCGGGAGCCTACCTTGCAACAGCCAAGTTCGGAGAAGAGGTGTGTGATTTCAAAAGAAGAAAAAACAACAACAACAACAACAACAACAACAGACGAACCCTCCTCTGTGGGTGTGCGCACAGTGGTTGACGGAAGCTGAAAAGTGCTCTGGTTGCTACCTGCAGTTGCCCGGAGTGATCGAAGGTGGGCACCCCGTGTGGCAGCACACCCCCGCCGACCACTGGTTGTACTCCACCCCGTCTGGTTTCTGGGCCATCGTGCAGGACAAGGTATGAAGAAAAACAACAAAAAACAAAAAGAACAAAAAACAAAAAACAACAGAGCCTTGTGGGAAGCGACGTGACGACAGGTGGGTACGTGCTGAGGTCGAGCGAGCCACACTGCGGTGCGGACCCCCACGTCATGACCGGATGGAGGACCGCATTGAGAGAGGGCGAGCACATCTGTGTGGCGAAGGAGGAACCGACGGCACACGAGTTCATTGTGGGACAGAGGGTGGTGTTCCCCGTGGACCTGCAGCTGGAAGACGGGTCGGTCATCAACAAGAGATCGGAGGCGCTGGTGATGTGCGAGCAGGAGGACCTGGTGCAGCTCTGCATGCTGAACGAGGAGTACGACATCGTCACAGTGTCGCCGGACGTGGTGGACAGCCCCGATGGACCCCGCATCATGGTCTACGAGAACTCGCAGTGGATGCCCGCCGCCATCGTGAAGATGAGGGACAACCAGGTGAAGGTCGCCTTCGACTGCGGGCTGTGCCCTGACATGTGGATCGACAAGGAGTTGGAGGCCGACAAGCTGAAGTGCATGCCACGCGAGGCCTTCACAATGGGGGACAAGGTGCAGCTGGCGGCGGGCGCCCCGCAGCACCTGGAGGAGGACGGGTGCTTGAAGTTCGGCGAGCTTGGTGTTGTGGTTGCTTGCGGCGACGTTGGACAGGCAAGGCCGTACCTTGTGGAGGGGCCGTACGACATGACATGGTACGCTGGAACGAACTTGGTTGCGTCAACACTTAGCGCCCCTGAAGTGATGGTATGCAATGTGCACTTCAGAATTAAGTATACACACAGCCGTTCGGTGATGAGGCAGAGAGCAGCGCACCCTACGGGGATGATGGTGTGGCCGTCGACCGCAGGGGCTCCGGTCTCACTGATGACAATATGGAGATGTCAGGCTCAGGTATGAGCCGCTTGGTCGACAGAAGGGACTCCAGCATCACGAGTGCCTCCGTCAACCACAGAAGGGTGTCGGGTGACCGTAGGTTCATGGACACCATGTAGACAGACAATGAAGCTAAGGCAAGGAATTGACTCTTTTTTTTCTTGGATCATTCCCAACCGTCTTCATAGATAATGTTTTATTTTTATTCTCCCTTCCCCTTCCCCTTTCAGCCTTTTGGATCCTTGGGGTACGATGAAGATATGGATACAAAGATTAAAAATAAATAAATGTATCTTCTACTGAAGACCGAACCAAAAGAAAAAGCCGAGTAAGACTCGGGAGTCAGGTTCGCAGTACATGGGGTTATCTCACGCATCTTACTGACAGTCGTATCCAGCCATCAGGTGAGCTTTTATTTCTTTGTGAGTTTTTTTTTTTTGCACCCTCTTTGTCCTTAACCAGTTTAAGGAAGTTTTCTTCCTTTATTTTGGAAGAGGCTCTATTTTTTATCCCCTGCGAAGTGTATTTTCTTTTCCACATTATTTTATGAGAGACAGAAGCGTAATAGCACGGATAGGGAGACTGATCGAGTACAGAATATAGAGAAGCAAGTGGTTTCTTGTCTTCTTTTATTTTATCACCATGAGGCCAGGCTCGTTTGCACAGCCCTTCCCGACGAGGGGACTGTGCCCTATCAGTTGTCTTACCTCTTGCTATGAACCTTTTTGCTTTTTCCTCCCTGACATATACATTATTGAAAGAAGGTTAAAAGGAGTCAACCCTCGAGCTCGGTGTTGTGCCGCCGTGCTTCTTTTGACGGAAGCGGTGCAAAGCACACACCCACGGCACTCATAGTTCCTATAATGCCAAGCTTCTAATAAGAAGCGAAACCGATCTTTCACCACCCATTCCCTCGGCAGCCCTCCTTTCCTGTCATAGTACCTGTTCTCTTAGTCCAACCCCGTTCATCGTACCGCAGTTGAATCAACGGATGTGCCTTTATTTATTTTCCCCACTTTTGAGTTAGTTCTTTTTTTGTTTCTCCAGAACAGTAATATTCTTCCATCAAAGGACTTTGTGGATTCTTCATAACATGTTATTTCGCTATGCCACGTTCGTGGCAGCTCTTGCGGTGTGCGTGAGCAGTGCGGACCTGTCGTACACCTGCGAGGAGGGGGGTTACAGCGTGATGCCTCTGTTCCAGCTGGAGAGCGTGGAGTCGATGCAGGAGTGTCAGAAGGCGTGCGGGGACATCGCGGACTGCCGTGCTGTGGTGTTCAACGTGGAGCAGAAGACGTGCGCTGTGCACGGGGCGGAAGGGGTTTCAAGCAAGCCCCTTGTCGAGTCGAACAGCCTGCGTTGCGTGAAGGGTGATGCCGCCGCCACCATTGGTGCTTCCACGGAGCAGGAGCAGCCCAAGCAGCAACAGCAGCAGCAGCAGCAAGAGGAGGAATTCATGACCGGGTCGTTCTCGTGCAGGGCCGGGGGGCTCAGCGGGGAGGAGCTTCTGGTTGTGGAGCACACGGACATGGCTGCTTGCGTGGCGCACTGCGACAGGATCGAGGGGTGTGCGAAGCTGATGCACCAGGCGGACGACGTGTGCACGCTGTACGGGAAGGAGGCTGTGGTTGTTTCCGAGGGGAAGAGCGGGGCGACCGCGTGCAGCAGGCAGGTGGCGCAGGGAGAGGAATCGTCGTCGATGATGTCGTTCACCTGTGCGGAAGGGTCGAAGTTTGGGGGATCTCTGTTCGTGATCGGGGACACGGCGTCGATCGAGGAGTGCAAGCGCCAGTGTTCGGTCTTCAGCACCGTGTGCAAGGGTATCAACTACGGTTCTGACAAGTCTTGCGAGCTTGTCGACAGTGTTGACACCTACGCCTCGGAAGGGGAGAAGGGGTTGACCTCTTGTGTTGTCGACACGAAGAAGGACGAGTTACCGCCTAAGAAGGACGAGCTGCCGTCTAAGAAGGACGAGCTGCCGCTTTCATCGCCTGTGTTTGCATGCTCGGAGGAGGAGACCCTGGAAGGAGGGGAGCTGGTGTCGTTCGGGGACGTGAAGCAGTTGGAGAGCTGCCAAACGTACTGCCTGTCGTTCGGGTCAGCGTGCACCGGGTTCGTGTACACGAGCGAGGACGAGAACTGCGAGCTGAAGGCGTCGACAGCAAAGCCGGTGGCGAAGAAGGCGAACGGTGTGACCTGCAAGCTCGTGGAGAACAACAAGAAGCCCAAGGACGGCGGCGACGATGCGGAGTACACGTGCACCGGGAAGGGGTCGTTCGTGGGAGGGGACCTGCGGATTGCGGCACGCTACAGCGAGAAGGAGTGCCGCGAGCTGTGCACCGACCTGAAGGAGTGCTTCATGTACGTGATGACGACATCCGAGGAGAGCGGGTGCGTGCTGAAGTCGTCGAGCGCGGTGGAGGTGACGACCGGGGCGGCGGCGGCTTTGAAGCAGCAGGGGACGGTGGTGAGCGGGACCGTGTGCGTGAAGGCCGAGGCGAAGCGCCAACAAGAGAAGCAGCTCGGGTTCGGGGCGATCGTGGAGGAGGAGGAGGAGGAGGCGAGGAGGAGGGCGTCCCTGGTAGACGTGCTCCCGTTCTTCTCCTGCACGGGCCGCGCGGTGTTCGACCCGAAGGCGGTGATCCGGAAGGTGTCGGAGGTGCTCGGGGCATCGGTGTGCCGGGAACGCTGTCACGTGACGACGAGCTGCAGACACTCTGCGTACGACCCTGAGGGGAGGGAGTGTGTGCTCCTCACCGACAAGGGGGTGCTGACGACGTCTGAGGAGGGGAAGCACGAGCTGTGCTCGAAGAAGGAGAACACGTCTGTTCTCGGGTACCGCTGCACGAAGGGAGCATACCACGGGGCGACGGTGGCAACCGTGTTCGGGGTCGGGAGCACGAGGGAGTGCGCACGGGCCTGCACGGCGAGCGGTAGGAACTGTTTGATCTCGGTGTACCACCCAGAGGACAAGAGGTGCGTGCTGAAGTCCGTGCGGGCTGTGCCGACGCAGGGGGTGCTGGAGCATTCGACGGCTTGCGTGAGCGAGCGAGTGGAGGCAGCGAGGGAAGGGTTCCACTGCGCGGAGTCCGGAGCGGCGGCCCTCGTGGAGGGGACGCTGAGCCTGCTGAGCGACGTGACGTTGGAGGGGTGCAAGGAGCAGTGCGAGCAGCTGTCGGAGTGCGCGGCTGTGCAGTACGCGGCGGCAACGAAGACGTGCGAGCTGAAGGGGTTCGACTCGTTCGCGGAGGGAGGGAAGACGGGGGTCGCCGTGTGCGCGCGCCACCAGACCCCGCTCCTCAGCGGGGCGGCGGTGCGCTCTGGGGAGAAGAGCCGCTACGCTCAGACCCTGGGCGGGGACGCTCCGGAGCAGGCTGCGTACATCAAGGTTAAGTTCGGGCTCCACGTAGAGAAGCTGTCGAAGGGGGTGTTCGAGGCCCTCGGGGTGGCCCCCACCCAGGACACGACAACGCTGTGGGTGTCGCTGTTCGTGCGGGTCCCTGTCGGGATCGAGCCGGGGCTCTTCGCTGCCGCTTCCTACCACCTCCTCGCAACAGAGCTGAACAAGGACGACAACATTTTCATGCTGAAGCTGAACCCAACGCTGCTGCACCTGGGCCTGGAGCCCCTGAAGGCCGGGGCTGGGGGCCGTTGGTCCTTCGTGAACGACGGGTTCGAGTGGAGGCCGATCGCAAACGGGATCCTCGCGATCCCCTTCGCCTTCGAGACCTTCAGCGGTGTGGAGCTCATAACAGAGGCCACAAGGAGGTGGTTCTCGCGCTCTGTTGGCTCGGAGCTCAAGGTTGCCGCCTCCACCGTGTCGATGGAGGAGATCTTCATGTGTACGGACGGGCTCGCGACAGAGGGGTGCGTGTCGACGTGGAAGGGGGCGACCCCGGACACGAGCGGTGGGCCGACCGGGAGCCACCTCCCTGGGGCTCCCTCGAAGAGGATGGACATGCTGATCGACGTCCCCCCTGGCTTCACCGTGTACGAGTGGTGCCTGAACGTGACGAAGACGCTCCCCTGCACCGGAAACATGACGCACCACCTCTACAAGACCTTCGGGCTCATCAGGTGCGGGCTGTGCGACGCCGAGGACCAGGCTCCGATGGACGGGACGTTGACGAGCGGTGGCAGCGGTGGACGCCACCTTCTGCAGGCAGCGGAGGGACAGCTGAAGGAGGAGACGACCACGGCAGCCCGCTCTGGGAGCCTCCTGCAGTCAGCAACCGGATCGAGGAGGGGTCTCGCGAGGTCCTGCAACGTTGGGTGGAAGCCCCTCCACTACGGAGTGATGTCGGACGCCTTCAACGTAGAGGGAACAGCGGAGGTGCAGGGGACCTTGGCGCAGTGCGTTGCGGCGTGCACGACCGAATCCGGGTGCTTCGCCTTCAGCAGGAACAGGATGTTGAAGGACACGGAGAGCGGGTCCTGCTGGCTCAAGAAGGCTGTGATCCCCGTCGTTGGGGACCAGTACTCTTTCAACACGCTCGGAACCTACGTGGTGACCTGCCCCCCCGAGGTGGAGCCCTGCAAGTGGAAGTACATGGACGGGTATGACCAGCGCACGCAGTCAAGCAAGACAACGGCGTTCCGGGCGCAGAGCGCGACCGAGTGCAAGGACCTGTGCGAGCTCGTGGCGGACTGCACCGGGGCGACCTTCGACAGGGAGAGCGCGACCTGCTACTTCATCCACGATCTCGTGCTCGCCCCGACAGCGGCGCAGCAGAACCCCAGGTTCTTCAGCGCCGTGTGCTACCGCGTGGTCCCAGAGTCTCCGTGCGACACGAGCTACTGCGGGGTGAACCCCTCGGTGGGGTGCTTCCCCTTGAGGGGCGGGGACCACCGCTGTACCTGCGCGGAGGGCTTCCAGTGCGTGGAGAACTGCGACGAGCCGAGGAAACCCCACATCTGCGACCGCGAGGAGACGCTCGAGACCCTCCTCATGGAGGCCCTCTCCATCGCTTTGAATGTGGACGTTTACGGAATCTCCGTGAAGGAGGCGGAGCAGCTCATGCGAGGGAGCGGTGACCCGTCTGAGCGCGATGCGCTCACCCCCGAGGAGCAGCACGTGGTCACGGTGGCGAGCAGCAAGATCGACGTGGAGACGACGCACGTCATCAGCACCACCTTCAGCAAGACGAACCTGGAGGACGTGCTCGCGGAGGAGCAGGGGAAGACGAAGCTGGCGCTCCTGGCGGAGGGTCTGGCAGGGTCGCTCGGGGTGGAGACACACGAGGTGATGGTGAGGCGCGTGTGCAAGATCACGGACAACGGAGAGATGGCGGCCTGCTTCGACAGCGAAGGGGCGGACCAGGCGATCCCGAAGAGGCCGACCGTGAAGAGCACCCCGGAGCGAGAGTACTTGACGGCGGCATCGTGGTGTGGGGCGCACCCCTCGGGCGTTGCGAACCCGAAGACCCTCGAGGCCATCGAGGACCTGGTACAGCTCAGCAGGGGAGAGATGCTGGAGACGAGGACCTACTGGGTCGGGGCAACCTGCGACGAGAACTGCAACGACGCGGACTCTTGGTACTGGGCGGACGCCCCCGCGGTGAAGGTGGATTGGGCGTCCCTCTCGCACGGCGGAAAGGGTGCGTCGATCCTGAACGACCTGTCTGGAGCGACATGCGCGGTGCTGCAGTACGACGCGGAGGGTTTGATGTGGGGGTTGAACGTCGCGGACTGCGGGGCCAAGGGCCACTACCCTGTGTGCGTAGAGACAGGGTCCGGTTCCGGTACAGACCACGCCGATCAGTGCGACGCCTCCGGGGCCTGTGACCTCAAGGTCACCTTCGGTGTGAAGCTTCTCCACGTCCGCTACGTTTACTTCGTGTCCCTCCCCGACGGGACGACGAAGAAGTACCACCCCTCGGATCTCCTCCCCGCGGGGGCTAAGATTGTGAACAGAGACGGTGATCTCATGGTATGAGAAGCGAAGCAAAACACAAAACAACAAGAACAAAAACAAAAACAAAAATACAGGGCTACGTCGACAGCCGTGGGAGCACCTCTGTGATCACGTGGCCTGCAGTTGACGAACCTCTGAACGAGGCTCTGAAGGCAGTGATGCCTGGGTTCACCTACCCGATGGAGGGGCTGCACGCTCTCGTGACTCGCCACGTGGCGAGCTGGATGACTGCCGCGAACTTGAACGCTCCCTTCAGCAGGGCCTGCCACGACCTCATCATCCAGAAGCATGTGCTGTGTGTGAACGCCATCTGCAAACTGTATGTGTAGAAAAGGAAAGAAAACACAAATATAATATACACACATAATACACAGTGTGGACCCCATGTTGATCACAAGGACATCCTGCGAGGGTGCACCTCCGTGTGTGAACAGCGTGTGCAACGGACACGGTTACGCGAAGGGCTTCGTCGGGTTCTGCTCGTGTGAGTGCGACCGTGGGTATGATATCAACAACAAACAAAAACAAAAAAAAAAACAAAAACAAAAAAAGGTTCGCTGGTGCAGTGTGCACGGAGTGCGCAACAGGCTACAAGAACTACCCGCAGTGTGATCCGACAGGAACAGGCTCTTCCCTCTACGAGGTGTTCCATCTGCATGTGCAGAGCGGTGCGTCGACAGTGTCGGCAAACCACGACCTTCTGGAGCAGGCCTTCTCGGCAACGGTTGGGAGCAAGATTGAGGGTTACACCCTCACCTACATCTGCCCGATCAGCGTGTGCTCGCCTTCCCCTTGCGACTCCCCTGTGAACACGTGGAGCGGAGAGAGGAGGGCTCAGTGCTTCAGGGCGGGACAGGACTTCGCCATCACCGACAGGGGCGCTGTGGTTCTCTCTGGGAGCAGAGACTTCTACCCCCTTGTTGCGACGAGTGCTTCTGTTTCGGAGTTCGCCACCGAGTATGGTCCGTCGGCGCTGAGCGACGTGTCCACGCAGACGAAGGCTTTGTTGGACCAAGAGTGTATGTGTAATATTAATATAAAGAAAAAGAAAGAGAGAGAGAATGAATGCAAAAAAAAACAATACAGTGAACTTGAACAGCGGTCCCTTCAAGGAGTTCTTCCTGACCCTGGTGAAGTCTGTGTACCTGTCTTCCGAGGTATGGAACAGAATAAAAAGAAAAGGAAAACACACACCTCACACAAACACACAAACACAACAAAACTCCTTTTTTTTTTTAACCACAGCCCTACGCGGGAGTGACCCCTGTGGCAGCACCATTCAGCCCCCCCGTCTCTGTGGGCGGAGCCGGAGAGCTGGTGGAAGGAGCGGGGACAGACATGGGGATCATCATCGTAATCGTGATCGCAGTGGTGCTGTTCTGCTGCTGCTTCTTGATGTTCGGAATCTGGAGGCACAGGAAGGCACAGGAGAGGAAGAACAGGGAGAAGACGGAGGACCTGATGAAGTACGTGAACGAGGACGAGGATGGTGAGGACATCGTGACGATCTTCAAGGGGGCGGATGAGCCGATGGGGATCATGTGGGACGACCACACGCTGATGGTGGGAGTGTGCGACGACAGCGCTGCGTCGAGGTACAACCTGGACAGGTTCAGGAACAGGAGGCTCGCGAGGGTGAACGGGATGAAGGTGAACACGCTCGCAGATATCAGGGACGCTGTGGAGGGGCAGACCTGCGTGACGCTGGAGTTCGAACCGAAGTACTCTGCGATCGTTGTGCGCGTGGCGTCGAAACTGGAGGACTTCTACGAGCAGGAATTCATCAGCATCTTCGCAGACAGGATCGCAGAGGTCTTGAACCTCATGGAGTTCACCGAGATAGACATCGATCTGCAGTCCGTGTTCGAGAGGCCAGAGAGGGGGGAACTCCTCCTTACCATGAAGCTCCTCGGTCTCACCTCCGACCAGGTCGCCACCATCGTCGCCATGTGTGTCACCCCAGGCGAGCCCATCAGAAACGGCCTCCCTATCGCGGGAGCCTACCTTGCAACAGCCAAGTTCGGAGAAGAGGTGTGTGATTTCAAAAGAAGAAAAAACAACAACAACAACAACAACAACAACAGACGAACCCTCCTCTGTGGGTGTGCGCACAGTGGTTGACGGAAGCTGAAAAGTGCTCTGGTTGCTACCTGCAGTTGCCCGGAGTGATCGAAGGTGGGCACCCCGTGTGGCAGCACACCCCCGCCGACCACTGGTTGTACTCCACCCCGTCTGGTTTCTGGGCCATCGTGCAGGACAAGGTATGAAGAAAAACAACAAAAAACAAAAAGAACAAAAAACAAAAAACAACAGAGCCTTGTGGGAAGCGACGTGACGACAGGTGGGTACGTGCTGAGGTCGAGCGAGCCACACTGCGGTGCGGACCCCCACGTCATGACCGGATGGAGGACCGCATTGAGAGAGGGCGAGCACATCTGTGTGGCGAAGGAGGAACCGACGGCACACGAGTTCATTGTGGGACAGAGGGTGGTGTTCCCCGTGGACCTGCAGCTGGAAGACGGGTCGGTCATCAACAAGAGATCGGAGGCGCTGGTGATGTGCGAGCAGGAGGACCTGGTGCAGCTCTGCATGCTGAACGAGGAGTACGACATCGTCACAGTGTCGCCGGACGTGGTGGACAGCCCCGATGGACCCCGCATCATGGTCTACGAGAACTCGCAGTGGATGCCCGCCGCCATCGTGAAGATGAGGGACAACCAGGTGAAGGTCGCCTTCGACTGCGGGCTGTGCCCTGACATGTGGATCGACAAGGAGTTGGAGGCCGACAAGCTGAAGTGCATGCCACGCGAGGCCTTCACAATGGGGGACAAGGTGCAGCTGGCGGCGGGCGCCCCGCAGCACCTGGAGGAGGACGGGTGCTTGAAGTTCGGCGAGCTTGGTGTTGTGGTTGCTTGCGGCGACGCGGGGCAGGCAAGGCCGTACCTTGTGGAGGGGCCGTACGACATGACATGGTACGCTGGGATGCACTTGACCTCCTTCGGTCAGATCGAAGAACCCATGGTATGCACTGTATTTTCTACATGAAATTAAATTAAAATTACCAGGCCTCTGAGACGGACTACAGTGCTCCTTTCGGCGGTGCCACTGATGAATCAATGGGTGACATGGATGCTGAAACACTGATTAACTCAGAGAGGAAGAACCAGTAGACTGTTACGCAGATGGAATCTAATGACAGGAGTTTCTATTTTTACTTTTATTTTAAGCTTTATTGTGTTTCCTAGTAGAATAAAGAAGAGACGGGCGCAAGGTATTCATTACCAGCATGTCACAGGTGCTGCCCCGTCCCTCCTCGTCTTGTTTGATACAGTTGCATCTTTACTTTCAAGGTGGTCCATAGCAACGAGGCGTGGAGAACAGGAAACGGTAAAGCCTATTTTTTTTTAGTATTTTTTTTTTATCACTGAACCCCCCAACTTTATTTTATTTTGTTTCTTCCTCCAGGTCTTTTTTATCTCCTCTCTTTCCCCTTTTATCTCAATGATAATAACAAACGCAAACAAAGAAGAAAAAAAGAAAAGAGGAATTATTGGGTATCTGCAATACATACAGCAAAGCTGTTTGGCTACAATAGTGCAAGGTGCATAGCCCTTATAAGAATAATAGATCATAAGGTTGCCTTTGCCGCAAAAAGAAAAAAACGGGGGGGGAAGGAAAAAAGACACATTTTCACACACACATTCATTAAACTTACTTTGGTGCAGGAAAAAGGTGTGCCCTGCGGTCTGGGATGGTGGAGCGTGAGTCTTATCTTATTTGTAGAAAGGCCACGGTTAGCTTCACGATCTCTAGTAGGCACACTCGCAACCACAATATTTAGTTCTATTCTCCGTTTCACTTCCTCCCCCTCCCCTCTCCTCCCCTCTTCCTCCCTGTAGGGCACATCGGCCCACAAAAACGAAAGGACGTACCGATCTCTTGCAGCACTGTCGTCTCTTTCTATTATTAAACCCACCCCCCTCGCTTATTGACATGGCTTTGCTTTGCAAGGCCCATTTTTTATCCAAGGCAATAGGAATGCCAGCCTCTCCCGGTGGGACAGCACTTTGGTCCGGATATTGTTCCGTTTCTCCGTTTTTCTTCAGCGGTGAATATAGCAGTGCAAGCCCATCGCAGGCAGGCAGCCGATTTTCACCAACGAGAAGAACACTAGGTCTTCAAGTGGTGGACACGAGAGACCCATGCCGAGGTTAGTTGTGGGCTCATTTTCTAATCTTAACACAGCCACCTATTTCTGATGGCAGTAAATCAAGTGGATGACTACAGATGGCAATAGGCGGGGGTTATTATTTCCTTATTCCTCTCTCCCTTCTCTCTTTTTTTCTTCCGTAGACTCTGTACCTTGCCTGCACGTCTATGCCCGCCAGATCACGAGGCGGGTCAGGTGGGCATGTTGCACGTCGAGCTTGCTCTTAAAGCTCTTATTTTTACATTATGTACGGCATTGCAATCCCAAGGCAGGTTTAAGATGCTCAGCAGCACAAGATCTGGTAGTGCCCTAGCAGAGGATGTGCTGTCAGAGATCGGGACGCACCTCAGGTTGGCCGATGTGCGGAATTGCTGCTTTGTTTCAATGAGGTGGTACGAAGCCATGTGCAGCAACCAGGTATGGGAGGAGATGGCGAGGCGGTGCTTCATCCAGCTACCGCTGTTGTCACTGACGCCTGCGATAGAACGGAAGGCAGGCCCCGTAAAGACCATTGCAGGTACCGAGGTGCGTGAGTTATTTATGAACAAAAGGTTCGAGCTCATTGTGCACAAGATGGACCTTATTACACAGAAAGAGGTACGGTCCCAGCACCCGTACATCCTGCACGCGCTGCTCACCATGATATGGTTCACAGCAGTTGTATTCATAATCCTCCTCATCTTCATCCTTGAAGGCCTCTGCGACGTGACCCTCAACCAGGCCTTCAACGTGCTGCACACATCGTACGCCGTCATTATCGTCTCCATCTTATTCAACGTTATCGCGTCCACACACTACGAGCCGCAGCCGCTTCTGGAGCGTATCAAGAAGCATTCGCACCTCATCAGTATGCCTGTGAGTGAAATTATAACAAGCACAGCGCTCACCGGACTATGGATACTTGTGGTGATGGGCTTCTCATTCATCACAAGTATTTTCCAATATAACGTTCTCAGTGAGCCAGAGCAACGAGTGCAGTGGGTAACGTGCTTCGCACCTATATTAACGATGCTAGTGTTCTGGCAATTTGTAGCGGTATGCACAGCTAACCGCAAAACATAACACTACAGGTTATTGCAGCTCGGCCGCAGCTTCTAGCGTGGTTGCGCAAGCCGTACATGCCGTCTCTCATACAGGTGCACGTCATCATTACGACCATTTTCCCGTCTGGTTTGGCAGGCGCCATTACCTCGTTGGGCATTTACCTCGATGTATGCTGGCATAAGTAATTAACATACCACAGACGGGCAATGTATACTTTCTGATAGTTGCTTCGCTGCCCTTCCTCTTTGGCACCATGAGCGTCACAGCGACCTTCCTCCTTGACTATCTAGCGCATCGCAAGTTGAATGATGTCATCGCGTCCTTCAGCATGGCAAACCTCTCGGCGTTCCCCATTGGCTTCATGCTCTTTGAAGTATGTCAACAATCAAGTGCACACACAGTACAGCCCCGCGGTCTACACTTGCTTCCCCTCCTTATCTTCATAGCATCTTACGCTATCTCTTATGTGAATCAGTGGGTGAAGAAGGGTGAGCGGCAGCGTCACCTGCGAGCTAAGGCACCTTATGTTGCTCGGATGCGATAGGGATGCTGTGCCCTCTGGGATGGACGCGGTGCCGTGGAGGAAGATCAAAGGAGCCCTATTCTTCTGGGTGTCAACCTTCCTGGCGGTCCTCATTGTAAACTCTCTTCCTGTGTCAGTTTTGACTCTTGCTGAATAGATGGGAAGGCTGCCAGCAAGGCGTGCCGTCTATCTATGACATTACCAACTTGTTATCCAGTTTTGTTTATGGCACGTGCTTAACTACCTCAGGTACCATGATATCCATAAAGGAGTTATGCTGCTTAGTATTTGTAGTGTGTTTCACATGGTTTGGATACAGAACCGCTTTTAACTGTGAGTTCGTCTTCGATGACCATTTAGCGATAGAAAGGAATAACGACGTGGTGGGCAGCGGTGGCTGGCTCGATCTACTGAAGCACGACTTCTGGGGAAAACCATTAGCATTGGCGGACAGCAACAAGTCGTTCAGGCCTGTCGTTGTGGCCTCCTTCAAGCTCAATTACATCTTGTCACCTACGCCCTACGCCTTCCATGCTGTCAATGTAGCATTGCACTGTTTCGTTAGCTTTCTAGTGTGTATGGTATCCAAGGCGCACAATAACAATAACGATGCTTGGAGACCTATGCTTATAGCTGGAAGCTTCTTTGGCGTGCACCCCGTACATGCAGAAGCAGTAACGGGCATTGTAGGGCGTGCTGATATCATGTGTGCCATGTTTGCGCTGCTGGGTTACCTTTGCCTATTAAAAAGGGTACCTTCGCTGTTGCAGTGTGCAATGTACTATTTGTTGTGCATGCTGTCTGTGCTTTCAAAAGAAACTGGCATCATGCTGGTGTGCATCACCCTTGTCTCCGACGTACTCCTGCACCTCAGGTTCCCAGGCCTGCGGAAGGTGGTAACCAACGTTGCGGTTGTGTTGTCTTATTGGTACTTGCGGATGGTCTTCGTAGGGCAGGTGGATTTAAATGGTAGTTTGCTGCTAAGGAAGACCGAGAACCCTATCCTCTTCGCACCGACATTGCTGAGCAAGGTGCTGAGCACACTGTACATACAGTCGCGGTACGCACTGCTCTTAGTATATCCCAAGGAGATGTGTTGTGAGTATCCCTTTGACTGCCTGCCACTGCTTCATGATTTGAACGATCCCCGTTGCTACACTATTCTTGTGACGGCGGTTGTTATTGCCTTGGTGCTAGCAGTTGCCATCCAGCAACGTTCACGGGTGGCACTGATATTCATAAGCTGGATTGTGTTCCCCCATTTGCCTGCTTCAGGGATATTCTTCACAATTGGTACTATGCTTGCTGAGAGACTCTTGTATCTCCCTTCTGTGGGGTTGACTCTTCTTGTGGGCCATGTATTCAGGGCAGAGAAAAAATTTCGTGATAGTATGAACTTTAATATCCTTTTGATGAGTTATTGCATAACCTTTCATGGTAAGTTGGCTGAACGGAACAGAGAATGGCGAACAGATGAAACACTCTTCAAAAGTGCGCTCCGTGTGTGTCCAAATGCTGCGAAGCACCACCAGCAATATGGCCTGCTGTTACTTAATAAGCATGAGGTCGCAGATGCCAGTATGCATCTGAATAGGGCACATGAAATCGACCCTGAGTGGTGCGAGCCGCCCCTGTACTTGGGAAAGATAGCAGCGCACAAGAAGGAATATGACACAGCGCTGTGGTGGTGGCGCAAGTGCGTTGGCTGCCCGTACCTTGGTGACCAGTGTTTCAACTTGTATTACGAGGTGCAAGGGAGCCTCTATAGTGGCAATACAAGTGCAGAGCACGAGCTGGGAAATGTACTGATAGATGTAAAGCAGTTTAGTAGCGCTGTGACTGCTTTCAGGCAAGCTGGGTTAAAGAGGTACAACAACCAAAATTGGGAAGGTGCTGTGGAGTCCTTCACAGCAGCCGTTTCTGCATGGCGGCGCTTGGGGCATCCATTGGTGACAGAAAAGAAGGAAGACGAAGAGATGAACCACCCATGCAACATATGGTACTGGCTGGGCATGTCGTACTCAAAGCTCACTATGCAACTCTCAGCATTGCGGGTATACCGTGAGATGTTTATCTCTTGCGCACTGATGCCAAAAGCGGTGATGGCTGCAGCGGAGGGCCTAAGCGCCATCTATCAAGAGGCCATGCAATCGGACGTCGTAAGGGGCAGGTTAGACATGACTGAAGTGGATGTCTATGAAGCTCATACCGATACACTGATTGCAATTAGTGAAAACAAAGAGATTACTGGTCTCTCAGAAAAGGCACGGGACACTTACCTTACCACAGCCTCGCGCTTGTTGCTTAAGGTGTCGGAAGTGCGCGAAACGTGCTCGAAGATTAAACGAGCGGTAGATTTACTTTCTAAGAGAAAGGATGCCAGTGACCGGCTCATGTGCGAGGCACTACACAAGCATAGGTCACAGTGCGGTGGCACAGAGTCACTCAAAGAGTGTGAGGTGTTCCGAAAGAATGAAAAAAGAATAAAGAGGGGGGCTTGAAAAAAGAATAAAAAGGGGGGCTTGAGAATGTTTTTTGAATTTCTACCTGAACAGTGAGCACCCCCATGCACACTGAAATTTTATCGAGTTTTTTTTTTTTGGGAAAACAACGAAGAAAGGTAAACAGCAGCGCTGATCGACTTGGCTTGCCTAAGTACAGTGCTGGACAGTAGTGACATTATTCTTGCTTAAGTATTAATCATACCAATCCAGCAGGTTGCAAAATGAGCGAGCACGGTAGCGAAGCGAGAACACCTGCCTCAGCACCATCGGTGCCGGAGAAGTCGAAGGCGGAGCTGAGGAGAGAGCGTGCAGCAATTCAAGAAGCTCAGAGAGAGGCGAAGAGGTTGAAAAACGAGGAGGCTGCAAGGGTGAAGGTTTGTTTTAATTAATTTTAATAATAATCATCCAACAGGCAGCTGGTGGTGGGCAGGAGAAAAAGAAAAAGGAAGTACCGAAGAAGAAGCCTGAACCGGCCAAAGAAGAGAAAAAAGAAAAGGTTGTAAAGAAGAAGAAGAAAAAAGACGATGTTGCTTCTATGCACCCGTCCGTGCTGAGGCTTGGTGAGCAGTACAGGGAGCACAGTATCATTGGTGGTAATGCTAGGTGCATAGCTCTGATGAAGTGTTTCAAGGACCTGTTGAATGACTACAATGTATGTGTTTGCTTGCACTACAGCATGAATCACAGGATGACGTCAACTTGAAGGACAACTTATTCCGCAAGCCGATAAGCTACCTCACTGGATGCAGGAAGATTTCGAAATCAATGGGTAACGGGATCAATTACCTGAAGAGCAAGGTAAACGACCTACCCAAGGGCATCAACTACGTGGTATGAAAACAATTGCCTTTTACGCGTACAGGATGCGAGAGAGATTCTGTTGGCGGATATTGACATGTACATCGATGCCATCTTGATGGCAGTCAAGACAATCGCAGAGAAATGTGTAGGGCTGGACAACAAGGGCAGAAGAGGTGGCGAGCACCAGATCAAAGACGGCGACGTCATCCTGACCTACGCCAGGTCCAACGCCATCGAGTGGGTGTTCCGATTGGCTCACTCGAAGAAGGTGAACTTTTCAGTTGTCGCTGTCGACTCGCGTCCTCTGCATGAAGGCAAGCAGCTGGCGTTGACTCTCGCAGGCCTCGGCATCCCCACCACATACTGCCTCCTCAACTCGCTCTCCACTCTTCTTCCGAAATGCAACAAGGTCTTTGTAGGGGCAAGCACCATGCTCACCAACGGCTCGCTTGTGAGCAGAACAGGCACATCCATGATCGCAATGATGGCCAAGCACTTCAGCTTACCTGTTTTGTGCTTCTGTGAAACATACAAGTTCGCTGATAATGTGTGGCTGGGGTGCTTGACCAACAATGAGGAGGCCGACACCTCTGATCTGATGACGCTTATGGATGGGCAGGAGAGCCCGCTTGTCGATGAGGAACAGGACAAGCTGAAGCTCGCAAATTACATGTACGATCTAACACCTGCAGAGAACATCGACATGGTGGTCACAGAGTTGGGACCCATGCACCCAACGTCAGTGCCCGTGATTGTGAGAGAGAGAATTGATAAGGGTCACGAAATCTGAAATCTGAGCTGAGCTCGGCGCGTTCATCGCTATTGCCGGCAAGCTTGAAGAAGTGTTTTTATCATTTTCTGTTTTGTTCTCATTCCTCGACTCTAAGCAGAAATCATACATAGAAAATGCGATAGAGCCACAAGATGGCAGATGAAGGCGAAGGTGGCGAAAGGGTGAGCAATCTCGAAGAGAAGGAGAAGGAGGCAGACGACTCAAAGAAACGAACAAAAGGTCCACCGCCGCAACCGGGGAACAAGGCTGAGTTGATTAAAAAGCCTGCCCCGCCTGCTCCAACGCAGGCCCTGGAGAATGGCACGCTGATAAAGGGCAAGTACAAGATATCAAGTAAGATAGGCCAAGGTGCTTTTGGGGAGACATATGTTGGGGAGAACGTGACCGACGGCACATCCGCGACGTATGCCATCAAGGTATGCTGTGGCATTTGTTGTTCACTTGTGACAGATCGAACGATGCAATGGCGCCGCCAAAAGAGATGTGCTGAAGTCGGAGGTCATCGCCTTGAAGAAGCTGCAAGGTTGCCCTAATGTTGTGAAATACATTGGCAGCGGGAGAGATGACACACTGCAGATTAACTATCTTGTGATGGAGCGGCTTGGGAATGACATCGCGGAGATCAGGAAACGCACACAGAAGCAAACGTATGGTTTTTACACCTTTTATTATAATGTCCGCAGGTTCGAGTTAGCCTCGACCATCCGCCTTGGGCTGCAGATGCTGGAATCCATTCAAGGAGTCCACGAGCAGCACTACATACATAGAGACATCAAGCCTAGCAATTTCGTGATCGGCAGAGAAAACCCGGAAAAGGTTTATCTCATCGACTTCGGCCTTGCCAGGAGGTACCGCTCCAATGGTGTAATCAGAGCCGCACGTCAGGCAGCCGGGTTCCGAGGAACAGCTAGATATGCAAGCATCCACTCCCACAAGCAGATGGAGCTGGGGAGGAGGGACGATCTATGGTGCTTATTCTATGTCCTTGTCGAGTTCAGGTCTGAAAGCGGCCTCCCTTGGAGAAGGCATAAGGTATGCACATTTACCAAGCATAACCCTTCACAACAGGAGAAGAACGTTATAGGTGAGATAAAGGAGCGTTACACGAACGAAACCCTCGTGCAGCATCTCCCCACAGCGTTCTCCTTATTCATGAGACATCTGTTTTCCTTGACATATGAGAGTGAGCCTGACTACTATTATTTGAAGTCGCTTCTTCAAAGCATTGCCGAAGAAGATAATGTATGCCCTAGTGCCACTCATCACACTGCATAGATCGATCTAACAAAACCTATGGAGTGGCAGAGGCCTGGCTTCGGCCAGCCGCCAAAGAAAGAAGCGAGGCATGAAGCTCCGCCGGCGAACCCACTTGCGCGAAATGATGCAGAGCAGGCGCCGCCACCGCGGGAGAAGGAGGTGAAAGAAGTGAAAGAAGTGATAGAGGAAGCTCAGGTGAAGGAGCCCGAGCCGCAGGTGAAGGAAGTGAAACAGGAACCAGACAAAGACAAGGATGCGACTCTTCCAACTCCGGCAGGGAGCGGTCTCCTCATGTCGCCAGCATCGCCCACGCCGACGTCCCCACGTGCACCGCCGCCGGCTCCTATCCCTGCGGCGGAGAGGGCACCAACTCCTCCGCAGCTTATTCCTGAGCCTGCGCACCCCACTGTGCCGCCTGTTGAAAAAGAACCAGAAGTGCAGCACGCAAAGGTATTCAAACTTCACCACCTCCACTGCAATAGGTCGGCAACCCGAGGAACGGAGCATTGGAGACGAAGCCCGAAAGGAATGACGAGGTATGCCATTCACTGCACAGGCACCACGCCACTAACAGGAGTCGTCGTCCACGCCGCCCAACGGCCAAAACATGAAGGATGCGGGAGCTCCGCCCAGCGAAGGGAAGGAGAGGCAAAAATGCAAAGAGTGTTGCATAGCTATGTAAATGAACAACTCCCTCAATGTAACTGGCACCACCGGCTAGCTCACGAGTCCTACAACAACAGATAAGGTCTTATTGTTGTGTGATCGAGTGAGCTCTGCAAAGAAATATGAATAATAGTAAGTTCCTACCTAGATCTCTGTTTGTAGCATCCCTCGTTTCTCCTTGTAGCATCCCTGCTGTGCTTGCGGTTTAGTAATTGCCGTCCTCGGGACTGGTAGCACGCCATTTTTCCGAGGAAAGTACAGAGAAAAAGAGCATGATAAGAAGAAGGAAAATAGTGTTTGGGGTTTCTGTTTATTCTGGACACTGGGCGAACAGGACACGCGTCTGGTGTGTTTGTGGTTCTTCTTCAATTTTTCTCTTTTTTCTTTTTTCCCTTAGTATTTTAACGAATAGTTGTACTCTGCCTTGCATAGCGGATCACTGCTCCTAAGCAGAGGCTTATTATGTTGCTGTCTATCTTCTATGTTATGGTTATTCTCATGTCTCCGTCCCTATCGCACAGCACCACAGGTAATATGAGAACGTGACTTCTCGACCAAGAGAACTAAAGAGACGACATCAATAAACAGAAAGAAGACGTGAGTAGGATTGGAGTACCTTGAGTCTATTTCATCATCTTCATAGTTTAGAATGTTTGTTCCTTTCTTTGCGGGGCTTCCGCTCCCATCACCCTCAAATCATATGATTTTCTGTTTTATTATGTTTCGGTAGCTTCCCAACGTGACTCATGACTTCACAGGTGCGAGAATGGGCGACGTGCCGAACCTTGTGCAGATCAATCTTCTGCGGCTTACAAGAAGCCATGTGGTGAAGCTTCAGACACAGTATTTTCCTCATCTTCTGACGCAAATGATCCAGGGCTGCTATGTTAGGGTGCTGCTAGAAGCGGGAGACGGCGGTGAGCAGCGATACAGGATGGCTAAAATCAGCGGGACGAGATCGGGCGAGGAATACAGCGGGTACTCTTTCGGAAGCGATTCAACTACAACCTACCTCGACCTGGATGTGCCGCAGGCCCTAGGCCACTCCACAAACAGTATCCAATTGAATTCAATCAGCAACAGCGACTTTTCCCAAGAAGAGTACGACACGTGGCTCAACAACATACCGGCTAGTGAGAAGCATAAGAAAATACCTACACCCTCGCAGCTAGAGGACAAATGGAATGAAATAAGGCCTCACCTACAAAAGGCAGGAATCGATGTCTCGAGGATGGGTCAGGATGTCTTCAAAAGCGTGCGCAGCAGTGCCACTATTATCCCGAGAAATGACCCAAAGAAGCGCAAGCTACCTGACGCCCAGAACAATAGCGGTCTTGACGAAGTCAAAGAGCTCAAGGTATGCGCCAAAGATACAGGTTGAACGACTTACAGTTCCAGCTAGAGTCTCGCAAAGACTTTCCCAAGGAGCTAAACAATCTCACCATGGATGAGCTACACATCTTAGAGGACCAGGTGCAGGAGTACATGAACACCCTGCGACAACGCAAAAAGGATATGTCCCACTGTAAGGTACTGTCTATGTTACACACTCTATCTTTCACAGATATGTATGGAGAAAGACGTAGAAGTAGTGCTCTTGCCCTGTAAACACCAGATCATGTGCCAATCCTGCTCGTACCAAGTCGAGGACTGCCCTGTCTGTAGGACTGCAATCACCGATAGGATCACCCCGCATAAGTTTTAGAAGCCCCTTCTGAAGTATTTACTCCCTGATTTTTATCTCTCCCTTTTTTTTGTTTTGTTAGATATGAAAAGAAGAAAACACTGATTCCTTGAGCTTTTTGTCCATTCAACCCCAAGCTAAGGGCAGTTACCATTACACTACCTGAATCCCATTATCAGTCAGACAGGTGCCGATGACAGAGGGGGTAAACGCGGACGAAGCCGTTGCTGTGGTGGCAGGAGTGCACTGTCTCGTGCGGTCGTTTCATGACTGCATGGCAATGTTTTTGAAAGATGGGAAGTTCGACTTTCTGGAGAGGTGGATGGACGTTATCGACAGGCTCACGAAAGGGGACAAAGACCACGCGGGTCTGGAGAGCAGATTCACCAAACAGATGGAGTTCAGCATCTTAGAAGTAGAGACCGAAGCAAGTGTAATTCAATCTTGCGACCTCCCTTCCTTGTTCCACTCTATTGCAGGTATTCTTGGGAGGGCCTTCTACTTGGTGCGTGAGCAGGCAGTTCCTTTCGCCACAGTTGACAGTGACCTCCGTCCACTGCATAAAGCGCCTTTCCGGCACAGGCCCGCCACTGCCAACTTGAGAAAGTATAAGAGCCCTCAACCTGTCTCCCCATCCGATTTCCAGCAGCATCATCCTCCCCCGAACCCCATGGTTACGAGGGACGGCCTGTCCATGCGGTCTATCATCCAAAAGCCTCAGAGCAGGCTAAAAAGTACGCAGAACCCTGCCCAGCTAAGTGTTGTACGTGATGCTGCCGACCCGAGAAGAGTGCAGCGGCCATCTCCAAAGCCTGAGCTGCTGCCACCTTCGACAGTGTGGATGAATGCATTGAAAATACCGAAGAAACGGAAGCAGCCTGCAAAGCACTGGGAAGAGGCTGAAAAGGGTTTCAACAACAAAAGACCCCATGACCCCGTCGGTATCTCTGCACCCCTCAACCCTATATCTACCCCGATACCCGTACCCCATGATGACGTACCTTTTGCTGAGCACGTTGCTAGTCTGAAGAACAGAACACGCTACGGCGGCGACTACCTGCAACAGGATAGCTTCGCTCCACCAGCCTGTTTAAATCCGCCCTCGATCCCATCGGTGCCTAACATGTTCATCAAACAGACTGCGCGACAGGAAGAGATCTCGTGGATGACAACAGCATTAACCGTTTAACCGACCGCATTTCTATGCAGCTTGATAATTTAGTTTTTCATACAATTTCTTATCCCCCTAAGTTTTTACCCGACAGTTACATGTCGCGCGTCTTCACATGCCATGCCCCCTTGATGTCGGCGCTGCCGGCGAAGGAGGGTGTTTTGGGTGGTCTCCGATTCAGCGTGAAAGACATCTTTGATGTTGCAGGGTATCAAACTGGTTTTGGAAGCCCCACATGGATGGAAAAGCACCCTGACACCGCCACCAAAGATGCGGAGGCTGTCAGGCTGTTAAATGAGAATGGTGCTACATTTGTTGGGAAGACCATCATGTGTGAACTCGCGTGGAGTCTGACAGGCGAAAACGAGCATTATGGTACCCCGCCCAACCCTGCAGCGCCTGGGTGTGTCCCTGGTGGGTCTTCTAGCGGCGCTGCTGTCTCTGTTGCTGATGGCTCGTGCGACATCGCGCTGGGAACCGACACGGGCGGTAGTGTGAGGATCCCATCCAGTCACTGTGGGCTGTGGGGCCTCAGACCTACGCATGGCAGGATCTCTCTTGAGGGTGCGTGTAGCCTAGCGCACAGCTTCGACACGACAGGTGTCTTTGCCAAGAATGCCGAGCATCTACGTTTGGCTACGTCTGTCTTACTGCAAGGCAAAGGACAGGCTGCAGCACAGCCGAGATGGCTTGTTGCTACTAACTCTTTAGATGTTCTTGAGAGCACTGCAAGGGAGGTGGTGGATTCGTTCCTCTCTGGGCTAGACGTGCCTCTTGAAAAGGTGCACACAGGTGATGTCGAGGAGCAGATACAGCTGCTGAAGGTGATCCAGGCTTCTGAAGTGTGGGGAGAGTACGGCAAATGGGTCACAGAAGAGAAACCTGTGTTTGGCAAGATTGTAAATGAACGGTTCAAGTTCGCGGAGAAGAGTAATGCCGAAGAAGTGGAAAGGGCAACCGGAAGAAGGGGGGAGATCAAGGCAATGGCACAAGCATTGCTTGGTGATGATGGGCTGCTTCTGCTCCCTGCCGCTCCGTCTTTCCCTCCTAAGTGTGGCGGTGAGGCTGATGCTGCATGGCGTGATCAGGTGCTAAGGCTGACATCTTTAGCAGGGTTGGCAGGCCTGCCTCAGGTAGTGTTCCCATTGAACAGTGAGAAAGGTGCACTCGGGATGAGCGCCATAGGACCCGAGGGGTCAGACGAGTGGCTCATGCAGTCCGTCCAGTCACTCCTGAAGTAGATATTCCTTCATGTATTGTATCCTCACCTGCGCAGCCCTTCCACCGCAGGTCACGAGAGTGGTGTGATTATTCGATTTCCCTGGTTCCGTCCAATGCCCCAGCGACAAGGCAAGATGTTCTCTGGTGGAACAACGTTAAGATTGCTTGCATGCAACATCTACTTCATTTAATTTCTTGTTCGACACGAACTGCCACATATTAACAGGAAATGCAACCCAACATGTGTCAGGTCCCTCAGGGTGCTACCCTAACACCTGAGCAGCAGGCGTACTACGCCCATATGCAAGAGTATCAAAAGCAATATCAAAACCATTATCAAAATTTTGCAGCGGCTGAAGCATACCGTATGGCAGGGTACCAGTATACGTCACAGGCACAGGCTCAGGTCCAAGAACAGGTTGATGTTCCTGGTCACGTAGAGGAAGAGAAGCTGACCGTTGCTTGTGACACATCCATGGGGCTTGAACCCAAGCTGCTAACCAATATTCTAGAAGACTACTACTTCAAGGTATGTATAGGTTTCACATGTAACGTATCACAGGAGCTTGTAAAGTTCACGACGTTCGAAGAGTTGTGTGAGGAGGCGAAAAAAGAAGCGACACATGTGAATGCCTGGGGAGGTATGAGGGGCGACTATAAACGGGCAGACAACATGGTGATCGGGCGAAGGAGGTCGGAGTGCAACGAGCATGAAAACAGGTCACCCATGAAGATGTGGTGCATCCTGTACAGAATGTACCAGATCAGGCTTACCTCAGATCAGCTGAAAACCCTGTTGAAAGAGACTTCGAAGATATGCCTTCGGTGCATGGGTATCCTCTACGTCCGCTTCACACAGCCGCCCGAGGACATGGTCGACTGGATCCAAGGAAACCTCAGGGACACTGAGAGCGTTGTGCAGGTGTGTCCGCAAGGGTTGCGAACTGGGACCTCCACCACGCTCTCCAAGTTGGCAAAAAACGTGCTGCTTGAAATGAATTACCTTGACACGAGGTTTCCTCGTATCCCAGTTAAGAAGCTCCAGGATATAAGAAAGAAGCTTCAAGGTGAGGATGACTACAACAGAGAAGCAGAAAGGCGATCCGATTGGGTGAAGGACAGCAGAAGTAAGCGTGATGAAAGGGACAGCACAGGAAGGGACCGGGACAGAGACTTCGGCAGGGATAGGGACAGGGACAGGGACTACGACCGCAAAGAAAAGAAGGAGGATGAAGTCAAGAAGAAGAGGAGGGGTGGTAGACTTGACTTGGATATGCTCCCACCTAGGAAGGGGGTCGACAGCGATAAGTTGCGTGGCAGGGAACGGAGACTGGAGGAGTTGAGGAGCACCACGAAAAGGTCAGATGACAAGCGTGAAACTTCACGCACACCTACACCGGAACCCAAGAAGGATGGGGTGAAGGCGTATGACGCGATCAGGGGCGAGGCCCTGAAGAGAACGTATGCACCCACGTATAACTAATCAACACACCACAGGACGGACAGCAAGACATCCCAGGCAAGGGCAGCTATTCTGAAACTGACGCGCTAGTACCTAGCAGTTAGCGCCTAGTTCATCCAACTAGTGCTTGTAAATGTTGTCTTTTGAGTGCATGATTACATTCACCACAGGAGAGGGTCAAGATGGTGATAACGATGATCGGACGCATGTAACTAAGTGTCTCCTTCCGGAAACACAAACAGTTGCTCTAACCTCAACGCTATAAGGTCATGTGGCAAGTGCTAGTGATCAGTTGATTTGAGGCTTACATGTTTCACGAGCAATGACACGGGTAGAGCTTTACACAAAATGCCCTCATGTTACAGCATGACGTGCGAGGGGACGACAACAGCAAAGGATCTCCAAGCCTGCAAGGGTCTCTATGATGTGCACGCCCTTGTGAAGGAGAGGGGCACGGCTGCACAGGCGAAGTACGTGTCTGGCCTTTACAATAACGCACATTGTGAGAACTACGGGCTGCCGCAGCTCCCTGCAAAGGAGTGATACACAAGAGAGGAGTGAGCCTTTACTTTGAATATTTTTGCTCTATTTTTTAGCAACAGCACAGCTATATCATCATCAAGATGGAAACACCAGCACCTGAGGTTAAGGCGGCTGAGGTTGTTGTTGTTGAGGAAGTGAAGACAGAGGAGAAGAGGGAAAGACATAGGGCAGTAGTGACAAGGATCGGGACGGAGCCACTCCTGGCCATCGAAGGGTTGGGTGAGTTCAGGTTTGCGTACCGCAATGTGAAGAAGAAGCCCGGTGAGACAAGGCCGTACCTGAACGTAGGTGACGAGGTTGAGTGCAGGTTGACGAAGGCTGCCGTGCCTAAAGCAGTGTCCGTGCGTGTTGTGAAAAAGACACAGCCCGTGAACACGTACGTACACAACCCTTACGAGGTGACAGTCCCTGAGAACCCTTCTCTGTTTGACTTCCTTGGTGGTGCTGACGGTATTGACGCGATGGTCGAATCGGTATGCCTGCTTCCTGTCTACCACAGTACACGACAGGCTTTTGACGTTTGCGTGGATGCAGCATGCAAGACCGCTGACGACTTCATCACGGAGTACGAAGAGGAGTCCTTCTACCCTACCAAGAACGTTGCCGATGACTCCTACGACTGCTACACAAGGTATGGCACGGTCATCTCCCAACGTCGCCTCCTCAGGTACAACGACGAGGACGTGATAATACTGAGACAGAGAAGCCACTCTGCACCTCCTGTTTACTAAACCTTTACTTTCTTCCCTTAGACCTGGTGTTCCATATCTCCCTTGAATGGAGTCTTCCGTTCTGTGTCTCGAACGGATGCCTTTTTTTTAAATATATATTTTTGGGTTGTTAGAAGTCAATTAAGAAAGAAATAGAAGAAACTTTGTTTCCTCCCTCTCACCCGCCCTTCCCATTTTTTTTTCCAAGCAAGGCTGACTCTTTAGGGGGTGTTGCTGTGGGGGTTGTGCGTGCCTCCGCTTCAAAGAGTTAGAAGTGTTTGTTCTCGCGCGTTGCGTGATATTTGTTTTGTGTTTTTTTTTTTTCTATTCTCTCCCCCTTTTCTTCCTTTCTCTCTTTATTTTCCACTTTTTTCTTTCCTTGGGTGCCTCTCTAGTTTTCTAGTATGCCATCTGGCACCTTGCGTACCTCGCAGAGACCACGCACCCTCTTCAAGCAAGGAGCCAATGGCTAGAGTGCCTTTTACCTACTGCTCGCCACAGGTTCCCCTTTGGCCAGCTGTCGGATCGTGTCCGACACTTTACAGAAAAAGCTTCCCCTCAAAAAAGGAAGGAGCGAAAGAATGAGAAGGTTAAGATGCCACAACATGAGCAGGGGGACATCGCAAAAAAAAAAAAGAAGAAGATAATAAATAAATAAATAAATAAATAAATATAAAGAACGAATGAACAAGGAGCCCTCGGGGGCTCTTTTTGTTGTTTGGAAAAAACGGCTCGTTGCGTGTGATGAGTCAAAAGAAAATGAAACAAGAAAGATATTTGAAGAAATCGCCATGCAAGCTGCGAACGGTGCCCAACATGTTAGCACACGGTTTGGTTTTCCTCCCTACTTCTTGCTGCCTATACGTGTCGCGAAGTCCTAACAGGGCCTCGTTTACTCCCCAGGCGCAGAACAACTACTGACAACCGAGAAATAAAAAAAAGTGAAAAGGAAGTCTCCATTATTTTTTATCAATTTTTTTCTTTGTATTGTACCCAACTCCGCATAGGGATGCACACCGAGCACATGGAATCTGTACTTGCTGCGTCGCGTGATGACGTCAGTAACATCACCGCAGCGATTGACTCAGCAGGGGATTCATGGAACCCACACAACTTGTGCGACATGGCGAAATTTCTTCTGAGGGACGGGCTGGAGGAGTACCCGGCTGCGCTGACGGAGAGGAAGGGTGTGTGTGGAAAGACATGGGACAACAGCCTTGCTGTGAAGTGCACGACATGCCAAGCAGACGCCAACTGTGCTCTCTGTGTGGAATGCTTCGACGAGACGCTGCACGTTGGCCACGACTGGCGCATGATCCAGTCAGGAGGGGGGATGTGTGACTGCGGCGACGCGACGGCATGGGATCCCAAGGGCTTCTGCAAGCAGCACCGTGGCATCAAAGAAGACGAAGATCCCAGAGACGGTGTCCCTCTCGAAGTGTCGTGCAGAGCAACCTGCGTGGTAGCAGGCCTCATGTCTGTTTTGAAAAGGTCGTGCATGTGCGCTGTCTCAGACGACGCAACACTGTTTGATAAAGCGGGCGGTGCCGTAAAGGTGATCGTCGTGGTGTCTAAGTGCCTTACCTTCATTGCGTCTTTGGGCAGTGCCACAGCGAGGATCGTGGCAGAGTTGCTATGCGAAGGCATGTTGACAAAGGACCACGAGGACAGCCCCCATTTCTGGCTAATGAAGATTGCGTTTTCGAATTACGACAAGCTGGGTAGCAAGTTCCCCTCTATCATGAAGGACTTCTATATGACATTGATGCCTGACTTCCACATGAGGAAAATGTTTGCCTTGGGCTACTCGCGCAATCTGCAGCAAGCACATGGGTACAGTGGAAGCTGGTGCGAAGCGCTGTCTGTGCAGTTCCTCACAGTCCCGTCTATTGTCAACCAGTTCCAGAAGCCCGACCCCTCGATTTTGAGCCCTGGGTTATTCCACTCTATCAGCCAGGGCATCATAGTGTATTTGAAGGAGTTGTTGAGGGGCATTGATGGCTACCAAGGGATAAGGTTTGAAGTGGAAGGTCTGCAGACATCAGAGAAACTATCCTTGTCGAGCGATAGGAGTAGCAGCAATGCCATGAGCAAGTGTTGGCAGCTCATCTGCGACTTTGTGATGTGTCTGCGGTCAGACATCAAGCACTCATGGTACTGTTGCAATGAAAAGATAATCTTAGACAGATTCTTGTATCATATGCTCGTGCTCCAGCAGTCTTTATCCTGCCATCGTGTGGACGCAGACATGTTCGAGCCCACTTGCATCAGACACGAGCTGAAGTGCTGCTCTGTGTCAGAACGATTAGCGGAGGGTGTCGTCTTGGTACCTGACGTTTCAGATGTAAAAAAGCTCACGGGTGAAGTGGTGCGTTTCTTGGATGCGTTCTTGTCGAATGCTCTGCTGCACCGACCAATCGAGGCGGGTCTACCATGGCTGCATGAGAACAACATCTATGAATGCAAAGAACACGGTGTTTTCTTCCAGCTCCCGCTGCACAGATTCATGACCAACATCGTGCACCGCGTGGTGCAGCAGCAACCGACGTTGGACGTCAAAGAATACCTGCCGGAGGACTTTGTCAAAAACTGCCATAACTACATGGAGCCTATCATCACTGTGAAACTAGCGACAGCGCAAGTGTTGGCCGGGATGTGGAGAAGAAACCACATGGGCATAGAATACCAAGCCGATTGGTACAGCATCCCTAACTTCCAGCCTTATTTCCTCATTCCTGACCTCTTCTTTTTGCAGCTTGGAACGGTTCTCGGACCCACTGCCATGGCAGTCCATCTTGCGCACCGCTTTAGCGCCCACCAGCCTCTGGTATGAAACATGTATTCGCTACCCTTTATACATTATATTTCATCACTCACAGCTGCCGCCCGACGAAGAAGCACGTGAATATGAGGTGCTCGGTTCTTTCCTGAGACTTGTCTTAGTGCTCGCCACAGATAGAACGCGCTCTGCACCCCGCCCTCAGGAGGTATGCTCTTGGCACATGCTAAATCATTCTCAGAAGAAATGGCTCTACTACCGTGTCATCCATACCCTGGCTCAGGGCCCGAAGAAGTTCTCGGAGCTCGTCCAAGCCCACAGCTCAGAGGAAGAAGAAGATGAGCCAACTAATTTACTTGAAGCTTTACTCAAGGAATGTGCTAGCTCTGTTGACGGCATTGAAGGGAGGCAGTTCACATTGAAGAAGGAGTGCTGGACAGATGTGAACCCTTATGAGATCGGCTGGGCAGAGACGACAACTACCAAAGCCGATGCGGAGTTTGCGAAGATTAAGAGTGGGAGAACTTTTGTGCCTCTACAAAAGCCGGTGCCTACTTTCCCTAGCATTTCGCCTATCCTTGGCATCTTACACAACGAGGTGACACTTTCTATTGCGGTAGCTGCCATATCGTGCATGAATGAAAACATTGTGAGGAAGTCCCTAGACATTATCCTGCTAGCCCTACGTACTAGGGACGAGTACAAAGCAGCCTGGAGCATTGCTGCTAAACCTGAGCAAAGGTTTTACGCTTGTAAGCGAACCATGGATGGAGTTGATGTTCTTATCCCGAAGGTTTTGCAATGGGAGGTATGCTAAGGTAGGCTGTTAGCAAACACATACAGAATAATGGTGAGCCTCCCAACGTGCCCAAGCTGTTGACCACACCTTGCAACGAGATGATGCCCCTGGAGCACGTTTTGAAGGTGCTGAAGGCTCCTAACCTGAAGGATTTGCACCCTGCGGCAAGGGACATTATTTCTGAGATGCGTGGTTGCGACGAGGAGTTTGTGAAGCTGATTGATGAGCTGAGTGAAACGCTCCCCAATGGAGGGGGTGCCTGTGAAATAAAGGCACGGAAGGCAAAGGGCAAGGCAAAGCAGAAAGCAATGCTTAGCAAGATGCAGCAGCAGCACGCGGCACTTGAGTTCCAGTTCTCTGACGACGAGAATGAAGACGCAAGCGAGGAAGGAGAAGTGAGGGAATCACTCCACCGTGATCTCGACTTCGGCTGGATGGAGGATTCGACCTGCTGCCTGTGCAACATGGTATGAATCGCTCACCTAAAACTTTAACAGGTTGAGTCACCGCACAACAACACGGATATTGGTCTTGTCGCCTTGACATCGAAGGGGAACGCGCTGTCTAAATGCTTCAGTGCCGTAAACGACTCGCCACCCAGCAAGAAGCAGAGGTACGAAGAGGAAGGTGATCAGGGCAATGAATTCTGCTCTCCGATGAACGGCGACAAGGGTCACACCATCGTTCACACATGCGGACACTTTGTTCATTTTGACTGCCTTGATAGCCATATTAAGCACATCAGGCACTCTGCCGACATTGCGGTGCTGCTTAATCGTGACACCTTCAAAGGCATTGATGTTTTGGATTTAAGGCTCAGCGAGTACTTGTGCCCTCTCTGCAGCAGGATCTGCAATACATTGTGCCCTGTATGTACGCTTTCACGCCACATACAATACAGATCATCGGAACTCAAGAGGGCAATAAGACTTCAAAGCTACAGCGATGGGAGAAGTTCCCCTCCCTCCTCACTCAGAAGCCAGCTGAGGTATGACACTATCTCAGGACACACTTGCAGGAGGACCTAAGTAGGGACGAAGGGGAGCTGGAGGAGTTGTTCAACGAGATTAGCAGCGACGTCGAGCTGTGCGGCGAGGAGCGCAGGCTGCCGCATGATGATGCTGCCTTTATCCACCGAATTGAGACCTTCAAGAAGAACTTGTGTGAAGCACAATTCAAGAAGGATAAGGCTGTGAGGACGGGGTCACCCATGGTGCTGTGGGCACAACAGGTCGCTATCACTGAGATCGCGGGAAGGTTTGAAGCGGCGGACACTGTCATCCCTATGAAGTATGCACCAAGAGTTATATGAATTGTTTCAGGAAGCTTGCTTCTCTGCGCTGCCAACTGAAGGCACTGCTCACAGTCCAGCAGGTATGCATTCCTATTGGTAATCGTCACACATGACAGTACGAGGTGACGTCCCAGAGAGCTTTTAGGTCTCTGCTCCACATAGCAAGCGATGAAGAACCCGATGTCCAGCCTCTCTTGGTATGCAACTGATGACATAGCCCATGGCACATAAACAGGCCTCTGACGTATTTGGGATTTGGGTGCAAACAACGATTAACGTGTCTCTGCGCAACGAAGACATCAAGCATGCTGGCCACCGATTCCTCTTAAGAAGGGCTGTCGAAGCTCAGCTTGTTGCGTTGATTCTAAGGCTGCTCGCAGCTGGCTATGAGATTGAAAACAAGGTGATCTCAGTTATTGTGCTTTCACTTGCCTCGTACTTGCCGAGAGGGCAGAAGAAGAAGAAACCTGATTTTGATGTGATTCTGTACTTGGCAAAGGAAATGAGTGTCTTCTTGTCTTGGATGGTGATCGCTGACTATGCTATAACGGCACCCTTGGCTGCGGAGAACCTTATCCTCCCCAGCTACGATAAGCCTGAGGAGTCCATGAAGATCGTCGCCTCGCTGTTGCTGGACGAGCGTTATGGCTCTGTGGAAGGCATCGCCAAGATTCTGGTGTCGCGTGAAGGGGATCTTGGGACACTTGATGGATGGGCAAGCTGCTTGGAGCACAGGCAGGTGGGTATCCCGGCACCATACTTCAGCCACTTATTGCCAAGACTCATCGACCTCCCCAGCGACTACGTCGCTTTGATAAACAAGTACCACAACGCAACGGGCAAGTGTGGTAATGTTCCTTCCAAGCCTGTCCTCTGTCTTAGTTGTGGAGAGCTGGTGTGTGCTAGCGGAAAGTGCTGTAGTAGAGGTTCCGATGGACCCGGTACAGCGCACGCGCGACAATGCGGAATGGGCCAGAGCTTATTCCTTGAGATCAAAAGCACGAAGCTTATTGCAGTTGACATCCCACGCAAGTGCGTGATACCCTCTGTTTATACAGACTCTTATGGTGAGGATGACCCAGATCTGGAACGAGGTCGCCCTTTGTTCTTGAACCAGGCCCGACTGGACCGCATCACCCGCATTGCTTCGTTGGGAATGTATGGTTTTGACACATCAATTATTGAGACCACGACGGTGAATAAGTCGGGGGAGTTTAGCGATTTCTGATTTATTTTTTTAGCTATTTATTATATTTCGTGAGGTAGGGCTTGTTGGATGACAGTTCTTACAGATGTAACATATTGAAAAAATGGAATTAGAAAAGAGAGACCTGGATGTGCGATGCGAGGACGAGATCAGCAGGTTGCGTGACACTGTCAGGCAGCTGAAGGAGCGAGAAGCTGACGATGTGGCGGCATTCAAAATGAGCACTCAGCGCAGTCTTGAAGCGAAGAATGCCGAGATACACGACCTGCAGAACAGAATCGACGAGTTGTCCCTCGAGAACGGTGAGCTCCGCATCCAGCTTAAGAGGGCGCTGGAAAATGAGTCGGAGTGCAAAAAGGAATGTGAGCGGAGGAGCCATGTTATTTCGTGCCAAAGGTCAACAATGGCAAAGTTTGGGAAGCAGGCACAAGAGAACAGGGTGTCGCAGTCACACAGCTTCATGCAAGACGCGATGTTCATGCGCGCACTCCGAGCACGAGTTGGTGAGCTGCAGAAGGTAAGCGACAGTATTGAAGCGTCTCTCGACAGCAAGAACTGGTTGCTTGTTGCTGACAATCCCTATGAAGACGAGGCGGTAGGGGGCATTTGTCCTGAGTGCACGACCGCGGGGTGTCAGCCAGACCCCGTGGGCATTGGGCACAGCGTGAAGGTTGTCATCATCACCAGGAATGCAGAAGGGATGCCGTGCCGTGGGGCATCAGTAAGAGATTTTGAGATCGCGACTGTAGGCACCATCACTGATGTGTCAGCCGTCCATGGATCGAGGTCGTGCTTTGCACTCTCTTTTATCCCCAGGGAGGTAGGCAGGTGCGGCATCATTGTGACATATAGAGGACACTCTGTCACGTGCACGACGTCAAGTGTGGCAACAAGTGAACCATTTGACAGCAAACAGACAGCTATCATGCTCTCGCCCAACCCCGTGCAGTCAGGTGTGCAGGTGACGGGGACAGTAATTACTAAGAATGCGCAGGGTCTTGTCATACCATCTCCGCACCCTTCAGAGTTTTCCGCCGTGGCACTAGGCAACGCGACTATGTTGTCGCCGCTCAGACAATGTGAGGAATGCCCTTCTCAGTTGACGTTCACATTCGTTCCGAATGAGGTGGGTAGGAGCGGTGTTGCTCTTAGCTACGGTGACGTTTCGAAGACAGCAGCAGTAGAAGTGGTCGACGTTCTCACGCCAGCCATCAGCACGATGCACACTGTTCTGAGCTGCTCCCCTAACCCCGCAAAAATAGATGAGGAAGTGACAGTCTTCCTCACAACGCGGTCAGCATCGGGTGTACCCACGGCTGGTGCATCGATAGAAGACTTGAGGAATCTGCGCCCGGTGGGTGGTGCCTCTCATCTGCAGCCTTTTGAAGCAGTTTCGCCGTCTACTTTCAAAACAACGTTTATCGCGAGAAAGGTATTTAACACCATTCATAACCACTACTTAGGCTGGTGCATCGGGCATTGCTGTGTCCTTTATGGGTCTCACGTTATATGCTACTACTATGGCGGTGACTGGCCCAGAGAGCATCGATCTGTCGAAGACATCGATGTCTTGCAGCCAGCGAGATGTGTCAGTTGACTTTCCTGTCGACATTCTCATCACGTCGCGAGACAAATGGGGTGCACCCTTCCCCTGTAAGAACGAGGCGGCCTGGAGCCTGTCGGCAGAGGTACAATAATGCAAGCCATTATTTACAATAACACAGGAGCCGTCACTCGAGATCATATCTATGGAAAAGATCGGGTGCTGCACTATGAAAGGCCAACTACGGCCCAAGGTGCCTGGCCGTCACACTGTGGAACTCTTGAACTGTAACGATGAGGTGACGAAGCTGACATTGGATGTTCTTCCCAAGCAGCTGTGGGATGTACGCCACACCAGACTCCTGGTGCGCAAAGATGTAGGATATGATGTGACGCAGCAGTCCAGCGCTGTTGCACAAGGCGAACCGCTAGAGGTGGTTTCCGAACTTGAGACAGCCTTGCTAGTATGATGCCGTCATTATTGTTACTATCACAGGTGATCACAACATTCTCGCAGGCTGGCCTTCCTGCTATTGGTCCCCCTGCTTCTGCTATCAGCATAACGGGAGCGGTGGCAAGTCCAGTGATTAAGGTCAGCGAAGGTGTCTATCAGAGCCACATCTCTTGCTTCCGACCAGGTTTACTGGAGCTTCGCGTATGACATTTGAAAGCACATGAACCACACCGCAGGTGGACATGGATGGGGAAGCGATCTCGACGTCACTTCCAGTCGTGGCATCAGGTGGTCCAGCAGACCCACGCAGGACTGTTGTTGAGTGCAGGCCGGACACTGTGCTACAAGGCGACACGGTGTCAGCGCTTATCTCATTTTACGACATAGAAGGGAATCCTGCACCAGCACCTGATACGTCACAACTCGCTCTGGAGCCCATTGGCGGCATAACAACCCTCACAAGGGTCGCACCCGCGATGGACACAAGGCTTGGGATGTCGACACTCGAGGTATGGCTGGTGGAGGTTGTAGAATCTTTCACAGGTGGTGTTTGTCTGCGAGGAGGCTGGCCAGTCAGGTCTCGTTGTGAGACATGACAACCACTCTGTGGAATCGTACACCACAGTCTGCACGACGGATTCCCTTGATTCAGGACCGTGCTGTTTGGTATGAATCTTTCTACATCATGCACGCACACAGAGCACAACCGACATATCTCTTTCCCCTAACCCTGTCCGCCCTGGGCATCAGGTGCAGTGCTTGATCACAATACGCGACTACCGGAGTGCCCCTCTGCACAGCGTGATCATGGAGCCTATCAGCATCGTACTAAGACCTTTGGTAAACACAGCACGTGTCTCAACGAAGGTATGCCCCAAGCATATCTTCAATATTTGACTAAAGGTACAAGCTGTACCCGGTGCATCCAACACATGGATAGCGTCATTCACTGCGGGTGACGACCCTGGTGAAACAGGTGTTGCTGTGGAGGTGAACGGCTACGTAGTCGTGGCAACTACCACAGGTGTGACAACGTTAGGCATGCATGAAATCCACAGTTGAGGAAGAGCTCTTTGATGGCTTAGATGATGAACTACAGCGTTTGCGAGAGCTCACAAACAGGCTGTACGACGACACGGAAAGGGACTTGAATGCAACAAACGCATCGAGCTTGCAGAATGCCTCGATGGTATGCGTTTTGAAAAAAGCAATACACTTATTTGCTAGGACACGACTGCACGCGTTGCACAAGAACAATTGCTAGAAATCGAGGAGAACAGACAGAGGCACATAGCGCAGAACCAGCAAAGGCGTGAAGCAAGGACGATGTTCCCCCACTTTGGGTTGGAGGTCACTGATAGCATCAAGTTTCATGGTAAGTATGGAGCCCGGTTTGAGTATGCCGGTGTGAAGGTTGTTGCAGTGAAAGGTGCTGCGCAGAAGGCAGGCATTGTGCCCGACGACACCATCACTATGATTGAGGGGTCGTCAGTAGTTTTCTTGTCCGACATAAAAGATTTACTGCGTGATTCCAAGCCAGGCGTGCCAGTGCAGCTATGTGTGCGATCTAAGTACGATAGCATCGAGAGGGGCATTTCGATTGTGCCTGATAAGTCCCCAGTGCCGACTGACCAGCGGATGGGGTACACAAGGCGCGTGAAGGTGAACCCTGTGGAAATGGGGCTTCCGGCAGAAACACCTTCACTTCCGCGCGTAGCCAGCATGGCTGACGACTCGCCAAGTAGAGGGACTAGGAGGTATATTCAAAGTAGTTATGAACAAAACACAGCCCGTCACTTGGGACGGAGAGCAAACGAACGAATTCACCGAGGCCACGGATCCGATACGAGTAGTGTATCTCTTGTACGTTGTACTTAGCTTTATACCTTTGCATTGACACTTCATTACCGACAGGGATGGAAAGAAATAAGCCAAATGTTGCTTCCTCATACGACTCCAGCATCCTTGTATCCATAAGGACTGGAACTAACACCTCATCCCACTGTGTAGGAACACTACACCTTAGACTTGATACAACTCTCGAGGAGGTTCGTCAACAGCTTGTGTCAATAGCGTCTAAAAAGACACGACAGAAGAGGTCTGTTGGTCCTGGTCAGGAGCTGTCAGGTGGGAACCAAATACCCAGTGCCGCTAATTCGAGTACTCAACAGGCACAGCTTGTTCTGACTCAGGAGCAGAAAGAGAAGCTTTCCCGAATACAGCTTCATGCGTTTGACTTCTGTTCCCCTTTTCAGTTTGTTAAGAGAGGTGGTGCATTGAGGATCCCGAAGGCAGCCGAGTCCAGCATAAAGATCTACGACGTTTTCCCCGTCCTACCGAATATCGGCTTCAAATTCCCCCACCCAGGTTTCCTCCTCCCTGAGGGGGTTGAACTTGTAGGCCTTCCTCCGCCTACAAAGGTCAAGAGAAAGCCCACACCGCTCAATGATTCGGAAACAGGGGATTACATCGTGTCTTTGGCATCGTTGTTTGTGAGACAGCAGAACGCTGACCACTCTGAGAAGGTCATTATGGAGAGATTGCTCATGCAGAATAACGTGTTTGGCAGGCTTCAAACACCGCAGCAGCTGGGTACGCTGATTAGTAAGCACAATGCAAACACAAAGGACTTCTTGGGAAGATCTATTTTGCAGGAATGTTCTCAAGAAGGCAACTATTATGTTGTAGCCTTCTTGCTGGGGTTGAGCTTCATCGACATCGAGCAGTCTGACTGGCGCGGGCAAACGGCCCTGCATTTAGCTGTTGATAGGGGCCATTTGGAAGTCGTGTCACTGCTCCTCGATGCTGGTGCCAACGTACTGGCGTCTGATGCATCCAGCAGAACGCCTCTGCATCTTGCGCTGGAGCGCAGGGCTGATGTTTTGGCCGCGAGGCTTTGTGCCAGGCTTCACGCTAATGGGATTTCACATGACACAGTCTCAAAGTACAAGGACACAAACGAGAGGTGTCCTGTTGAACTGTTCTCTCTGCTGTCACCGAGTTTCTCGGAGCTCTGTGCACTGGGACAGCTCCCTGCCTTGCGTGCTCTGTGGTCGCACTACTTGTTCGACCGGCGCCAGGTGCTCGACAAGGGAATGAACGGTCGGACATGCCTCCATGAGGCAGTGGACTCGCAACAGGCAGCTGTGGTTAGCTTCTTAATCGATGAAGTGGGGTTCCACTCCGCGATACAAGACAATTGCATGGACGACTCGAGACGCACTCCCCTACACTTGGCATGCAAGAATGGGAATCTCCCTATTGTCAAAAGGCTGCTGAAGTATTTCGATCCTAACATTACAGACGTGAACCTTAGGACGCCCCTTCACCTTTCTTTGCTTAATAAGCATACTGAGGTTGCAGAATTCCTGCTCACAGAAACATCTGAACTCAACGTGAACACGTTAGACATCTTGGACTTGACACCTCTTCACGTTGCTGCTGTCAACAACATGTACGGTTGCTGTGAATTGCTGTTGGAAGTTCGCGGAGCAGCTATCGCAGTCAGGGGCAGCGGTGCAGTGTTCACGACATTGAGGCAGCCTGCGGTCGAGCTGAGATCTATGAGTAAAGAGCAGAGAGCAAGATGGAGGACGAAACACTTGGGAAAAGAGAGAAGATGGCGCCTTAAAACATGGGAGATTTGCAAAGTAGACAAGAAGGGTGGCAATTTGAAGCGAAAGGTGGATTTTGAGAACGAAGGTCGTGAAGATGAGTGGATGAAAAATAAAATGAGAGTTCTCCAGCCGAAGCCAGAAGAAGAAGGAGGGCCTGACCCCGCCACGATACCTCCGCTTCCGAAGGGTTATGCTGTTCTCAACTGGGTCTCCGGGTTTGGTCATCAAGCAAACTCTGCGCATGCAGACATACGAGGCCCTGCTGAAATGTCGCGGTTCAAAAGCAAACGTTTGGGAAGTGGTTTATTCTGGCTGCGAGAAGCTAAATCCAAGTTTGTGCCCCGCGTGCCTGTGGTTGAGATAACCTTACGTAGAAGTGAAGGCGAAGATCTTGGTTTGCAGTTTGATGATTCAAGGTATAAGTTGCTAGTATACAATAACTTACAGGGTGCTCACGAATGTGGAATCAAACACTCCTGCAGAAAAGAGTGGGCTCGGTTCTTACATCGGGTACAGACTTGTGGAGCTCAGTCAGGACATCAGTGTGACACGTGACAGGGATGACAACCTAGGGATTGTGTGCAACGGGAACCTCATCAAGAGCGTAGAGAAGGGGAGTCGTGCCGATGCTGCCGGTCTTCTGCCTACAATGAGGATCCGTGCAGTGAAGCACCACCTGCCAGGGGAGATGACCAGGGTACCTGACTGCACAGAGGTTGTGGAGGCGGCCATCAAGGCTGCACCGCTGTCAACTCCTTTTACGATCACGGTCTCTATGGCAGTTGATGATACAGAGGTCTTGTCAGATGTGGCAGGACTCCTCATAGGCCTGCAGTTTGACCTACCAGACAAGCAGCGCCGCACTCATCCTAGGCACAAATTGCTCGCAGGCAGTTATATTAGCGGCAACGCACTAAGCTTCGCAGTTTCTGCATCAAATAGGACATACAAGCCGATGGTCGAGCTTCTGATGAAGCACGGTGGGCTCCAGGCTACCGACGACACGGACACTGTCATCAAGATTGTAACGCGACTGTTGGACGACAAGCACATGGACCTGGCATCGCGTGTCATCCACCATACTCCTGAGGCGAAGAGCAGGCTTCTTATTTCATATATCAAGCGAGGGGAACACGATGTGGTGAGGTGGTTGGTGGACTCTGGATGTGATGTCAACATCGGCGACCCACTCCCGCTCGCAGCAGCAGCAAAGCAAGGCGACAGCCGAACGATAGCATTTCTTCTGGACAGAGGTGCTAACACAGAGATCCTGCTTGACGACGGCACCGACCCCCTTCTCGAGGCAATATTGGATGGCCATGATGCTGCTTCAACACTTCTGAAACATCTGCCTGCGAGGGTTAACCCTACCAGGCCAGGTCAGATACCGCCCCTTCACGTCGCTGCATCGAGGGGTCTTGTGAAGATCGCGAAGGCACTGATCGGTGTCAATGCTGACATCAATGCATTGTGGCAAGGGAACAACTGCTTGTGGGCTACATTGGAATCGGCTCCTGCGAGGCTCTTGTCACCGCTTACGAGAGGGAATAAAAGAAAGTACATTGAGATTGGACGGAAGACACAGAAGAGGGTGATTGAGTTTGAGGAGCTTGCGACATTCTTCTGCGGCCGCAACATTAACCTCCACAGCGAGGGCAGTGACATGCCACACCCTTTGGACTACGTGGACCTTGCCGCTTCGAAGGGTTATTGGAGCGTGGTGGACTCGCTCATCGAGCTTATTAAAAAGACTCACGCAACATCAGTTCTGGATAGAACGCCACCATTCGGCGATATGGATGTCTCGCTGGAGCACACGGATGAAGCATCTGTTCCACCATTTGAGGCCGAGAGGAGGGACGTGTTCTCCTATGCTGCCGCAAGTGGCCAGGTAGACATCGTCCGAAGGTTGGCCATCGGGTGGGGAATGAGGCCGTCTCCCGGTAGAGATGCTAGTTTCTCGAAGCGCAATGCTCTCGATTTTGCTTTTGAGGGTAGTTCCACAGAGTTGTGCTTGATGCTGCTGTCAAGGGGATTGTTACCTACTCGTGTCGTCGAGGCAGCACACAAAGAGGTCAAGAACCTGTACTCTCTGGTGGGGCAGGTCGCAGGCAAGATTCCCAAGCTCCCCGTAAACATCCTGGAGTACTCAGTTCCAGGGAGTGCGACAACGAAGGGTAGGGTGCAGGTGTTGCAGGGAGATGTTTGGTGTACGGGTTCTGTTGTAGAACGAACTGATGAGGGCGAGCTGCGAATTGAGCTTGACAGCAGTCGAGAGATTATGGTCAACCCGGAGGCAGTGGACGTGCTGACGGACACAGGCCACACGCTGCTGCACGAGTTCGTTGCACAGGGTGCCTTGGCTCATCTGAGGCAGCTAATAGAATACACGGCATCCAGCCAGGAGAAGTCATTTAGGTTCAATGCCATGACAAGTGCAACAACTTCCGGTTCCCTCCTATACAAGGCTGTGGTGTGCAAACAGGAGGAGATCTTCGATGCATTGATTGATGACTACAAGATGAAGGCTGTCACCCATCACGGCCGTTCTCCCCTTCTCGCCGCCATTATGCACGGCAGTTTATTGGTATGCTTGAACACTCATTAGTATGGTCGGGAAAAGTACTCTTCAAACCTGCTGGTTGGAGCCATTGAAGGGTGCCTCTCGCCTGAAGAGGACAGCGCCTAAAAATCGAGATATGTCCGAAACTGAGAGATACCTAGTACCGGCCATACTACTCCCCTTGTTAGGCAGCTTTGGTCTCAGGGAGCTTGCATGTTAATTTGAATTAATAACTTCAATACAGATGGTCCAGAAACTTGTCGTTAGTGCACAAGCTGATGTGAGTGAGTACGGTACTGTCACAACAGAGGCACTCTACAAGAGCTCTAAGCTTGTTGGTCAAATTGTTTCACCCCTGTACCTCGCAGCAGCTTTGGGTGAGTGTGACATTGCTGCTTTCCTTATCCCAAGACAGGGCCAGGCTGTATTGGGGAGAATGTATGCTGGAACGGTGGAATCGCCTCTCCACGTCTGTCTCACAAGGGCAGTGCCAAGTGTACACACTCAGTCGGGTTCCTATGCTTACGCATCCAAGAAGCAGGTCATAAAGTGCGCTGCTACGCAGAAAATAGTTGGCATGCTGCTGCGTGTCAACAATGATATTAATGAGGTGTGTATTTCGTTCTGCTTTATGCACGTACCTTAGGTATCGCTGTCCGTAGCAGAGGAAGCACCCACGCATATTCTGAACCTTGCAGCGGCGAAGGGCTACTTTCACGTATGCAACCCGTGGCCACTGACTCCTTACAGATTGTCCATGACTTGGTCGAAAAGGGTGCTGACACAAGGGCGGCTGTCGCCTCCGTTTGCGAAGAGTATGTTCTCTATCTTTTATATTGCCAATTAGATCTGAGGTTGTCTACAGCTCGCGGCATGTGCTGCACTATTTGGCAGCAGCTGGCGAAGTGGCTTTGCTTCAGAAGTGTGTCGGTGATGAGATTTGTGTTGGCACTCCTGATCTGGTGTGTTTTTCTCGTCTTTCTCACACATAACAGCTTCTTCCACCCCTTGGAAACTATGAGGGAATGTTCAGAAACATAAACAAAGAGGTCAAGAACTTGGGGACAACCGCGGATGCTGCATTGGTTGCGCAGAAGCCTGCGGCTCTTGCTTTCCTTTTATCAAGGGGGGTTCGTGTGTCGATCATGAGCTGTAGAACAGCACCGAAGATGCTCCCCTTGTCCCGTAACACATTTGTGAAAACGAAGTTCTCTCTCACAACCACCAAAGACAAAGCTCCATCAGCTCTTTACGGGTACCCCACTGAAGGCAGCCTGACGAGCCAACTCATATGCCTCACCGGTGATGTGGAAAGGCCCTCTTCCAGGTCCCTTGATTTCAACTACCTCCACGCCGCATGTTGCCGTCCCGGTGCCATCGATGCGGCATGCTTGCTTCTCGAAAGTGGCTTCGATACAAACCAGACGGTATCTGCACCCTTCATAGGTGAGGTGTCACCGTTATGGTTGTGTGCTGCATTCAACAACCAACGCCTGCTGACAGTGTTCTTAGAAACAGCATCACTGAGGACGCAGAACGGTAAGTCGCCTCTTCCCTATGCAGTGATGAATGGCAACAAGAGACTTGTACAGGACTTGGTCGAAAGGGGCGTTGAGATCAATGCTTGTGAGACGTTTTGGTACCAGCCTGCAAACTGGCACACACAGTTTTGGGGGCTTAGAGACGCAGCTAATACCAACAGAACACAAGTGGCGTACGGCACCAGTTCTATGCTGACTGATGCCACGGCCATCTTTTTAGCATGCAACGCAGGTTGGGAAGACACAGTGAAGCTTTTCCATGTTAATGGCGGTGACTTCCAGGATGCCTCCAGCATGGTACGGAAGAAGGTGTTCCCAACATATGCCACATACCACAAGAAGCTCATGTCGAAGCTCAAGAAGGCTGAAAGCGATGATGAGCAGGAGGATGACGCCGAGTCAGTTGAGAAGCCTCCTAAGTTCTTCAAGCGCATGCACAACGACATTGCAAGAAGGAGGGAACATGCTCTGAAGCTCTTTGAATTCGAAGATGAAGAAGATGATGCGGAAACGGTGCCTGCTTTGGCTCTGCGTGCAACATACGGGTCTTTGTACACAGCTTACAAGCTATTGACCATAGACGGGCCCATCACTTCAGAGAAGGTAGAGGAAGCATGCCAAACGGCAGGTCTTAGCACTGAGGCGGCTGGGAGCATCGTCTCAGGCATCAGCCCTGGGATGTCTTTCAAGGAATTCAAGCAGTTATTCGGCAAGACCGTCCGGTGCGGCAGTGGTCCTTGTGCTGTGAGTTTCGATCCTGAGCATGCAACAAATGTTCGGCCAATCTGGGGGGTATGCTCCACTGCCTCAAATGATTCACTTTCACAGGTCGTAAATGGAGCACCTACTCATCCTTGCAAGGTAAAGTTTGAGCAGAAGCTTCGTGAGAGATGCGAGCGGTATGTGGCTTTCGTTTGACCATTCACTTTAAGGTACATACGGATAGGGAGATTCGTCATCCAACAGAATGGGCTGAAAGGGCTCTCGAACGATGAGCTTACTGCACTTGTCTTAGTTGCGTGTCATAAAGGTCATTGGGAGCTTGCAGCCAAGATCCTGCAAGAGGGAAGCCGTACAAGTAGGGACGCCCATTTCTTGACTGAAGTCAGCGACGACGATGTTGCCTCGTTTGCTTTTGTGAAATACAGGCACCCTATTCACATCGCGGCTCGCTTCTTGGAGAAAGAGATTTTTTATCTCTTCTTGAAGAGGACAAAAAAGCAGGATGTTTCTAACCTGCGTGACCCCCTCGGAAACACAGCATTGCACAATGCAATAGTAGCGGGGAACACAGCAGCTGTAGATGTGCTCTTAGAGCTGGGTTCTTTCCCTTCCCCAACAGCAGGAGGAGGTGTGCGTTGCTTCCACAAGGTGTATCGCGGAAAGATCTCCAGGGACATACGAAGGACCCCTGGGGGAGTAACGTCACTAATGCTGGCTGCACGCATGAATCACGTGCAGATTGTGACGCAACTTCTAAAGGCAGGTGCACATCCAGATGACGTTGATGACAACGGGAACACGGCGCTCATGCACGCTTGCGAAATGGGTAATGTGGGTGTCGTAGAGGCACTAGTCAGCAGCAGTGCTGCGGTAGATGTACTGAATAACCTGCACTTCAGTGCCCTGATGAGAGCCTGTGTCAGGGGCCACACAGAAGTTGCCGTTCCCCTTCTGCAGTACTGGACAAGGCATGACGGCCTGACATCTACTACCACTTCAGTGCTTCACTGCGCTGTCGAGGGCGGGTGCAGTGGGGTGATCGATCTGCTGATGAATGATTTCGACCTGCGGACCATTAATGTATGTTGCCCAAAAACACTTAGTTTCTCACAGGCGCTTGAGAAGGATGCACATGTGGGATCAAATAACAGCTCATCTTTATGGATAGCATGGGCATTGGGCAAGTGGCAAATTAAAGCAAAGCTGCTTGAGCACCTCCAGCGAAGGGAGAAGGATGGTACGCCTGAGGACCCACAGGGATTGGCTGACAAGATCCTCCTGGCGCAGTTAGGCAAGAGAGAAGAGGTGACCGAGGAAGTAGAGGACAAATTCATACCGGTATGCTGCTCCATATCAAGGATACCACTGCAGGGATGGCTGTCACACGCAGCAAGTATGGCAGCACGTATTCACGCAAAGCTGTCAAGTTCCAAGGGGGCGCAGTCATTCCCGACGGACCTTGTCTACTCACCTACGATACCACCGCTTAGAGTATGCTGCGAAACACTAACTTATTGTTCACAGGATTCACTGCGTTCTGGGTGTACAATCCCCCGCACGAAGAGCAACAGAGATGTCGGCGGTGCGATGGTCGATTCTGCCAGACTCGAAACCTTCGGTGCTGCTGGTGCAACGGATCACGAAAGACGAGAGAGAGTGCAGAAATGGTCACTGTTAGAATGGGCAACGAGGGCAAACAATGCTGTTGTTGTTAAGGTTCTCGGTGACCACTGCCTGCCTGACCACTGCTGCGCTATCCACATTGCGGCCGAACGAGGTAATTTGGATATCGTGCAGATTCTCCTGCAGCTGCAGATGTCTGCCGTTTCTTCACAGAATGATAAGTCAGAGACGCCGTTGATGAGGGCCATCATGTTGCGTAAGGAGAAGGTCGCTTTGTTCTTAATGTCGAAGACGCCTGCAAGGAGACTACTAAAGTTGACGGATGACGGGAAGTCGCTTCTGCATTTATGCGCCATCAGTGGCATGGAAGATGCAGTTGCTCACATGATTGGGTGTCTCGTCCAGCTGGAACGCAGGCTTAAAGGTGAAGAGAATATCAACCTTCATGACTTCATCAGCATACCAGACAGGCACATCAACTTCGTTGACTATGACTCAGAGGACGAAGGCGAGCCAAACAAGTACGAAGGAGAGGCGCCAACCACAGGCTTCACACCCTTTGAGTACTCACTCATGTTTGGTCACCCTGCTATAGCGCTGCGTCTGGCCTATGGTTCGACACTGTCGTCTGTTGCACGCCGCGGAACACCTTCCATCTCACTGAACCCAAGGTTCCCAGGCACCGCAGGATACAATCTGCCAATTATGTCTGCGGGTATCAGGTCCATGCTGAGCGAGTTCTTTAACGATCCCAGCAGGGGATACGAACATGGTCCCGCCACGATCAGGGGTGATTATGTAAGGCACCCTACGAACTGGTGTCAAGACGAGGACGACAAGTGGCCGAAGGAGTCTTCGCACACTATTTTCAACCGCCTGACATGGCCGGATGTGCGCGCCATCGGGATAGCTGCTCTTGCGAGAATTCCATGGGTTAGCGAAAAGCTGGGTGAGATCCTAACTTTTGAACACGAACGGAACAGGTACTCGTCACTGCTGTCGTGCCTCGACCTGCATAACAGGGCTTTTCGTCTCAACACTGCGTCTCTGTCGGATCTTAGTCCTGCGGACCGCGTCACTGTACTCCAGCATCTTGCTTCCACATTAATTATTCACCGTTACACGGCAAGGGACCACGATTGGACGAGCGCGACTGGTGGCGTGAAGGAGTGTAATGTGTTGGGTGTCGACAAGCGCAAGAGAAAGGCAGAGAAGAACAGCCGCGTTGCAGAGGCGGCTGACGGGTTGGCAGGTCAGATATCATGTGTTCAGTTAGAGCTTGTAAAAGAAAAGAGCCAAGTGCGTGTGATTATCGACTCCGAAGGCATCGTGCACGAGAGGTTCATGTTCAGCAATGGTTATATTGTGTGCGGCGATCTAGATGAAGCAATGGAAACACACTTCAGACGCAAGGAGCGCGTTGCAAAGACAGAGACTGACACAGTCCTGAAGGAGGTAACGCACTGGATGCATAAATCCCCCAACCCTCTCATTAACAAGTTCCACGTCGCTGTGGACTGGAGGGCTGTGGACAAATATCGCTTCGATACGCCATATGACCGTATCAAGTCCTTTGAGGTCCTCGCTTCAAGGAGAGGTGTTTGGTCGCTTGTGCACGCATTGGATGGCATGGCTTCTGTGAAGTCCGAATCAAAGAGGTCAGCGGTAGTACCTTTCTCCGGGATTGTCTTCAGACGTGCAGCATGGAGCGAGGGACAGTTCTTCATTACGGAGGAAGCTAGCGATGACGCAAAGCGTTCTTCTGAGCTAGTCATTTTCTACGACGTGCGCGGGGGAGATGCCCACTTCTCCAACTTGTCTAAGTCTTTAGGGCCGCTGTTCGTGCACAATGAGTTCGAGATTCTACGTCGTACTCTTGCAAGTGAGGTAGCGGCCATGAAGGGTGCCCTGTTGCCAAGCCTGCCAGAGGTCAAGTGCAAGATTGAGTTAGAAGGTTCATGGAAGATACCTGTAGGGGGTGCTGACGCAGTACACTATAGTATCATGACATTGCTCGAAGACATTGGAAACAAGGTCAAGTCCATGATCGGCACAACACCTGAAGCGCCTAAGACTCCTAGCGACACTAAGTGGACCGATCTCTCTTCGAAGCCTGTTGCTGATGTTACTCTAGTCAGCCTACTGCAAACAGCGCTTCGCCACCATGTGAGGAGCATTGGCATCCTCATCAGTCCTAGAAGAGAACCGACAGTTAAGTTAGTGGCCACCTCGAAAACGGTGATTGTCTGTGTTAAAGCAAGCCCTTCCGTCGTCATGCTCACTTCAGAGGAGCAGTTGTCGAACGCACTGTACCATCACGTGATAGAGGTTGAGTCCTCACGGCTCCAGGAGCAGATGAAGACCACCCTGACAGATGCCCAGCACAGGCTGATGACATATCTCCCTACAACTGCACTATCAGTAAATTGGCGTTCCTTCGATGAGCTTGAAGGGGAGGCGCGTTTCGTCGCAATTGGCGCGTTCTGTCACGGACGGGGCGCTAAGGTTCTGCAGCCCTTGATCTCGGGTATGAGTGTGGGTTGGGATTCGAAGTTAGGTGGCTTCGTGAGGAAGTACGTGAAACAGATAGTTATCCACTGCACCAGGGGGTGGCAGTCATACACCACCTTTGATGAGTGTGGCACGTTCAATCTGCACGTGGCCTTCCTTGCAGGGTCCACAGGGTGCTTGTCGATGATGTCTGCACAGGAGGTAGCCACTGACGTCATCATACATCTAGAGCAGCTTGACGAGCTGCGGCCTACCTTCGAAGAGTCCATCGACAGGTCGCGTACGGTGGTCCCCAGCACTGCACCGCGCATAACTGACTACGTCGACACAACAAATGCTTTCCCTTGCTGGTGCGAGAGTCATGGGAAGAACCTAAGGGAGGCTGAATCAGGCCATGAGAGCACGTTCACTATTTACGCGCGGAACATATTAAACTGCAAGTGTGGGAAGCCAGTGGCACCAGAGCCCTTCACGGTTCGTATCACCACCACCGAGGGTGAAGAGGTCGACGTCGAAGTAGCCGTTAAGCCTCCTGGAAAGCAGGGCGACAGCTCTCTGTACAAGGTCACCTACACAGCGCCTTCTACGGTTGGCTGGTACCTAATCCACGCAACACTCAACGGCGTGCCTATTGCGAGATCTCCGTACAGGCTTCGTGTGAGGCCCGAGTGCAGTGTCGCCCAGTTGGTCCCCGTCCATCCGGTATGTTTTAGAATTAAATGCTGTACTAATCCTTTTCAGTACTTGAACACTCTCACAACGCGCATGCCTGTCGTTCTTATCTTTAGGGCACTGGACGCTGCAGGAAACTCCTGTACAAGCATCGGGCAAGGCTTGCAGTATGGTGACAAGGTGACCATCAAGGATGATGTGTCGCGCGTTCAAAGGATCCAGAAGAAGCACAACTTGTGGGTGCCTGCTATGGAACAGCTTTGCGGTGAGGAGGTGTTCGTCGTACGCGTCATGCGAGAGTCGGGGAAGGTCGCACTTCAGACAGGTACAAAAACAGGGACATTGATCTATTCGATGAATTGCATCGAAACAAAGGTATGGTACAAAAGAGTAGTAACCGTAATCAGGGAGTGAGTTTACAAGCGGCAGCGCAAGGACAAGAGATTGATATAGGGAAAGTGATCGATAATAGGGATGGGTCCTGCAGCGTGAGGGTGGTGCCACAGGAAGAAGGCGAAGTTGAGTTGGCTGTAACGATGGAAAAGGAGGGTGAGTCCTTCACTTGTACACAGTTGTTCAACGTAATGAGCCACAAGGACGCACTGGTGCATGTCTCCGAACACTGCCTCGCTTCTTGGGAGAAGTCTATGCGCAAGATGCAAAAGTACAAATGGGAAAAGGGCGGTTGGAAGGAATGGAAGAAGGACTTTAGACCGTCTGAGGGCCATCAGATGGGGTACTACCTTGGGAAGCCAAACGAGCCAATGAAGCACAGTGCTGACAGCCTGTGGTTGTCAACTTTGCGAAAGCAGACCAAGACAAAAGGTGACGCTACATACAGCGAATGGACAACTTTCCGAAAACAAAAGATGAAGGACAAGGAGGGTGACCATACTATACCAAGATGGTGGATGAAGGGGAAGATAGACAGGTTGGAGTCGCTACATAGACAAAGTACTAGACTGCCAGAAGTGCAGGAGCTTGTGTTCATGAGGATTGCACTTCAGCCACCGGAGATCCACAGCAGCCTGCTGCGCAGGGTGAGACGGATAAAGGCAGTGCCTCAGCAAAGGTATCAATGCCCGCAAGTGACGTGCAAGCCTCTTTCGTGTGCCAATACTATGCCGTCGACGGACCAGCAAGACAAGAGGCTACAGGAGATCCTTGATAAGAATGGCGGAGGCAAGACGCACACAAATGTGGTGCTCCCGTTGAATGTAGAACCGACACGGCAGAGTCATAGCAAAGAGGTATGCGCCACAAGCATGAAGCACAAACGCATAGGAGATGGAAGCACGCCGAAATGACATGCTCGCACTTCAGCCCTTGTTGAATATCAATAGATCATAGTATTGTATTTTAGATCGTACACCGCCCTTTGGGATTTAGACTTTTTTTTACTTAAGTAACTACGGCAAACTCAGCTTAGTGTTTATCCTGAACACCTTGCACGACTACTTAACATCTCATCACAGATGGACAGCAAGATGGATATGGCCGCATGCCCCATGTGCTGGGTGTTGCCTCTACTCTTTGTTGTAGCCTTGATTATGTTCTTTATGCAGTCGGGATCCGCTGCAAAAAGGTATGCAGTGCAATTCCCCGCACAACCACACACAGCGAACCGAAAGGAGAGAGGGTGGATTCGACAAGGGGGAGTGACAACGAGGGCAGCAGGAGTGGCAATGAAGCGTCGCCGTCCATTAAAAGACGTTCTAACAAAGTTAAGAGGGTTGACTAGTTGCCTTGCCTGTTTCTTTCCGTAGTAAGGAGTTTCCCTCATGTAAGTACCCTCCTTATTTCTTGTGTATCTAGCCTCACTTGAGGTAGTCATAGTGTATCAGTTTTGTCCCTTTTGTGTATCGTGCCACACGCACCGCAGCAATGACATGACACATGACCGACGACTTGCTTCCATTGAGGACCTGCTACATACGCAGCAGACTACAACATCTAACATCTTAGACAGGTTGAAGAATGTGGAGGTTGCAGTGTCGAACAGCAATAGGGCGCAGGCCGGTGCTGATGTTGTAACACAGCTACAGCGTGACCTTGCTGCAACGAAGCAGAGACTGGAGGTATGAATAGAAGCAAGGAGGTAGTCCCCACAGGTGGTCGAGAGATCTCATAAGATGGACCTTCAGCGTCTGCAGGACTCATTGTACGCACAGCAGCACAGTAGGAACTTATCTGGACAACAATCAGGGCACGCAACTCTTGAGATTTCCGAACTACGCCAGAACATAGCAGAAGTGGTGAAAGACGTACGAAAGGTGGACGAAGCTATCACCAATGAGGCACGCCATGCGAAGCAAACTGGAGATGACCTGAAATACGTGGTGGTATGTGGTGGTAATGCCAATGAGGCCAAACAGGAAAAGCTGAATTCGCAGTTTACTGGGCAGAAAGAACAGCTAATATCATACAGGACGAAGGTATGAATGTTTCTTTCGTCTCGACAAAAAGGAGTCATCACAGATCGAGGGAGTCCTGAAGATGGTGTCAATGGAAGTGAACGAGCGTGAGTCATTAGCTTCTTCCATCAAGCACGCTTTTGAAGCATCGCTGCAGGGCCTTGATGAACATAATGTGAAAAGGATTGAGCAAGAGATCAACCAGCGCGTGCAGCTCACGAATGATGTTGTGATAGCCTTTAAGAAGTTGCGTGATGAAGTAGCTGAAGGGTTTCAGCGTAATTCAGAAGCACAGAAAGACGTTGAGAAGGCGCTACGTGCTGTTGAGTCTATCCTCAAAGCTGAGATACGAAGCAGAATGCAGTCATACGAGGCTCAGAAGAAGCAACTTGCTTCGATTGAGCAGAGAACTGCTAATGACTCGAGAGTACTAGTCGAAGGCCTCAAGGAGTTGGATCAAACCTTAAACGAAACGCGAAATACCCTGTCTACAGAGTACAAGGTCTCGTTGGAGCAGCTGGCGGGACGGGTTCATGATATACAGGAAAGTCTGAATATCACAAATGATGTAGTACAAGCACTGCAGGAAGGGTCGCAGTCAGAGGTCAGGGGGGGTTCCATGTCGGAAGCACAGAAGAGTGTGTTAAAAGCCGAATTGAAGAAAGAGCTGCGTGCTGAGTTTGATTCAAGCAAAAGTAAGCTGAAAACAAGAGATGTACCGACCGATAGAATTTACGTATGTTTTGAACTAAATTTCATCTATTTGGCAGGAGGTGCAACGAGCCGTAGATGAGACACGCGCGTTGTGTCACACTTCGGTCGAGGCTCTGGAGAGAGAGATGCGAGAAGCACTCGAATCAGCTGCAGAAGAACGGTTGGACATTGTGTCACAACTGAAGAAGGGTCTGGAATACGAGAGGCAGCAGTGGGAGACCGTGGTGCGCAGGATTCAGGAGGATGCTGCGAAGAAATCGAAAGGGGACAAAGAAGCCTTCAAGCACTTGCGTTCTGAGATCAAAAAGCAACAGCGGGGCGACTGCAGCGTCGGTCCCTCTGACCTGCAGGAAGGAGTAGGAGGAGCAGAACTGACGGCACTGACCGACATAGTCAACGAGCTGGAGATCAAAGTGGCAGCCATGAGTGCAGGTATGATGTAAGATGAAGCTTACTCACTCTCAGATACCGCCGGGGACAAGCTGGAGGAGAAGAAGTATCTCGGGCTGTTGATGCGTGCTGGTGGAAGCAATGAAACTGCACTCAAAAGGCTGGATGCCGTGGAGTCTAAGGTCGAAGAGGTAATGAAGAAGAGCACAGTCAGCGGGCCTGCCTTGGAAAAGGAGGACTTGAAGAAGTTTGAAGACCGTTTGAAAGCGGAAGAGCAAGCACGTGAGGAAGGCGACCACTTGCTGAACACAGCTGTTGATGAGCTCCTGCGTGTGTATGAGACGCAAATGGCATCCGACCACCAGACGCAGATAGATGAGCTTCGAGCCAGTGTGCTAGCAAACACAGCCTCACAAGATGAAAAGTACCACGATCTCACAAAGCTGTTTGAAGACCAGGTAAATGGGTGCATGAAGGCCCACTCTGAGCACGAACGGATAAACAGGAAGCAGGATGACGACATTGCAGGGGTTATGAAGCAGATTGAAGGACACGAGATGCTTTTGAAAGATATTAGTTCTTAGTTAGTAGAACAATGTGCTGGCCTTTCCTTGTTTTATTTTATCACAGTGTGATGAATGGGCGGCAAGTAGTAAAATGGGGAGTGAGGAAGAAAATGGCCTACGCTTGTTATGAGGATCAGATGAGGGTATGCCCCTATGCCAGCAATATACATGACAGAATAATGTGAAGCCGAAGTCTGCTGCTCCGAAGTTCACTCAGGGTAAGAAAGAGCCTTCTTTTCGGGATCAGTTTTATGGAAGTGACACAGCGCAGGCATTGCAGTTTATGCAGGCGAAACAAACTCCCCGTCCTGAAGACAGTGGAGTTCAAGAGATTTCACGTTATGATGAATACATGTCAGAGGCGTTTGGGGCAGAGAGAAAAGAGAGAGAACGTGTGTTTGAAGGAACGGTGGAGGAACAGGTAGAGTTTGCACGCAAGGTGGAGAAAGAGTCTAGTAGAATTGGACATGAGGTGATGAATACGACAGTGAAGGACATGGCAGACAAGACAGCGAAGATTAATTTGGAAGAAATGACGACTCGCATGCGTCAAGGCATTAACAAAGCTGAATACTTGAAACCTGAGGTTATAGAGCAACACAAGGAAAGGCTAAAGGCAGTCACCCCACCAAATGAAGAAGATATGCCGGGAAGGTCCAATGCAGAGAAGCGAAGTAATTGGGAGAAAGCAATGTTATCCTGGGAAAAGCAAGATAGAATATTCAGAGACCCTACGGTGCAATACCAGAAGAAGATGAAGGAGGAAGGTGCACCAATGATGACAGATTGGTCACGGTATGGTAAGGAAAACAACTAGACCACCCACAGAACGGATGAGGCGGCTTTTGGAGCAGCGAGGGAGGCGTTCATGACTGATTTGTTGAAGCGGCCAGGGTGGACTAAAGAGAATATAGGCCCGATGTACGCGGCTTCTGTCAGTGGCGCAAAGGTTGGAACGACTTCTACAAAAGATCTGCGAGGGCCTGAATGGCAGTTGTGAGTTTATTTATTTACTTTCAAGTGTCGTGTTAACAACACTCTAGGTGGCGGCAGGATGATAGCGAGGCGGCAGAGGAGATGGATGCTCAACAACCCCACACTCGTGAGCAAGAACCCGAAGGACTATGACAAGAGGCCAGGCTCAGGGCTTGAAAAGGAATTGGGAATGAGGGAAACTAGTAAGAAGCCGAGTTTTGTCAAAACGATAGGTGGCGCAGCAGCAACGAGGATCAAAGACGTTGCTTGGCACCCCTACAAGCTAGACCTGCCAAAGGTCAAACACGGAATGGACCACGACTTTGCCGTGACTTTCCCGAACCCCCTGCAACCTTATAAGTGTTATCCTTGGGACCAGTCTTACATGGAACAACAAGCACACATGAGAACTAGTTCAGATCTGGACGCAATCCCTTCGCTGTTTCGTGTCCACACGGCAGACGTGCTTCTGCATGAGATCAACTCAGAGGGAAGGGAAATCATTCTTGGGCCTAACGATATGGAGTCCTTGCGTGGCACCACCACAGGATGCATGCGATTCACGTTGTACAAAGAAGGACTGAGGACAACACAGGCTATCTACTTCATAGCTAAACTGACTGCTATTCCTTTGACGTCCTTTTCCTGGTCTGTAGGCATGGACTCCAAGGCAGCAACAACGCAAGAAGTGACCGTGGACCTCGGCGACAACCCAGAAGAGACCATTAGCGGAATCGAGAAATTGCTCCTACCCAGCACAAAAATACCACGAGGTGTTATTCGTATTGGTAGCATAAGGCATTCAGAGGATGCCGTTTCACAAGGGGAGACAAAAGGGAAGCGTGTCGCAATGCTCCTTAGGAACGTTAGGGGTAGTGCCCAAGAGGTGAACGAAAGGCTTGAAAAGGTGATGGACGGGTACATCAACTACTTTGGTGTTGAGAAGTTCGGAATGACACAAGGGAAGAAGCCGCATGACGTGGCATCTGCTGTGCTAACGGGCAGATTCAAGGACGCTTTTTTCGCCGTTTTGGAGATGGAAGCTTTTATGAACCCGACAGTTGGTCGCATTGTTCAGAATATCCAAACAAGAGAACAGGTGAGCCAAGGAATGATCGATATAGTGCCCAGCCACCTGCCTCACGTACGGGCATTGTTGTATGGCTTGCTGAAGTACAAGTCTTTCAAGCTGGCATACTACGCGGTGGCTCCTGCAATGAGAAAGATGTGGGAATCTTCGTTGCCTGCTCTAGTGTGGAATAAGTTGGCGACAACGCGAATTGAGCGATATGGGAAAGAGCTGGTGGTGGGTGACGTGGTGTGGTTACGAGCTGAGGGTCGTGCGTACATGGTGACAGAGAACGACATCAAGAACGCAAATTTCACTGTTAATGACATCGTAATCCCTGTGCCAGGCGTTCCGGCTTACGAGAACGACACTTCGTTCTTCCCTCAGTTGGAGGGGTGCGACTTTAACGCAGTTATGGCCGCTCTTGAGGAGCATGGAGCGCCTTTCCCGTTCAAACTTCCTAAGGAACATACCAGCATCCAGCCTGTGTACAGGCACCTGTTTACCGTGCCGCTCGGTTTGCAGTGGTGGATGTACGAGAATGAAACAGTTAACAACAGGGTAATCGCAACTGACCCGCACTCAGGCGGCTTGGGCGTGTTCCCCGGAGACGTAGTTTCCTGCAACGATAAGAACGTGTCCCAGCAGCACCCCTTGCAGACCAAAGGTTTGGTTGGCATGATGTACACTTTCGACTGGACGTGCGGTGAGTGCGGCGAGAGGAACGTTTTTCTTCGAGACAAGTGCACCGGTTGCGACGCAATGAAGGAGCTCAGCGTCACAAACGAGGAGCGATCTTACCAGCAAGCCATCAACGGAGACTTGAAGAACTGTCACTCCCTCTACGTCTCCTTTGCCATCCCGCATACATCGTATGCATCGGTAGCACTGCGCGAAGCCATTGCTCTTCACCCATGGAGGTTCTATCCAGATGGCTACTTTTATCAGGACGTAGTTGAGCCGTTGATGCAATTTCATATGGACAAGCACATTATATCAATGCCGCCTACGAAGGACGAGCTAAGGTTCGATAGCTGGCTTACAGAGACGAAGAGTAAGAATCTTAACGACACAACTTTGAGCGATGTGTTCCACATGCCGACAAGCAAGGTGGATGAGTGGTACGATAGATATTCGTACACGCAAGACGCCTTGCCTAACGAGCAGCGGAGGGAAGAGCAGGAAGCATGGTGGAACATAGATCTTGAGGTTGCTGCACCCTTCCAACCTCAAAAGTACATGCACGACACAGACACAGGTGGTGTTATTAGCGTCACAAAGAAGCAGCAGACACATGGCCGCACGGTGCCACCTGAGAGGCATACTCTTCCCATTACTCCGTTACCTGCGTCTGTGAGGAACACTGCAGGAAGAGTGGGGCTCTTTACTAAGCGATAGCATCTTCATCAAGCTAAAATTTACTATTCTTTGAAAGTTGCTTGATTCTCCTCTCACTTCACCTCAAGGAACATGATCGATGACCCACCTGTGCTAAGCACGCTGACATGCCCTTTCTGCAAGGAGTCGTTTCCTTCCCAGGTCGTTACTGACCATGCAAACTACTGTTTAGATGCGAGTGGGTTAGCTGATGAAGTGAAGAAAAGGCGGAAGGTAGCCGCTGAGGCTCTTGCCCGGGAAGTAGAGCTTTCTAGAGCGAAAGGCGGGAACATTGGAGGGGGTGCGGGTAATTTTTTGCGAGGGATGGTGAGCCAGAACAAGAACCGATTCCAAGAAGATGGATTTGACTTGGATCTCACGTATATCACGGAGCGACTGATCGCAATGGGGTTTCCTAGCCACGGAACAGAAGGCTACTACAGGAACCCTATCGATGAAGTGGAAAGGTTCTTTGACTCTCGGCACAGGGGACATTACAGAATATACAACCTATGCAGCGAGCGGCAGTATGACCACCCTGGGAGGTTCAACCGTGCTTACCGGCGCTTCCCTTTTGACGATCATAATGCACCCGCTCCTATCGACTTGGTCCCGCGTTTGTGTGCGGATGCTTCGGAGTGGTTGGCTAAGGACCCGCTGAACGTAATTGCTATTCACTGCAAGGCAGGCAAGGGACGAACAGGCGTTATGATGGCGGCTTTATTGATGTCGTCTAACAGCACATTGCGAAAGGCAGACGAGTCTTTGAAGTACTTTGGTGACTTGCGCACGTCGGACGGTAAGGGTGTCACCATCCCGTCGCAGGTACGATACGTACGGTACTGGGAAGAGATGCTCAGCAAGTACGACTCGAAGAAGCCACCTGGCAAGAAATTGCGCTTAGACAAGGTGTGGCTAGCATCAATTCAAATAAATTGTCAGGTTGTAGTTCACGGGAGCATCAAGTATGGCGGTTGCGATCCTTACTTCTTGATACTTGACGGTCCATCTTCTGAGGAAATATTCGACTCACGCAAGAGATTCATAACAAAGCAGGTATACTGTTGCAAACACTCATACAGCAGAAACACAGGTGCAGCGTGAGGGGGGCTATGAGTGGGATGTCTTCAGCACTGGAAAGGAAGTTATCCTCAGTGGTGATGTGAAGTTTGTTTTTAAAGCCAAGGGGATCTTGTTCATCAGTGAGGACCACCTATTTCACTTTTGGTTGAACACAGGTATGCCATTCTATCCACAGTACACAGAACAGCTTTTGCACCCGAGCATGTGCATCTTGACAAGGCCCAGCTAGACAAGGCTTGCAAAGATACAAAACATGACACTTACAAAGAAGACCTTGTGGTGGAGGTGTTCTTCTACCCTGTGGGGAAACTTCAAATGCGATCCGAGGTTGTGCGGTAGACTTACGTATTTAGTGTCTAAAGGTGGTTTCTGGGTTCATGACTACAGGTTACACTGCATGCCAGCAACCAGACTGACCTTTCTAGGTCCAACTGTGTAGCGACTGTGATGAGTAGTAACTTGCATGCGCTTGGATCACCCAGTGCTTCTGAGTGGGGGTGGTGTATGACACAGGGTGCTTCTGGACAGGACGTTGTTGCTGAGGAAACATGGTTAAGGTCTTACTTGTGTGTGTGTAGGAAGCATCCAGCTTGTGTTGGAGCCGGCAGCAACAACAGTCTATTACGGGATTGGAACGGTGACTTCCAAAACATACTTAGTTCGAGGTGCACACTGTCTTATCCGTACTACCGACGGGTTATCAGTGTTTTTGTCAGCGAATTTTACGAAGCGGTGGGCCCTGTTGTGGAGGCGATCATTGAAAACCTCCACAATGAGCACAGCAGCTCTGTCGATGACGTCGTCTGTGCTGAGAACGGCTTACCTAGTGCAACGTTCAACTGCGGAAACATCATATTACACCTTTCAAGCGACCCTACACTACCGTCTCGGGTAGTACGATGCGCTTCGCAGATATGCAATCTATCACGTGGCCCTTCTGACGCAACTTCCTTGTTTTGCATGTTCTTAACATGCGGCGGGCATCGTGTCTTGGCTGTGGCGAAAATACCCCTCACGAAGCAGTTCCAAGAGATAGAGACATCAGTGTTGAATAGGCTCGCAACTACGTTCCCTGCTGTGAGCAGCAAACACTTACTACTGGGAGACGATTTTCGTCAATATATCGTATGTCTGTACATGACAAAGAGCATATCATAGGTTCCTCAATGCGCAATCTGTACCCGTGCCCCTGTTTCGCAGGGGACAGAATATGCTGAAAAGCTGGTTGCAAAGCTTGTGCAAAGTCCACAGCTTACGAGCATGTCGATGAGAGCACTGTTCAGATCGCACGGCGTAGCTTTGCGTCGCATGGGGGATATCTTCGAGCATACTGACATTCAACGTGTGCCTCACATTCGGGACATGCTGCTCGTGGAAATGGTGTCGAGGACATTCAAGCAGTTTGGTGCTGTTGACTTGGCACGTCAGCATATTCGAGGTATGCTATTGCTCGCTTCACCTTAGCTGCAGATGCCGATTTGCTTGAACATGTAACTCGATATCTCCGGACGGTACTATCAGACGGTGCTGATTGGATGAATGTGGTGGCACCTTTGGTAAAGTCAAAGTTTGGTGTTGACATCAGTACACCGCTGCAGAAAGCTTCTCACAAAGAGATGGCATCAAGGCTAGGGCACACGCTAGGCTTCGCTGTTGCGGGTATCAAGGTCGCATCAACGCAGCCTGCGGTCCAATCGTCGATAAGCTCTTACTTCGACACTGAGCTCCTGAGCTTCGACGCTCAGGACGTTCGAAAGCTCTTCCTCACAGAGTACCGGGAACAGGTTGCTGCGATACGCAACCTCTCAGCTGCTATGTTTCTCGCACAGCAGAGCAACGATAAAGAGTTACTAGAAGAATGCAGAGAGCGCTTATCAGAACTTGGGCAGTTAGGGGATGTGGACTCTTTAGAGGGGTCTGGTTACTGCGATGGATTTGATGCGCGACCTGTGTGTTGTGCGATCGAGTTAAGGCAACGGCAGGCGGACACTTTGCTGCAGAAGATGAGTGTCGTACGTGCCGTCAGCAAATGTGTACCTTTTTATATAGACGTGTCGCACGTTGAAATAGCACTTGCTTTGTTGTCAGAGGTAGTCCAGACAAGTGGAACGAACGAGCTTCACTTTGTAAATGAATATCATACGCTTCTCATCGCGGCTGCAAATGTGTATGGAGGCAACCAGGAGTGGAGTCGTGCACTGAGGTATGTGTTATATGTTACGTTCATCCCTCTAGCGTTGTCACGCGGTGCATGAAGCTGTGGATTTCTCATGGCGTGATCCTCAGCACCTTTAAAGCAGCTCGTTGCTATAAAGCTGCAAGTGAGGCTGCTAAGAAGTCAGATCATACACTAATTGTTGAAGCTGTAGATGCGCTGGTTGGTCGGGAAATGCACAACAGTGACAAGGCTTGTTTAGCACTGTTAAAAGCCGAACTTGGAAGCTCTGGTGAGATTGGCGACATGTTACGCGAGGTTTGTGTTGAAATACCATCACTCATTTAAGGTCATCGGCGAAGACAGCCTCACCGACTACTTCGTCTTAACCTCACTTGGGAGGCTGGAACGGAGTAGTGGGAACTACAGTATGTTGTAATGTATGTACGCATCCACTGTTAGATGCTGCTGAGACTCTATTCAGGCAGGCACACACCAAAAGCAAGGAGGTGTTTAGCCACCGATCAGTCATGCTTGCAGAGGCCGTTTCTAGTCTTACTGAAATAACACAGCACAGGAATTCTATCTTAATTCAATCCTTTGCAAGGTGTCGGGTGGCTAAAGCTTGCCCGAGGCAGCCAAGGCCACAGAAGTACAAAAGTAAAAAGACTAAAGGGACCAACGAGGCATGGGGGGAGAAGAACAGACGTTACAACAAGGGGTATACGAGAAGCTTGACGAGATGGCTGGAGCAAGTGCCGAACACATCAGGAGCAAACGACGATCCTGTTGTACTGCAGCCACCGAGAACAATTGGGCATGTTCCATCAACCAAGCAGCTCGCCCCCATCCAGCACAACGACCTGCGCCATGCAAAGGAACTACCCGTCATCAGGTTATCGGCCAGGACAGACTCGAGTTTTGAGACACGAAGAAAGGAAAAGGCGGCAGAAGAGGACTTCCGGTGGTGGCTGAACAAGACACGTCTTCTGGAAGACAAGCTCGAGTCGTTGCAAAGACAGACGGAGAGGCAGATAGAGGCAACTGACAAGCAGCACGTCATCAAGAAGCAGCGGGAGGCATTAGCCTCACAGTTGGATCTAAGTAGAAATCTAGCTAAGCAGAAGCTCATGCAAAAAAAGGACCAGGTTAGGGTGACGCGTGAGTCCCTACGAATGGCAACAAGAGATGCCAAAAGAAGGTTGTTAAAGAAGAGGTATGAACATCACACGTTCAGAAAGAAGTTTGTACTTTGCAGGGGTCAGGTCAGGTCCAGTAGAGTAAGCGAAGCTGAGGTGAACAGGTCCAGCATAGCTACGTCGGTGTTGGAGTCGCACAAGAATCGGGCAGAAACAGCAAAACAAGTAAAGGTATAAGTTAATTTTAGCTGGTCGTGAAACCACCGGAAACAGCTCCAGAAGCTTGCGCTAGCCGATCAAAAGACACGTAGGATGCTGGACAATGAGATGCTCGTCTCAACGATGGTCGAGGAGCGCATACTGAATTGCGTGGCTTCGCGGCAGTACTTCGAAAACGAGACCCTTCACTTAGTCCAAGGCAGCTCGTCTCTTCTGAAAGAGCTTAAGTCCTTGACAATAAGTAACATCGGCTATTTTCCACTTAATTACTAGCACATCATAATCATTTCAGGAATATGTACCGATGCAGGTTTTTACTACAACGTTTTGAGAAAGCAGCGAAGGAGCTGCTCGATGAGCAGCAGCGGATCCTTGCCGACCATGCGGCAGCGGACAAGTTGCGGACAAACCTGGTCGATGGCATGCGTGTTGCGGAGACAGCAGAGGATTGGACAGAAGATTGGAAAGCCGAACAAGAGGAACAAGTGGCGAGCAAAGTTCGGGCTCAAGAAAGGCTGAAGACAAGACCCGAGTTCGGTGAAGATATGAGGGAGAGTGCAAGAGATAGAGAAGAGCGGCTTTACACTGAAGGACGGTATGACCATGACACAGCAGTAGAACTAACAAACAACAGGCTTCCTTCGAACCAGCTACCACCTCACCCAAAGGACTTCGATGACATTGTGCGAAGGGTGCGATATTCACACCTTATGCCTATTCCTGAGGTTCCAAGAACCGTCGGCAGTAGGCTCTTTGTGGCAGAATCCTTCCCGTTGCTGACGTCGACTGTTGATAACCTTCTCGCCATCCCTGGTGTTACTCTGCACCAGCTCTGTTTGCTTCCTATAGGGGTATGTATTTTTTGGAACAGAGTAGAAAACAACAGGAGCACGATAAGCTGCTAGAAGACAACTATCTCACGCTTGATGCTTCGCAGTACATTGAGCCAAACGAAGCAGTCAAGCACGTAGCTAGTAGGCTCGCACCAGAAGTCAAAGAAGCACAAGAAATAGAAGCGGTTAAGGAGGTTTATGTGAAAGAGGTAGCCGAGACGACGGAGCGCAAGACAAGCGATACTGATGTGTTTGCAGGCCAGTCAGCTTTGATGGACGCTGTCCCTGATGACCTTGAGAATAGAGATAGGCATGAGCGTGCTGTTGGGCCGCCAAAGCCAGTGAGACTGAGAAAACGGGAAAGGTCTCTTACGTCTAGTCAGGCACTGCAGGCAGTGGCCTTGCTGTGTGACTTGCCGGTTGAAGAGGCACTGCCTGCTGTGATCAATGCTGTTGGCGAAACGAGGGACATCTCTTACGTGACGTATTACTGGAACATGGCCCGAAGCTTGATACCTGAGAAGGCTGACCTCCCGTGGGATGCCTACATCGGGGCATTAGCGATGTGTGACGAGAACCAGGTGGAGACTGCCTACAACACAGTTGAGGAGCTGAAGGAATGTGGTATCACTCCGAGCATTGAAGTGTGGAATAATATGATGCTGTGTTATGTAAGAAACTTTGACTCCGAGTCTGCACTAAAGGTATGCTGTGTGAATCTAGCAAGGCACAAAGGTTGCGGAGAACATCAGGATGTACTCCACTGTCGAGCCCAACCATACCACGTTCCTCTTCACGTTGCGTGCCCACCGGGACGACCTGTCAGTCGACACGGAGGCCAATGCCCGGAGGGCAATGAACGTGATGTACGAAATGACTAATGTTTACCGGTTAGAGCCAACGAGATTGCATTACGAAGCTTTGATCCAGGTAATTGCTAAGCTCGGCGTTAATGCCACGTGGTATCTTGAGGTTCAAACTCAGACAAAACAAATGAAGCATTTAGGTATGGAACGATTTTTTTTGCTTGTTGTTGGACAAGAAGAAGCCTTAGCATAAGTGATACAAAAAAACAAGGTATCCCGTGGTCACCAGTCATTTACGAAGAGCTGATGTGGGTTGAAGCCTGTCGGGGCGACATAGAAAAGGTGAGGGAGCTGTTTCTGACATATAGAAAGCGAAAGCTGCCACCTACCGACCGTACCTATTCAGCGGTATGATGCACGTCTCGAAATACCACCACAGATCATACAAGCGTATGCCACAGCAGTACCGGCGGACGGTGTACTGACTCCTGGAAGAAATCAATGGGCACGTACACAGCGTGAGGAGTGGGAGCAGGAGCACGACTCACCACTTCCTCTTGATGCATGGCGCGAGCAATTGTACGTGGAAGGACTCGCTGTTTACAATTTAGCCAAAAATCACGACGCTCCCCTGAAAAGGACAGTGTACTCTCTGCTCTCTATGGTTGCAGCTCTCAGACCGCGGGATCTGCGGGCAACGTGGGAGATGGAAGCAAAGCACTTGTCTGAATCATACCCTCGCTTATATAACACGTACATTGATGGGCTACTTTCATCGGCCGACAAGGGAGACCAGGAGGCACTAGATGACGCAGAGGAGGCGTTTGTCACTGCCACGCACATGGGCCTTCGAGTGCACAAACGTACATACATCAAGATGATGGAGGCGCATATTAAGACAGGGAGAGAGGGTAGTGTGGATGTGGCACTGGACTACATGCATGCCATGGAAAGGAGCGGGCAGAGCATGACAGCAAGCGCTGTTGGGAAAATAAAGAAGTTGATCGACGCGATGGGACCAAAGCGAGACGCTATCCGCAGGGCGAGAACGCTTACAAAACGCAGATCATCGCTCACGAATAGCTTGTATCCTGACAAGGAGCGTGTGCTTCGGGCGTCAGGGGGGAATGTTGACATGCCTGGCCTCACTCCTGACGGTTTTGTGTTCCCGGGGTCTCCAACCGGTGTGAACCCCGATGGGACTCTTGCCGGAGAAACATTCGAGGAACGACGAACTGCCTTGGCACAGCTAGGCCATCAGCCCGTCCATATAGAAAATGCTGCTGAACTTCGTGCAGTGGACAAGGTCGGTGATTGGATGGCGTACGCTGCTCGCAACCCCAATGTAGACTTTTCACCTGACCACCCATCTTTTGATAAGGTGCTTGCAAACAAAAAGCAGGCAAAGGGTTCCGGGGCAGTAATGGGCCCGCTTTCTTCATCTGAAGCCTTGCTCTCCATGGAAGCGTCTCAGAAGCCGGAAGATCTGTACGACATGTCCAAGCCCTACTTCAGCAGAAGCTTTGCGCATAAGACCGACCATCCTTCTTCGTGGACGCGCGATCAGGTATGCAGTTTCATCCTTTCCAGCAAAAAGCAGGAGGCATTCATGAGCCAATGGCTGGAAACAGATGCTGGTAAGTCACACCAAGATGCAGTGCGTGAAGCAACAGTATGACAAATATTACCAATGTACTTTTATTCACAGGATGCGCACAGCCACATCCCAAGGATACGGAAGGAACGAAACGAGAAATATCCAGATGAACGTTATGATGACTACGACGAGGAACTTGAAGTAAGTAATCAGTAATCAAGTAGATATTATTTGGAACTTTGGGCCGCTTGTCCCTATTAACACGACAGAAGTCATATGTGCAAGGTCATCGTCATTGGTTCTGGTGCTTCCGGCACTGCGGCTGTCAATCATCTGCTTGATAGTGGCTGCTTCCAAGATGGAGATGTTGTGATGGTAGAAGCACAGCACACCACAGGGGGACGCACTGTCAGCGTAAGTGTAGGTGGTGAACCGGTCGATCTTGGGGCTAGTTGGATCGAAGATGCTGGTTGCAACTCTGATGGTGAGATGAACCCGATGGTAGTTCTTGCATCAGAGTACCTCGTCGAGCATAAAAGGAGGGGGGGGCACGGAAGGAGCCTTAGGTTCACAACGAAGGCCGATACCACCTCAGCACTCCAGCAAGCCGGCAGGATGGACAAGGCGGCCATGAGGCATGTTATGGAGGTCCGTACACACCTGCTCCGTAATCCGGAATTGCCTGATATATGCGTCGCAGATGCTTACGCTGTTGCAGTCGAAAAGTTCCCCCCCCCAACTGAGGAGGTAACCAAGTGGCTCGATTTCTACCAGTCGATGGGCGAGCAGTACTATGGTGATTCTTTCAGAAATCTATCGGTTCGCTCTTGGTCGTCACCAGGGATGTACAATGGAGCCGATCAATGGGTGGACGGCGGCTACGGTAATATTGTTCTGCGACACCTTGAAGCAGCTGTTCGCAAAGGGCTGGAGCTTCATTTGGGTGCAGCGGTGTGCGGTGTAAAGCAGAAACCGAGCGGCAACGTGGAACTTACGTTTGAAGACGGCCGCACGATGGAAGCGCAGTATGTGATTTCAACTGTGCCGCTAGGTGTGTTGAAGTGCGATGACATCAAGTTCACGCCAGACCTGCCTCCTGCGTTCCAAGACTCCATCCAAAGGCTTGGCTTCGGTTTGATGAACAAAGTCGTGTTGGAGTTTGAGTCACCGTTTTGGGGAGATGCCAGCTCCTTCGCTGTGGCATGTGAGGAGCGTGGGAGGTGGAGGTCGTGGATAGCGCCTTTTGTCGATGAGGCGCCTTATATATTGATATGCTTGGTGTCTAGCAACGCTGCTGAGAAGTTAGAAGCTATGTCAGATGACGAGATCCAGGCAGACGTGCTACCCATGCTGAACAAAACCGTGTGTCCCAATCTTGACAGACTTCCAAGACTGTTGTCGTTCAACTTCAGCAGATGGCAAGGCAACAAGTACATCAAGGGTGGCTACAGTTCATATTCCACTGGTACTACCCCGCAGACTATCGCAACACTGACACAGCCGCTCTGGGATTCACATCTTTTATTTGCAGGTGAACACACTAACATCGACTACTGCAGTGTGCATGGTGCACACAACTCTGGAATTTGTGCCGCAAGACACGTAATAAAGCACATGGCACAGTGCTCGACAGGCTTCTAGCTTAGTACTTCTCCTTATCCTTAAGAACGTACGTCTCCGTAACTTACAAAATCTCAGTACCTACGTGCCTTTCCTAGTATTGTACAGAGAACTTCTAGTATTGAGACAGAACTCTTTGATTGCTTTTCTCCTAGCCCATTTTCTTTTACTTTTTACTTTCTATTGTTGTTCGCAAATCACAGAAGTTCTAAAACATCATAGGAATGTTCTTACCTGACTTCCTCCAGCAGTTGTTGCTGAGAGCTGGAGAAGGAGGTGCAACGTGCAACTTCATCCCCTCCCCCCTCAACACAAAAAAAAAAAATGAAGCCCGCAAACCCGCAAACCCGCAAACCCGCAAACCCGCAAACCCGCAAACCCGCAAACCCGCAAACCCGCAAACCCGCAAACCCGCAAACCCGCAAACCCGCAAACCCGCAAACCCGCAAACCCGCAAACCCGCAAACCCGCAAACCCGCAAACCCGCAAACCCGCAAACCCGCAAACCCGCAAACCCGCAAACCCGCAAACCCGCAAACCCGCAAACCCGCAAACCCGCAAACCCGCAAACCC